>JASEVX010000010.1:5147397-5491673 GCA_031761405.1 Serripes groenlandicus | reverse complement strand
TAATATAGCTGAAGAGACCACTTGTTTATAGCATTTCTAGGCCCAGTTGTTATTGTATATGTAATATAATATATGTGCACAAGCATCAGGTGCAGTTAATTTAAAGAAACTGATACAAGGTAGTCAATGTGTGATACCCTAGCTTTTTTTTGAAAAAAATACCCTTGGTTCTTTAACACTAATTACACCTGAGATCTGTTTTCCAGGAAAGGACCAGTACTTTGTTAGTAGTTTAGTGGGAGATAGTTATTTAGTCTTAAAAGCACATCAGACATTTCAGAACCGGGACTGGGATTTAAACCCTTGTCCCCTAGATTGACAGTCCAGCATGTTAACCACACGACCACCATGCCACTCTCTTAATATTTTCTTCTTTTCCAATAATGTTTATGAAAGTCATTTACAGCAGATCATGCATAAATCTATAAAGTTTTGAAGAGAAACTCTTTATGTGAATAAAACTCTTAATTTCAGTCCCTTCTGGTGTTGAAGTGATTAAGCTAAAGCTGTTCATGTATTTCATGTATTATAACTATGGTTATAATAGTTTAATGGTGTTATATTAAGTATTGAACAATTTGATATAAAGACCATATCTATGAAAAATATATATCTGTTTTCAAGAGTACAAAAGACTTTAATCCCATTTAATAACAGGTCTATATTTATGAAATATTGCCTTGTTAAGCTTAACAAAATATTATGGATTAATTTTAGCTTATTGAGTTCTGTTATTTATTCAAACAGTAGAAATAATCCTTTTCAATTGCAATAAGAAGCCAGGCCAATCAAACCTTTCCCATATAAAACTCATGTTTGGCAAATAATTTGTGAATCAGACGTTAGTTGAAACGTTTTTAAAGGGGGTATTCAATCATTCGTAGTACTATATCTTTTTGTCTATTTTTCTTCAGATGTTAGAATTATCTTCAGATCTTACCATTTTCAATCTCAAAGTTACCAATCGTTTAACCCTTTCCCTCATATAGACGCTTTCTGACGCCTCTGCAGCAGACAGCTTTTTTGAAAACATAGTGACAAAAGAAGAAATTGCACAAAACGTGCAATTTCTCCTTTTGCCACAATGTTTTCCACTTTTTGTCATAGGTTATTCATTCCATTATGGAGATTTTCTATGTTTTGACAAGATACGTCCAAAGTCGTCTGCTGCAGAATTGTCATATGTGGGAAAGGGTTAATGTGGTTAAATACTTGTGCTATGTGTTATGATCTAATGTATAGAAAAAATACTCAGAGTTGCTATATACAGCTGTAAATACAAATTTAAAACAGATAATACCAAGATAAGGCTTTAGTTACATTGAATGATTGATACTGCCATATTTTGGTGGTGACATCCAGTGCTATTTAAAATGAAATGTGGTCTCCCTTTCATCTTCTCAATGACCGCCACGGTGGTGTAGTGAGTCTGCCTTGAGTGCGAGAGGTCGTGGGTTCGATCCCCGGCCGGGTCATACCAAAGACTTTAGAAATGGTAGTAATGGCTGCCCTCACGGTTGCTGGGTTAGCATTATGACTAACTGGCTTGTGTCAGGATAAATGGACCAGTTGTACTGGCAACTTACCCAGGAAACACCATGATATAACTGAAAAATTGTTGAAATCGGTGTAAAACACCATTCAAGGAAACAAACCAAATCATCCTCTCATGTTTGTCGGAATAACATGTCACTGATGTCGATGTCATGACAAATTCTTATTTCACCAATACTTTTGTTATTTGATCCCAAAACACTTTTGCTGCAGATGAGTTTTAACACAGCTTGACAAAACTGTGGAAAATCTCTATAAATAAGTAGGTGTAATTATTGAAAAGAAATGGAAAATGTTGTGGCAAATGAAAAAATTGTTCATTTTCAGCAATTTCTCCTTTTGTCACAGTGTTTTCAAAAGATGCGTTTGCAATTTGGAAAGAATTAAAGGAAGAAAGAGATACTAAAATTTATATTCAGGATTTGTGAAGTGAATATATTCAGAAAATAAGACATGGGATGATTTAACCCATTTTTAATTTAAAATAACTAATGGTCTTTTACAATTTCTGTAGACTCAAGGATAAGGAAGAGGCAGAGCGTACATTTTTGTTTTTGAATTTGGACTAAAACCCTGACTACCTAGTTAACCCTTTCCCTCATACGACAATTCTGCAGCAGACGACTTTGAACATATTTTGTCAAAAAATAGAAATTCTCTATAACTGAATGGATAACCTATGACTAAAAGTGGAAAACATTGTGGCAAAAGGAGAAATTGCTCGTTTTGAGCAATTTCTTCTTTTGTCACTATGTTTTCGAATAGCGGTCTGCTGCGTCTGAAAGCGTCTATATGAGGGAAAGGGTTAAATAAGGTGTCCAGTGCCAGTCTTTTAACTATGAACATAAAAGTATTGGATTAAAATACAGAAAAAGAATTTAATAAGTAAAATATGTATTGGTAGGTTTATTTAGGCTACGACACCAAATCCTTTCTAAAAACATTAAAATATATTGTTTATATAAGGAATGGACATTTTCCAACTGAATAAATGATCTTGATATCTTATACCCATTATCTTATAATACCAATAGTAGAGTAACAAACTGCAAAGGTCCAGATAATGATGTGTATACAGCTCTTTAACTCACAATATCTCTCATATCATCCAACCAAAACTGATATGGGTACTCAAAAGAATCGTCTTAATGAGACAATTCTTTTGAGTACCCGCAACATAGGGTGTATACAGCTCTTTAACTCACAATATCTCTCATATCATCCAACCAAAACTGATATGGGTACTCAAAAGAATCGTCTTAATGAGACAATTCTTTTGAGTACCCGCAACATAGGGTTAGAGGGTAAAATAAGGATTTTTTAGAACGCACAAAACTCCCCTTATCTTGACCTCTGAATCTGGAAACACCTATAGAGTAGAATAGGAAATAAGGACAAATGACAATATATTTCAATATCAACTTAGTAGTAAAAGTGTAGCAATAAGAGGAAGTATGACTCTTTAAACCTTTCTCTCATATAGATGCTTTCTGACGCCTCTGCAGCAGACGGCTTTTTGAAAACATAGTGACAAAACGTGCAATTTCTCCTTTTGCCACAATGTTTTCCACTTTTTGTCATAGGTTATCCATTCAATTATGGATATTTTCTATGTTTTGACAAAATACGTCCATAGTCGTCTGCTGCAGAATTGTCGTATGAGGGAAAGGGTTAAAGCAGCTTCTTCATTTCCAACCATTTGTTTCAAAAGTGTTCTGCTACAGTGTTGTTTCAGAGTAAACTTTATGTGGGGAAGGGTTGATATTATTGTTTTTATTTCATGGCTATCATAATGTTTTTATTTTTTTGCTCTTTAAGTTGACCGATTTATAGGGATCCTTAAAGATTTATGTTTGATTTTATTGGTTTGAGAACTGATATCTACTGTATTTCTCATTTAACCCTTTTTCACATACAACACATTTTCAGCAGACTACTTTGAAAACATCTTGGCAAAAGTATGGGAAATTTCTATGTGGGAAAGCTTAATTATTCAAAATGTGGCAAAGGGAGGAATTGCTAATTATGAGCAATTTATCCTTTTGATACCATGTTTTCAAGAGGCGTTAAAAATGCTTCTACATGTGGAAAAGGAATAGACTTGATGTTGATTTGAACTTTCTGTTTCAAGTTTTATACTTTAGAAATTATTTAAATACGCTTGCCATAATATGAAATTTCTTTCTTTATACTAGTTCTGAAATCCTTTCCCACATGCAGACCTTACATAACAAATCTATTTTTTCAGATGGCTTTTGAAAAAAAAAATGGCAAAGGAGGCATTAGTCATGATGAGCAATCTCTGCTTGTGCCAAAATGTTTACAACTCTTTTGATGATAATTCTTTAATTCACATTGTATTTTGAAAAGGGTTAAAAAAAACATACAGACTTCCTTTTAAGGATTTTTTATTTGTTCCCATTTTAAGCAGCACAATACACAAATAAAAATCTTTCCAGTTCTTATTGGGATATTTTTAATCACATCTTTATTGGGATATTTTTAATTACTTTTAGCCGAAACTAATTTCATGCACATCTAAGTATTTTTTAATTAGCTTAAGGAAAAGGAAAACACATACCCATAACAGTAGAAAGAGTAAGTAACGAATAACAAAGAACACAAACAAGATACCAATCAATTCATGTACATTGTATTTATTGAAGATCACCAGACATGGTATAAGACCAAGACACTACAATCTATATAGTTAATGTTTAACAAACAAACAAAGAAAAAAATTCACACCAAACTCTAGATAGGGGGTGGGTGTAAGTACTTATTTCATATCCTGAAACAGAGCGTTATATTATCTGTCTATTTACAGATTCTTATTTGACACTCAAACCCCATGTTGTAGGTACTTAACCCTTTCCCACATACAACCCATTTGCAGCAGACGACTTTAAAAACATCAAGGCAGAAATATAGAAAATCTCTATAAATGAAAGTATAATTATTGCATAGAATTGAAAACATTGTGACAAAAGGAGTAATTGCTCATTATGAACAATTTCTCCTTTTGGTATAATGTTTTCAAAAGTCGTCTGCTGCAGAGGCGTCTATATGTCTTGTGGAAAAGGGTGAAATGATTCTATTGAGTCCCCCAACATAGGGTTTGGTTGAGTCATGAATGAGATATTCGGGTGGCATAAGACCAGTTAACTCGATCCTCTTTATGTAGTCTGCTACTGAAATCCTCCTTTGACCTCCTATTCCTGTATTGTTCACTGGTATTCTAAATAATCATCTCAGTGAGTACAAGAGAAAGGTCGCCGGAAAAGACTGCATTGATTTATTTATGTATTCTTGACTTTCCTTAGTCTATTCAAACATTAGGAACGTTGAAATGAAAACATTTACTTATAAATTTTATATTCACCTATACATTAGGGTATCTATAAAAAATTAACGAAATGTGTACACATTTATCTTGGTTTAAATTTAATTTTGCTGTTGTTACTTATTTAAATAATAGTATTCATTCATATAATTTCAATGTTTGTCAATCTTATTCGAATCACAAGGTAAATATCCTGGTATTGCTTTAAAGGGAGGTAATTTGAAGAAAACAAAAGTCTTCAAAAGGAGAAATATATCAGCATTACCGTCTACAGTTTAAATTGTTCTATTGTTTGTGGATTTAAAAATGTTCTTTTTTTCTTATTTCTACATGTACAACGAAATATTGCGGCTTCTCTTTGACGCTTTGCGTCAAACATTCGTCTTGTACTTGTCTAAAATAAAATAATATCACTCGCTTTTTCATATCGAAATGCGCATGCGCGAAAATCGATGTTAAAGGTCACGAACCTACACAACAGAATAGGGTCTATATTTAGCTTAGAAACAGTTCCTACTTTAGATATTCATGGATTAACATTATTAAATGAATTCTACACAAATCAAGACATCTCTTTGAACATGAAAACAACATTTAGTAAGTTAAAATTGCTATTAAAAGGAGAATCCGAAATTGACATCAATGATGACACATAAGAGTCTGCATTAGGGGGTGTTGGTTCACGTCTTGAAGGGACCACTTTTGTCTTCGTAAATAAGACAAAAAACTTAAATGCGAGTGAAATAAAAAAAACTGCAAACATTAAAAAATCGGAATATTTATTTCATTTTAGATGTGTCATTTATTATTGTTCGTAAACAACCACAATATGTTCAAATCATCTAGATTTGTTTCTTTCTAATAATAAGCCGCCCTCCCATGTGATTTCCGAAAAGCTATTAAAAATAGAAGTCGCGGGCTTCTGCCCGGCGACTAATAATTCTCTGTACCCACAATATAGGTTAAATTTCTCTATCTTTTCCCACTTGCAGTCATGTTTCGGCTCATCTGCAGTAGACACATACTTATTGAAAAGATTGTGGCAAAAGGTGAAATGGCTCACTTTGCCACAGTGGTTTCAACTATTTAATTGTTATACATTAACATGTACTATCATTTACAGCAATTTTTTTCATAACATTGCTAAGATGAGAGCAAGTTCCGTTTTTGCGACAATATTATTAACCCTTTTCCTCATATAGACGCTTTCTGACGCCTCTGCAGCAGACGGCTTTTTGAAAACAACTCCTAAAATTTGCCACAATGTTTTCCACTTTTAGTCATAGGTTATCCATTCAATTATGGAGATTTTCTATGTTAATACGTTCAAAGTCGTCTGCTGCAGAATTGCCATATGAGGGAAAGGGAGATGTCTCCTGGAGATAATATGTCAAAACGCGTCTGCATGTGGGAAAGGGTTAAAATATGGTTTATAAATTAGGTTAGTTCCTGAAAGACAAGGGTCTATAGATAAACATTATTAACTTCATTACAAATACGACACCTTGGCCTCAAGTCAACATGCTTTTGTTCCAAACATTTAATCAACCATTCACCCTGAACAGATCTCAACTTGGATTTTGACACATCTGTAAAATAAAAATGCCAGATAATATGCATGGATGACATGCATAATGCAATGTCTTTTGATCCAAATTAATTACTTGTTTTTAATTAATATCACAATCAAAATGCCAGATAATATGCATGGATGACATGCATAATGCAATGTCTTTTGATCCAAATTAATTACTTGTTTTTAATTAATATCACACAGGAAACAAATATTTCATTTTCTTTTCTTATCCAATTACTTCACATGACGTTTCAAAGGTCGTCTGTGTTACAATCATCAGAGGAACAATTTCAACAATCAAGAAAACTATATGGATAAAGAGTTGAAAATATTGCAATAAAAGGTGAAATTGCTAGTTTTGAGCAATTTCACCTTTTATTGTAATGTTTTCAAAAGTCATGTTCAATGGCAGACCTGTGTCAATTGTCGCCTTTGTGAAGTAATGGGATAGTTATACAACTTTACTACTGTGCTACAAGAATTTATTTTCATTTCTGACTTGAAACTAACGATAATGCCATGAGGCTATAAGTATACTCAATATTTAACCCTTTCCCACATACAACAAATCTGCAGCAGACGACTTGGAAACATAGTGACAAAAACCTGAAAAAATCTCCATAAAAGAAAGCTTAATTGTTAAATAAAGTTGAAAACATTGTGGCCAAAGGAGAAATTACTCATCATGAGCAATTTCACCTTTGGCCACAATGTTTTCAAAAGTCGTCTACTGCTATTGCATCAAAACGCCTCTGCAGGTGGGAAAGGTAAAATAAAGATAGGAATCACAAAATATTTGTATTAGTATTTTTTAGTGTAATTGTATGGTTTGTACCATAAATGTAACAAGCTGCCTTTATTAACTTGGTAATTGTGTTGGGGTAAAGTATAAAAGTCACCGTGGGGGTAGTAGGTGTAAACTGATAATCTTCTATACCATCTTGAATAGGGTGTACCTTTGGCTTTTTGTCAGTAATCAAACTGTGACACAGGGTTTGTTTTGTTAATTAACCCTTTCCCTCATACGACAATTCTGCAGCAGACGACTTTGTACATATTTTGTCAAAAAATGGAAAATCTTTATAATTGAATGGATAACCTATGACTAAAAGTGGAAAACATTGTGGCAAAAGGAGAAATTGCTCGTTTTGAGCAATTTCTTCTTTTGTCATTATGTTTTCAAAAAGCTGTCTGCTGCATAGGGAAAGGGTTGGTATCTGAAATGTGCATTGTTTTTAATCCCAATATAAGAAATATGATTCTAAATTTAACTTGATCCAATCATTAAGGAACCTAAATAATGCCGCAATAGCGCCACTCACAATAACAAATTGGCTTATTTCTCATGTAATCTTCAATAATGATACAGAATTTTCATACAAGTCATGCATTTAAATATTATCCTTTTATTGCAAGAAGTAACTTTATGATTATGGATATAAACTGAATCTCAATTTAATTTTGAAGATCCTTATTATAGTTTTGATTCTGAGTTGAAAACATTGAGGTAAAAGGAGAAATCACTTGTTTTGAGCCTATCTTCTTTTGCCAAATTTTTGTTCCAGTTTTAACTGCAACAAAGGTTTTAAAAGTTATCTGTTAAAGGGAAAGAATCAAACATATCAATTTGATTTGTTTTCTAATTTACCCTACATAAACTTCATCTGTCTGGATTTATGGCACTTTCGACATTACTTGTGATATTGCGATAAAAGAAATCTCTCATACATCAAATCTGCAGCAGACAATTTTGAAAACGTCTGCGTAAATACTATATCCATATATGTATTAGAATTTCTTGAGCATAGGTATTAACCCTTTCCTTGATACAACAAATCTATCTATTGCGCAACCACATAATATTCTCTTTTTCTCCAAAATACTGTTCTGGAGAGGTTGGGCTGTATGTAATATACGAGAAAATGCCAATGGTATTCATTTTTAAACTGTTTCTTATTGCAGATGTCCCAGGTACGCAGAAGGTCTTTAAAAAGGTTGTCCACCCGGGGCAAAATATCCGACTCGTTGATAAAGATGGCATGCCACTAAGGGCTCCAAATTCAACAACCCTGACTCGACTGCATAGCCAGTATGTCCTCAGCCCGCGTGGAGTGCCGACGAAAAGGTCGAACCATTCTTACAGCGGACAGCTGGCACAGGCTAAATTACATCATGTGGTAAGTTTGTTTTTATTTACTAGAACTTTACGCCATTTTCAAAGGTACAAGTAATATCATAGAAACAGACCAGAATGTATCCTGGGTAAGACCAGGGTTTAGTTTATTTTCTGCTGTAATATGGCTTGATGGTATGACTCGTACTTGCCATTACAGACTGATAAGTACATGTAGCTTGTGATTGTTTGTAAACCCTTTCACACATAAATCGTATATGCAGCAGACATCTTGATAATATCTAGGCAAAAATAAGGAAAATATGTGAACCAATGTTCATGTGTATAACTATTAATTAGATTTGAAAATTTTGTTGGAAAAGGAGAGATTGCTCATCATGAGTAACGTCTCCTTTTGCTACGTTTTCATCTGCTATTTTGTTTTATATGGGAAATTCTGAAAAGATGCTGAACTCCAGAAAATAGATATTATAGTCAAAGAATTAAAACTGTTTAACCCTTTCCCTCATACGACAAATCGGCAGCAGACGGCTT
The DNA here is from genome assembly GCA_031761405.1 of Serripes groenlandicus. NCBI lineage: Eukaryota > Metazoa > Mollusca > Bivalvia > Cardiida > Cardiidae > Serripes > Serripes groenlandicus. The sequence continues at coordinate 5,482,532 of JASEVX010000010.1, read as the reverse complement.
TGAGCGTATTTTGTCAAAACATAGAAAATCTCCATAATTGAACGGATAACCTATGACTAAAAGTGGAAAACATTGTGGCAAAAGGAGAAATTGCACGTTTTGTGCAATTTCTTCTTTTGTCACTATGTTTTCAAAACGCCGTCTGCTGCAGAGGCGTCAGAAAACGTCTATATGAGGGAAAGGGTTATAGGTTGTCTTGAAATATAAGAATCATAATTCTCGGATAAAATTAGATTAATAATTTCACTTTGGGTAGACATACCCAGTATGCCCAATTTTGTACATTTTCATGACTTTTAATTGGCTGTTTTACGACATTTACTGCCAAAATAGTTATTACTAACTATGTTGTCGCTATTAGCAATATTTACAGAAGTTTTAACATTTAAACATTTTGATCTCCATCTGGAGTTCAGCACCTTTAACCCTTTCCCTCATATAAACGCTGTATGACGCCTCTGCAGCAGATGGCTTTTTGAAAACATAGTGAGCAATTTCTCCTTTTGCCATAATGTTTTCCACTTTTAGTCATGGGTTATCCATTCAATTATAGAGATTTTACATTTCTTTACAAAATATGTTCAAAGTCGTCTGCTGCAGATTTATTGTATAAGGGAAAGGGTTAACATTTTATTTCATTCTGGTCCTAGTACACACTGCTCCCTTCCGTCTGTTAATCCAGGGGTTGTGAGTTTAATCCCGAGCTTGGCGAACCTTATTTCAGTCGTTTGACAACTATCAATGCACAAGCAACAATTACCTTCCACAAATGGCTAACATCCTAACTGTCTATGTGGAAAATCAGCCAGTTGCTTTGAAAGAATGTAATGTGGAATAGAGGTGAGATATTCAGGAAACACATGGGTAGGTCACTTTGATGTGATGGAAAAATTATTCAAAAATAGCATTACACCACAATCAATCATTTTAGTAGTCAAAACCATTCTCAGACAGCTTCAGAATACTTGAATGACATATTAGTGAACAGGAAAGACCCAGATCAGAGCGACAAGGCGTATGCTCCTCTTGGATTTGGCTGATCACAAATCTTTGAATTTCATTTTTTTCAACAGGAAATATCTTTTAGTATTCATTGATAGATTTCAGAATCATGCATATATACAGTAAAAAATCTATTCTAGTCTTACCAGTATGTTACGTGATCATAGAAAAATAATTTATCATTCACTCTATTAACCTTTTCCCAGATACAACAAATTTACAGCAAACAACTTTGAAAACATCTGGACAAAAATATAGACAATCTCTACAAATGAAAGCTTAATTATTAAATAGAGTTGAAAACGTTCTGGCAAAGGGAGAAATTGCTTGTTTCAATTAATTTCTATTTTTTGCCATAATGTTTTCAAAAGTAAAACTATGCAAACGTCTGTATGTGGAAAAGGGTTAATTTATGTTTCTTTCTTCAAGTAAGATTTTTTTTTACATTTTTCTCTTGAAGGTGAACAGCCTTGATACGAGCACACAGCCAGAAATGAAGTCCTATTCATCCGTTCACAACTACAATGGGTAAGTTTTAATCTTCTCTCAACAATTTCTCTCTTACGACTCAACTAAACCAGATGTTGTTGGTAAGCAAAAGAATAGTTTCACTGAGACCATTCTTTTCTGTAGCCACAACATAGGGTTTGAGGGTCAAATAAGGATTTGGAGATGTGAAATACTCTTCTTATTTAGAGATCTGTAAATAGAATATTCGCATCACTCGTAGATACTTTGGGTATGGGAATAATAAGATGAACGGTGCTGTGTGAAAATCAAGGCATTTACGATCAGTATAGATCCAGATCAGTCATTGTATCAACACAGTCTGATCTGCCTCTACACTTATCCCCACTTAGTCACAGAAGGTTTCAAGAAGCTCCTGTTAACCCTTTTCCTCATACAACAACTCTGCAGCAGACTACTTTGAACATATTTTGTCAAAAAATAGAAACTCTATAATTGAATGGATAAACTATGACTAAAAGTGGAAAACATTGTGGTAAAAGGAGAAATTGCTCGTTTTGAGCAATTTCTTCTTTTGTCACTATGTTTTCAAAAAGATGTCTGCTGCAGAGGCGTCTGAAAGCGTCTATATGAGGGAAAGGGTTGAGGTAGGTAGTGTAACTTACACAGGAAATGCCGTGAAATAATTGAAAAATTATTGACAAGGTCATAAACCAGCAAACAAATTAATTGTTTTCTTATTATGATAGAGCTTCATCAGACAAGAATGAATGAATGAATGTATATTGTTTTATGGCGCATCGACAGCTAAGGTCATTTAGCGCGCATTTAAATTTTATTATTCATGTTCCCTGGGTGAACAAACCAGTACTAGGCTAGAAAATGTGCCTTGCCCAAGGGCACTCCACCATGACCGAATTGCCGCGACTGGGGATCGAACTCAGACAAGAAAGGATCTTTTCACGTTTCTGTAAAAGGGGTCACAGGTAGTGAACCTGTCGGGGCTACAGTTCTAGTTTTTCATCGGAAGTTTAGATATTTTTTTCCACTAAATGTAGATGGACGATGAAGACTCTGGTGGGACTCTGTGAATGCATAGGCTACCCAGAACCTTCACTGTTCACATATTGCGTTAATATAAATTTTGCCCGAAGTTCACTTTATGGTCTTTGATGAAACTTTTATTGAGACAGATTTCGCAAAATAAAACAGCTTTTTAACCCTTTCCCACATACAGATGCTTTCTGATGCCTCTGCAGCAGACGACTTTTGAAATTAATGTGGCAAAAGGAGAAATTGCTCATAAATGAGCAATTTATCCATTTGCCACACTGATTTCAACTCTATTCAATAATCATAACTATCATTTATAGAGATTTTTGACATGATCATTTCAAAGTGTTCTGCTGCAGATTTATTGTATGCGGGAAAGCGTGATATTATCCCTCTGATACACAGTATAGTTGAAAATGCCAATTGTAGACGAATTTTGAAGCATCTGCAGCAGACAACTTTTGAAAACATTGTTGCAATAGGAGAAACTGCTCATAATGAGCAACTTCTTCTTTTGCCACAATGTTTTCAACTGTACATTATATCTATTCTATAATATTATACTTATTCTATACTTTCATTTCAATTATGTGCTTAGGTGTTTTAAAAGTGATCTGCTTAGTTTAAGTGAAGGTTGTAAACAAATTATTATTATATCAGTAGAACCATATTTCTAATTATTTGGAAAACCCTTTTTCTCTCATCTTTATGTCAACTTCATTGGGGCTTAAGATGAGTTTCTTATTACAAACACATTTGAGACGAAAAGCAGCCAGTTGCTTATGAAGATTGTTGTGTGGAGTACTGGTGTGAGAAAACCAGGAAATGCATGAGTAGGTGAACTGGCTGCCGTGATATAACTGAGAAATTGTTAAAAACGACGTTAAACCCGAATCAATCAATCACTTGAGACAAAAATATGTGAATGAGCGATAAATCCTTTTTGACACAACATATTCATTTCAGTATTAACATTATCATTCCAAGTTTCCATAAATATCTTATATTTTCTTTCTCAGATGTTGTTAAAAGCTTACAACTCAAAAACTGATTATATCAACAGTTTAAAATTAACCTTTTCCTTCTGCAGACACATTCTGACGTATCCGCAGCAGACGACTTCTTGAAAAGATTGTTGCAAGAGAAGAAATTGCTCATAATGAGCAATTTCTCCTTTTGCCACAATATTTTCAACTCTATTCATTAATTACACATTCACTTGTAAGTATTCAGTTAACCCTTTCCCTCATACAACAATTTTGCAGCAGACGACTTTGAACATATTTTGTCACAAAATAGAAAATCTCTGTAATTGAATGGATAACCTATGACTAAAAGTGGAAAACATTGTGGCAAAAGGAGGAATTGCTCGTTCTGAGCAATTTCTTCTTTTGTCACTATGTTTTCAAAAAGCCACCTGCTGCAGAGGCATCAGAAAGCGTCTATATGTGGGAAAGGGTTAAGTTGTATGTGGGAAGGGTTGAGGGGCAATGCTATGAATGATAAAATCAGTGTTTACAGGCTTCATGGTGCCTTATAGAATAGGTGTCCTTCAATTATTGACAATTTTGTTACTAAAACCGTTAAACCTGTCGTTTTACCCTTTTTCGTAATCAATTTAAACAAATGATCAGTCTATACATACATTTTCCCTTTTTCATTCATCAATTTATTGCAAAACTAGAGAAATCATATGCATGGAGTTGCGGGTAAAATCAATCTATAGCAATATTCAACAAGATCAGGGGTGACATGTTCAATAATAAATGATATTTGACCTTAAGTCAACTCTTTTTAACCCTTTCCCACAAGCAACATATTAGTCTCAATATATCGACGTTACATATTGAATTGCATAGGATGCGAACAGTCAAATATAAATTCACATTCCGAGTACAGAAACCTGGACTAGTAACATATCTGCTGCAGATGACTGAAAACATTGAGGTAAAAACATGTGGTAAAAGGATATGTTACTTACAAAATATAAAAACAATTTATTTTAAACGTAAAATGGTTTAGAATCTGAAAAAGAAGTAGAAATTTCTTGTAATTCATAATTTCTCATTTATTTGTCTAGAGTAAGTATTAACCCTTTGACTGGTTAAACCAATTTTGTTAACCCCCCTTTCCCACATACAGTAAATCTGCAGCAAACGACTTCATAAATATCCCGGCAGAAATATGAAAAATGTCCATGAATAAAAAAAAAATTATTCAAAAGAGTTGAAATATTGTGGCAAAAGGAGAAATTGCTTATTATAAGCAATTTCTTCTTTTGCCTGAGTGTTTTTAAAAGTCATCTGCTGCAGATGTGTCAAAATGTGTCTACAAGTTGGAAAGGTTTTACGACTTTGCCACCAGTAAAGAGGTGCCATCTGACCAGGTTCTACATATTGTTGATTGCCCAATTGGATAATTTTTCATCTTGATACATGTACTCATATAATTGCCTATGGCCTCTTCCAAATAAATATCTGGCCAAGTTTGCTTTAAAATTCAGGATTGACAGGGTTAAAGAGAGACAAATCATATTAATTCATTATCACACACATATATATATTACGCAGACTTAGAACTAATCTAACTAACAAGTCTCAAAACAGCTAAATGCATGCTTTCAAACATGCTGGATTTCCCACAATATTAAATAGACAATGAAGCAGAATTGAGAGTCAACCGGTATTTCTTGTTAAGTGTATTATTGATTTGCTCTTTAGTAGCCAAATTTCTTTTCCTCACAATGTTTTCATCTCTTAAGAAGCAACAAAATGCTGATCCACAGGGCTAGGGTAATGAGTTCAAACCTGGCTTGGCCATTCATTTATTTGTTCTAATAATGGGTTAGATATGGTGTATATTGGAAGGTAGCCGGTTGCTTGGGAAGATTTTTTGTGCTGTTTCCAGAAATCCAGGAACTGCAAGGTTAGGGAAACTGGCTGCTGTGATATAACTGTAGTCTTCTTGCAAATGGCATTCACCGTTTCCCACTTACAGACACTTTCTTACGCCTCTATAGCAGATGACTTTTGAAAACATTGTGACAAAAGGACAAATTGCTCGCAACAAGCAATTTCTCCTTTGGCAACTCTATTCAATTAATATGCTTTCATTAACTAAGATTATTTCATATTTTTTTTAAAGATTATCAAAGTCGTCTGCTGCAGATTTGTTGTATGAGGGAAATGGTTAAACTCCAAACAATCCATCAAACAGGGGTAGAGATATATTTGCATAAATTTGGAATAACACATAATACATTTGACAGATCAGACAATATAATTGAACTTATAAGTATAATACAATTTGTAAATACACAAGGTGAAATTTACACCTTTCTGTAATTTCAACTACAAAAAGAAATCTGAGGAAGAGAAAATCAATATTTTTGTGAATATCCACTTTACATACAAAAAAGCAGATAATTCATGGTGTTTACCCTCACCTATCACTAGTCTCACCATTTGTTACCCTTTAATTAACCCTTACCCTAATATAGACGCTTTCTGAAGCCTCTGCAGCAGACGGCTTTTTGAAAACATAGTGACAAAAGAAGAAATTGCTCAAAACGAGCAATTTCTCCTTTTGCCACAATGTTTTCCACTTTTAGTCATAGGTTATCCATTCAATTATAGAGATTTTCTATTTTTTGACAAAATATGTTCAAAGTCGTCTACTGCAGGATTGTTGTATGAGGGAAAGGGTTAATGCTTTCCAACATACAACTAATCTGTAGCAGACGACTTTGATAATATCTTATCAACAATGTGTAAAATCTCCATTAATGACTGTTTAATAGAGTTGAAAACAATGTTTTCAAAAGTTGTCTGCTGCAGAGGCATCTGAAAGCATCAATATGTGGGAAAGGGTTAATTCTTCTGACGGTTTGGCCTGTCCATATGTTATGGTACAAGTTGGCTTCTTTGACTAGTGTGAAATCAGATCAGCCTGTACATCTGCTCATTCTCGTCAGAATCTACATTAGTTGACATTATCTTTTTTTACACATCTACAGCAGACAAATTTTGAAAACATTGTGACTTAAGGAGTAATTGCTTATCATGAGCAATTTCTCCTTTTTCCTAACTGTTTTTCAACACTATTCAATTAATATTGTTTCATTAATAGAGGTTTTCTAAAGTTTTCTTAGAATCTTTCAAAGTCGTCTTCAGTAGAAATGTTGTATACATGTGAGACAGTTGTCAGCATGTAATCTTTATCAGACTGTGTGGATGCACAGACTGATCTGAGTATACACGGATAACTAATGTCAACTTGTACCTTTTCTCATGGACGGGCTCATTTGATAACTTTTCCAAGGGTTGTGAGTTTGAATACTGTCATGGCCCACATTCTTTCTATTGGTAGGCAATAATCGTTGGTGCCTAGATTGTGTAGTTGTTAGAGCACGTTGGTGCCTTGATAGTGTAGTTGTTAGAGCATGTTGGTGCCTCGATGGTGTAGTTGTTAGAGCATGTTGGTGCCTCGATAGTGTAGTTGTTAGAGCATGTTGGTGCCTCGATAGTGTAGTTGTTAGAGCATGTTGGTGCCTCGATTGTGTAGTTGTTAGAGCAAATTGGTGTGCCTCGATGGTGTAGTTGTTAGAGCACGTTTGGTGCCTCGATGGTGTAGTTGGTATGAAATAATCGTTATTGCCTCCATGATGAAGTTGTTAGAGCACCCACCTCGAGAGGAAGAGATCAGCGTTCAATCATATCAAAGAATTTAATCCTTTCCCATATGTAGACGCTCTCTGAGGCCTCTGCAGCAGTCGACTTTAGAAAACATTGTGGCAAATAGGGGAAATTGCTCATAATGAGCAATTACTCTTTCTGCCACAATATTTTCTCTAAAACTAAACTTATATACATGTATTCAGTGATTTTCCATATTTACCCCCAGAATATTTTAAAGTTATCTTCTGCAGATTTGATGTTTGTTGGAAAGGGGGTTAAACATGATAGAATTGGCTTTACTCCTTTGAACTTAAGGCTGTTGTTGTAGCATTGTGACTGGTGACAGATAAACTGACTAGCAGTACTGGTAAATTACCCAGGAAACACTGTAATATGACTGAAATACTCTTGAAATGGTATTAAACACCTTTAACCCTTACTCTCATACGACAATTCTCCAGCATATGACTTTAAACATATTTTGTCAAACAATTGAAAATCTCTATAATTGAATGGATAACCTATGACTCAAAGTGGAAAACATTGTGGCAAAAGGAGAAATTGCTCATTTTGAGCAATTTCTTCTTTTGTCACTATGTTTTCAAAAAGCTGTCTGCTTCAGAGGCGTCAGAAAGCGTCTATATGAGGGAAAGGGTTAACTGACTGTCGGCGCCAAAAGACAATATTGAGGCTTTTGGAAACAATACAGATTCAGGTGAGAATTGTCGAAACAAGGTGGCTCATATGAAATCAGCATTATTATACCCCCTTCGAAGAAGAGGGGGTATATAGGAATCACTGTGTCGTGCTGTCTGTCTGTCTGTCTGTCTGTCAGTCGGTCGGTTAGAAGCCATATTTTTACATGAAGCTTCTAAAGCAAGAGGAGATGTGCATATCCTAAAGGGGTTACAATTGCATGTTATTTTACAGAATTATGGCCCTTTTACTTATTAAGTTATGGTGTAGGTCAAGGTGCTGTTTATCATCTTCAGTGATAGTTCTAGTTATGCCTGTTATCAAAATATTCCAAAACTATTATCACTTGAAAATAGATTGGTCCGATTTTAAACATTGAATAAGGCACTGCAAAAAGTTAAATATAAAATAATGGCATTGCGACCAACATCATTCATCTTCCAATCAATGGGCTAAAGAAGTTATGGGTGATTGATTGATTGTTTGGTGTTTTACGCCGCTTTCCACAATTTGTCTGTTATACCACAACATTTCCTTGGTAACTTACCACTACTACTGGTCCATTTGTCCTGACACCAGCCAGTCATTCATAATGCTAACCTTGAAACCCTGAGCACCAAGGAGGGCAGCCACCATTTTTAATATCTTTGGAATGACCCTCCTGGGGATCGATCGCTTCACCTACGACACCTGAGGTGAGCGCACTACCCCTGCACCACCGAGGGGGTCTAGTTATGAGTGAAGGTAGCCAGTTTACTGGTTAGAATGTTGTGTGGAGAACTGGTAAGAGGGAACCAGGAAAAGCAAGTTTAGGTGCAAACCGACTGTCATGATATTCAAGCTTCTACAATGTTTTCAAAAGCCGTCTGCTGCACAGGCGTCGGAATTTAACCCTTTCCCTCATACGACAATTCTGCAGCAGACGACTTTGGACCTATTTTGTCAAAACATAGAAAATCTCCTTAATTGAATGGATAACCTATGACAAAAAGTGGAAAACATTGTGGCAAAAGGAGAAATTGCACGTTTTGTGCAATTTCTTCTTTTGTCACTATGTTTCCAAAAAGCTGTCTGCTGCAGAGGCGTCAGAAAGCGTCTATATGAGGGAAAGGGGTATCTATAGGTGGGAAGGGATTAAATGCTGATGTCAAAAATTCTTTACCATCATTTTTAAAAATGTGTTTTTTGGCCAAATCAGTATTGCTTTTAGTGCTTTCAAAAGTATTTCAAAGCTGTCTGTTTTAGTTTTTGGGTTTAAAATTGGCAATAATTATTTGAGTAACTTCTACTTAGTCAAATATAGTATGTTAAAGTCAAATAAAGATCTAGAGGAGATGTGTTATTTGTATAGGAGACCTACTCCTGTTTTACCAAACCATTTAGATCAATTCAATGAAAGCCATTTGAGTTAGTTCAAATACCAATTAAATTGAAATACATTCAGACCCTTTCTGGCGGTTCTGCAGCAGACAACTTTTGATGGCAATGTGGGAAAAGGAGATATTGTTCAGATGTATTCAAGCAGATAGCTCTAAACAGCAGCAGATGACTTTTTACAACAATGTGGCAAAAAGAGAAATTACTCATAATAGGAAATGAATCCTTTTGCCACAATGTTTTAAGCTCTTTTCCATAATCGTCCCTTCATTTATATAAATTTTCTATAGTTTATGATTAAGATCAAATTGGATTCATGGGCCGTAAAACCTCCTTAGCAATAAATTGAAACAACATGGATATAAGAAGATAAATTTAAAAATCAGTAGAAAATATTGTTGGAAAAAGCAAAGTTGCTTGTTTTCAGTTATTTTGACTTCTCCCACTATCATAAATATTTCCATAAGCAGTTTTCTGTAGAGGTATATAAAGATCAATACTGAAATCTTGTTAAACCCTTTCCCACATAACAAATCTACAGCACTTTGAAAACAACTCCTCATACAACAATTCTGCAGCAGACGACTTTGAACATATTTTGTAAAAAAATAGAAAATCTCTATAATTGAATGGATAATCTATGACTAAAAGTGAAAAACATTGTGGCAAAAGGAGAAATTGCTCGTTTTGAGCAATTTCTTCTTTTGTCACTATGTTTTCAAAAAGCCATCTGCTGCAGAGACGTCAGAAAGCGTCTATATGAGGGAAAAGGGTTAACAACAAATTTGGAAAACCTGTATGAGAAATTTCTGATTCTGAACACGTCATGTATCTCCTTTTGCCACAATGTTTTCCGAAATGAATCTGTATACATGGTAATGGGTTAACTGTTTCTCAAATAGAACAGTTTGTGTCTGTGACATTCCATTTCTTTGATGCCAATGTAACTTTCAAAATTAAAATGCAGAGAGGAAGAAACAACAAGACTATAATTATGAACCTTTCGATGGGAAAAGGTACAGCAGTTGGCCTCCATGAACAATGTAGAGATCCAGATCAACCTTTGCAGTCACACAGTCTGATCAAAACCTACACTGTTAACCCTTTCCCTCATATAGACGCATCTGACGCCTCTGCAGCAGACAGCTTTTTGAAAACATAGTGACAAAAGAAGAAATTGCACAAAACGTGCAATTTCTCCTTTTGCCACAATGTTTTCCACTTTTTGTCATAGGTTATCCTTTCAATTATGGAGATTTTCTATGTTTTGACACAATATGTTCAAAGCCGTCTGCTGCAGAATTATTGTATGCGGGAAAGGGTTAAGATAGTTACTTACACAAGCTTGTTCGAGTATTCTTTAAACAGAATGTAGATTCAGATTACACTGATCTGATGTAATGTTGTTTTTATTTTTCCACAATGTTGTCATTGTTCAATATTCAATAATCATCCTTATATTTATTAAGCCTTTCCCTCATATGACAATTCTGCAGCAGACGACTTTGAACGTTTTTTGTTAAAACATAGTAAATCTCCATAATTGAATGGATAACCTATGACTAAAAGTGGAAAACATTGTGGCAAAAGGAGAAATTGCACGTTTTGTGCAATTTCTTCTTTTGTCACTATGTTTTCAAAAAGCCGTCTGCTGCAAAGGCGTCCGAAAGCGTTTATATGAGGGAAAGGGTTAAGACTTTCCACATTTTAGCCAAAATGTTTTCAAAGTCGTCTGCTGCACATTTGTTGTATGTAGGAAAAACGATATTGCCACTCATGATTTTATTGCATGCTCTTACCCCTTTCCCACAAACATTACACTTTCCGATGCCTCTGCTGCAGACGACTTTTGAAAACGTTGTTGCTAACAATTGTTTCAACTCTTATTATATTGTTATATTTTCATTTACAAAGATTTTCTATAGTTTTGCTATTATAATTTGAGAGTCATCTGCTGCAGATTTGTTGTACTTGTATGTGGGTAAGGGTAATAGTTTCGTTGATGGTTGTTAGATTAGCTTGTATATAGGGAAGATCAGACTGCGCAAAGATCTGATCAGGATCTTTGATAGTCTTAAACAACCGTTTATCAGTTTCCATGTGAAAAAACTCGCAATATACCTGACGCGGCTGAGTTATGTATCATCGCTGGCTTGTTTCCAATCTTCATTTACTTAACACGTTATCCTAGACCTTATTGAATAGAAAGAAGAAAGGATTTGTGCAAAGAGGGAATTTCAATCTTACATAATGTATTGAGAATCATTTTTCATGGCATAATGTTTGTAAAGGAAGAGTGTCAATATAGCGTAATTACACCTTTTCATAGAAAGGTCTTTTGTTAACTGAAAGAACTCTTTTGAAATCCTTATAGCATTCAGGTTGATTATAAATTTAATGATTAATATCTTTTGCACATTACAATGCATTTGAGAAAGTAATCTTTATTCAGACAACATCTCGAGGGCTTGGCGTGAAACGGTTGTAACTCAAAACCTATTTTGAAAACCCTGGTTTAGGGGCAATTTTAACCCTTTTGTAAACAATGCAAATTTAGGTGCCATTGCTCAGAACGAGCAATGGCACCTAAATTTACATTGTTTACCAAGAAAAGTGATTTAATGCTTATAAAGACTTTATGGCGAGGTGATTAACCTTGGTAAAAAAATACCAATTTAAGTTACAACCGTTTCACGCCAAGCCCTCGATCTACGAGCATGAACCCTTTTTGGTCTGCTTCAGATGTTGATGCCTCGGCAGCAAACGGTTTTTGAGAACATTGTGGGACAACGATGAGAAATAGCGCTGTCTTTCAAGGTTCTAAACATTTGGCTGCTTAACTCATTTTTATTGCAAAATTCCTAGAGACTCTTACAAAATTTAATGCAAAGCATGGACAAGTCAATTTTATAAATTCAGCATTGAAAGGGGTGTTATATGCGCTCACTTTCATTAGATGTATGCATGAACAACATCTAGATGTAAATTTTGACAACAAAAACAAAAAGAAGCCTTTAATCCTTTCCCACATATAACAAATCTGCAGCAGGCGACTTTCCAAACATGCATTCAAAAACATGGAAAAATCTATAAATGAAGGTTGATTGATTGATTGATTGATTGATTGGGGTTAAACGCCATTTTTTAACAATTTCTCAGTTATATCACGGTGGCCAGTTCACCTACTCATGCATTTCCTGGTTTTCTCACACCAGTACTCCATACAACAATCTTCCCAAGCAACTGGCCGCTTTTCCACATAGACATGGCCCATTTGTGGAAGACGAATGACGCATGTCGCATTGACTTTTGTCAATCGTCGGAAAGAAAGTTGGCCAAGCCGGGATTCGAACTCACAACCCCTGGATTAACAGCCCGCGTCTCTACCGACTGAGCTACCGGGGCTCGACATAAATGAAGGTCTAACTACTGAAAAAGTTAAAAACATTGTGGCAAATTTTTCAATAATCGTCTGCTACAGAGGCATCAGAAATGTGATGGAAAATATTTGTTTGCCTCATTCAAGACCCCTTTTTCACCGGACCTGGATGATTTATATTTAACCCTTTCCCTCATACGACAATTCTGCAGTAGAAGACTTTCAACATATTTTGTCAAAAAATAGAAAATCTCTATAATTGAATGGACAACCTGTGACAAAAAGTTGAAAACATTGTGGCAAAAGGAGAAATTGCTCGTTTTGTTTTCAAAAAGCTGTCTGCTGCAGAGGCGTCAGAAAGCGTCTTTATGAGGGAAAGGGTTAATGGACCCTGTATATCAATTTCTATCATTTTGTAATACCAACAGGATTGATCGAAGGATTACGTCGGAACAATTAAACAAACATTTGAATTTATTGATCTCAAAGCCATTGAAAAGTAAAAATGTGTTACTTGATCATTGCAGAATTTATGGTACTCAGAACATATACATATACCAGCACTGTTATGTTATATGTTTTTTTTTCTTAAAATTTTTCTGACTGTTCAATATCAATTAGATGTGACATTTGAGAATAACCTGCCATAGTTGTTTCTTGATCATGTGGAACAAATACATGTATAAATTTTTAAATGTCTTCACGAGGTTGCCTGCTGCAATTGTGAGAAAAGGTAGACATAAAAGGGAAAAGAGTAAATGTTCCCCTACAGTTGGACCCTTTGACTTTGAACCATTTTTAGCTCGACTATTCGAAGAATAAGGGGAGCTATTGTAGTCACCCCGGCGTCGCCGTCGCCGTCACCGTTGGTTAAAGTTTTTGTGCAAGCTAGCATTTACCCGTATAACTTACATACGCCTAGGCCAATGATCTTTAAACTTGGTATGGACATACTTCATAGCAAGTTGATGATGCCTATACACATTGGAGTCAGTAGGTCAAAGGTCAAGGTCACTGACCTTCTATATGGAAACAGTTTATGGTTAAAGTTTTCGTGCAAGCTAGCATTTACCCTTATAACTAACATACACTCAGGCCTGTGATCTTCAAGTTGGTTTTGCCTAGAGAGTTTGGAGTTACTAGGTCAAAGGTCAAGGTCACTGTGACCTTTCTGTAAAGAAACAGTTAATGATTAAAGTTGTTGTGAAAGCTAGCATTTACCCTTATAACTTACATACACCTAGGCATATGATCTTCAAACTTGGTATGGACATACATCATAGCAAGTTGGGGATGCTTAGAGAATTTGGAGTCAATAGGTCAAAGGTCAAGTTTACTGTGACCTTTAATACAGAAACATTCCTTGCTTTAAAACTACTGATTGCTTAGGCCTATGACTCTGAAACTTAGTTTGGGTAATGGTCATGATCAGCACTTGACTCAAACAGGTCATGGGATCATGAGGTCAAAGGTCAAGGTCACTTTGACCTTTAACGAAAAAACACTATTTTTTGCAATAACTTGTTGTACCTAAGTTCATCAAACTTGATAATGGACATTAGTCATGATCATTAATCAAAGAGTTTTCAGGTCAATAGGTGAAAGGTCAAGGTCAGTGCAACCATCAATGCGCAACCAGTCCTTGCCTTACAACTACTGATGGCCTACGCCTACAACTTTGAAACTTAGTTTGGGTATTGGATATGTTTTCTTCAAATAACCTAGAAATACTTTAACTTAAGTTCATTAAACCTGATATGGACATTGGTCATGATCACTTAGTCACCCCACTGTGACCTTCATTACAAAAACACTCCATTCCTTATGTCACACCTACACCTATGTAAACAATCAAGTACGATAACTTTATCGAGCATATAATGCAAATTATGGCCCTTTTTTGACTTAGAAATTATGGTTGAACGAAGTTTTGCGTGCAACTACATTAAGAACAAGAGTCCTTATCTTAGTAACTACTTAATGCATTCCATTGAAACCCTTCCCAACCATTACACCTATGTAAATAATCGAGTTGAATAACTCTATCCTGCATATAATGCAAATTATCAACCTTAAGAAATTCTGGTTAATGTTTTGCATGCAACTACGGTACATTAAAGTCCATATCTCAGTAACTAATAAGCGGTGGAATAGTCTAGCGCGCTGTCCTTGACAGCTCTTGTTAGATTGTCTGTTTTTTGGAGCAAAAAGTCAGGCTTCCCTTTTCGACATAGAAAAGAGCAGACAAGCGTTGACAGCTTGTTGAAAACATAGTGACAAAAGAAGAAATTGCACAAAACGTGCAATTTCTCCTTTTGCCACAATGTTTTCCCCCTCTTGTCATAGGTTATTCATTCAATTAAATGGAGATTTTCTATGTTTTGACAAAATATGTTCAAAGTCGTCTGCTGCAGAATTGTCATATGAGGGAAAGGGTTAAGAGCTAGGCTAGAGTCAAGTATATGCCAACTCTGACCAGGCTCTATACAGTTGACAACTCAACTTTAAAAAAAGTTATCCTAGAATTGGCTGTGTATTCCCAAATGCACAGCTTGCCAGGTCCATTTTTAAAAATTCAGCATTGAAAGGGTTAATTGAAATAGGTTTGACACTTCTGCAGCATATTTCTTTTACCATAATGTTTTCATATTTTCATTTAAAGAGACTTTCCTGTTATGCCAGGAGAGCTCCTTCGGTAACGACAAGGGCTATCCTCCCCGGCGATCTTGAGCTTGAACCCCTACTTGGCCATTTATTCGTTCCAATGATTGACAAAAGTCATTGTTACTAGCCTCATGTCACTATGTTTTCAAAAAGCCGTCTGCTGCAGAGTCAGAAAGCGTCTATATGAAGGAAAGGGTTAACGCTCTCCCACTTGAAAGTGTATTTTAATGCATCAAGAACAGACATCTTTTGAAAGTATTGTTGCAAAAAGAGAAATTTCTTATTATGAGGTATGGCCCCGGTAGCTCAGTTGATAGCAAAACGAGCTTTTAATCCAGGGGCCTGGGGTTGTTGGTTCGATCCCCAGCTTGGCCAACATTCTTTCCGACATTTGACAAAAGTTACTGTGACAAACGCCATTTGTTTCACCTATGGGCTAACAGTCAATGTGGAAAAGCAGCCAGTTGCTTGGAAAGAATGTTGTGTGTAGTACTGGTGTGAGAAAGCCAGGAAATAAGTAGGTGAAAGTTTATTTGTTCTGGCCGCCGTGAAATGACTGAAAAATTGTTGTATACAGCGTATAACCCCAATCAATCTTATATAATATAATAAAATATACTTTCATTTATCGAAGATTTTCAATATTTTCGCCAATTGATATGTTTTCAAAGATGTCTGCTGCAGATTTGTAATATATCGGAAGGGTTAAGTTTGACTGAGGTGATTTGAATAGGTCAAGACCTGAAGCTTATCAAGTTAACTTTTGGCCCTCTGTCATGAAATGACCCGTATTGGGTGGATTTGATAAGTAACTAATACCCAAAATAAGTTGATAAACCTACCTTTTACCTGATATGAATTTTTTTTATGTCTTCTGCTTTAAAAACAGTTGAGGAAAAACTTGTAAAGTTAGCAAAATAAGAAATGCAACCTTGATACAGGATTGAAATCATTGTGAGACAAAAGCTTGTTTGAATTTGACTAATTTCTGCTTTTGCCTAAATATTTCCAAAATTCTTTTACTGCTAAGGTGTCAAATGATGTCAAGAGTTATGGAAACACTGTTGAATGTCCAGAACCCTTTCTTAGATGCAGACGCCGTTTTGACACATCTGTAGCAGTTGATTTTGAAAACAGTGTGCCAAAAGGAGAAATTGCTTGGACGAACAATTTCTCCTTAACCCTTTCCCTCATACGACAAATCTGCAGCAGACGACTTTGAACGTATTTTGTCAAAATATAGAAAATCTCCATAATTGAATGGATAACCTATGACTAAAAGTGGAAAACATTGTGGCAAAAGGAGAAATTGCATGTTTTGTGCAATTTCTTCTTTTGTCACTATGTTTTCAAATAGCCTTCTGCTGCAGAGGCGTCAGAAAGCGTCTATATGAGGGAAAGGGTTAAGCCACAATGTTTTCCACTCTATTCTGTAATCATACTTTCATTCATAACAATTATTCATATTTTTGCCTAGATGACATGAATAACACAAAATCTTCAACAAAAACTTTTGATGTTGAAAACATTTAATCCTTAAAGCCAATTTAACTATTACGTTTTATCACATTTGGTCAAGATTAAATTTCAGTCAGATTAAACCTTTCCCTAATTTAATACAGGTGCGACAAATCTGGAAACGACAAACATACGGAAAGTCTTTCTACTTGAAAGTATAATTATAGAATAAAATTGAAAACTGTAGTTGAGTGTTGCAAAAAGGGAAGTTACTCATTATGACCAAGTTTTCCTTTTGCCACAATGTTTTCAAAAATAATCTGTTGCTTATAAGCTTTAAAAGGGTCTGCAATTGGGAAAGAGTTAATTTACATTTTCATATATTATTTTGAGAGCCACATCAAATGTTGCATCTCTCACTAAATTAAGGTTTACCCTTTCTCACTTGTAGACGCATATTCAGCAGATGACTTTTGAAAAGATTATGGCAAAGGAAGAACCTTTTGCCACAATATTTTCAACACAATTTACATAAGCTCCCATTTATAGAGAATTTTCAAATTTTGCCAGGATGTATTTAAAATTGTCTTCTGCAGATTTTTTGTATGTGGGAAAGGGTTAACAATTCACACCCAGATGAGACTCCCAAGTTCAAGTCCTCTACGATGAAAGATGTAACATAAGACATCTCTTAGGCTGACCTGCCCCTTATGGAATTCTATGTGATTTTAACAATGATGCCAGTTTATTTCCTATCCTTTTACTATAGCTGATGATATGGTAATAATGTTATTTAGCATTTCTTGTTAATCTATATTACACAGATATTTTCATGTTATTTAGCATTTCTCGTTATGTATATTACACAGATATGTTCATGTTATTTAGCATTTCTCGTTATTTATATTGCACAAATATTTATATGTTATTTATAGCATTTCTCGTTATTTATATTACACAGATATTTTCGACCCTACAGCTCAAGTACCTGTAGCAGGTATAAGTCTGCCAGATTATTGTCACAGGTTCAATCATTTTCTCCATATCAAATTTTGTCTTTGGCATTGTTTTTGTCAAGCCTCTAAATATGTGCATATTATGTACATTGACTGTTCAGGTTTAATATTTGTTTAACTGTCTTGATGGTTATAGTGTCCATTTACAGAACAGAAGCAGAAGACTATGGTTTCATTCCAAGAAATGAGCTGTCCTTCAAGAAAACCAACATTATGGATCACTCTGCATAAAGTATTAACCCGGATCAGCCTAAGCAACCCGAACAGACACTTTTCGCTTCCTGTGGATTTTTCAGGAATCATTACTCTATACCTCTATTCCTCTGAGTGGAATGTGTCGGCCCGGATAAGCCTGCGTGGACTGCACAGGCTGATCTGGGTTGATACATTATGCAGATACTACAATGTCGGTTTTCTCACAGGACAGCTCATATTATGTAAAACCAAAGACTTTAAAAATGGCAGTTGTGGCTTCTCTCATGCTCACTCAAAGGTTCCGGAGATATATTGAGAAAATTGATTGATTGCAGACTCGTTAAAGGAGAGAGGATAAATTGCTCATTATAAGCAGTTTCTCCTTTTGCCATAACGTTTTCATAGCTTCAGATGTGTCAAATGAGTCTGCAGGTGGGAAAGGTAAAAAGGTGTCTGATTTGTAAACCTTTGTACTTACTTTTTGTCCGAGACAGTGAAACAAATAGGTACCAAGTATTAATATGGAGGAAATGTTAATTGTTAAGCTAGATTAGATTGTTGAAATGTAGTTTTCCTACCAGCCAAGCATGATATTCTTGATTTTGATGTCTTAGATAGCTAGCCCTATAAGTTCAAATCTTGTTTATTTTGACCCTTTAAATGCTCACTTTTTAAGCTGGACTTTTTAGTTCGCCTATTCGAAGAAATAGGGGAGCTTATGTAATCACACCGGCGTCCGCGTTGGCGTTACCAGCTTGGTCAAAATTCTGCATGCAAGGCCTTTTCTCAGACACTGTGTATGCTGTGGCTTTGAAACTTCACACACTTATTCAGGGTCATTAGGTGACCTTGTATGTCAAGTCCCATAACTCTGGAATGGATTTTGACTGAATTGTGCTCCTTTTTGGACTTAGAACTTTGGTCAAACCTTTGCGTGCAAGGCCCTTTCTCAGACACTATGTATGCTGTTGCTTTGAAACTTCACACGCTTATTCAGGGTCATTAGATGACCTTCTATGTCAAGTCCCATAACTCTGGAATGGATTTTGACTGAATTGTGCCCCTTTTGGACTTAGAATTTTGGTCAAACCTTTGCGTGCAAGGCCTTTTCTCAGACACTGTGTATGCTGTTGCTTTGAAACTTCACACACTTATTCAGGGTCATTAGATGATTAGATCAAGTTCCATAACTCTGGAATGGATTTTGACTGAATTGTGCCCCTTTTTGGTCAAACCTTTGTGTGCAAAACCGGGAATTTTGGGTTATAGTTAGACATTCAAGGCCTTTACTCAGAAACTATATAATTTATGCCGTTGCTATTAAACAGTTTTCTTTCTTTTGTAAATTCAATTTCAACTGAAATATTCCACTTTTGGATTTTGGACTTTTACCAATGCTATAACTGTTCTGAATTATGCCCTGATAGGCGAGCTATGTTGTCCTCCGACAACTCTTGTTTAGCTTTGTATTTGGAAGAGTCCATAGCAAATTCTAGGAATATCAATATAAAAATGTATATTCATAATTATGTCTCTGTAAAATCCAATTTATTTCTGTAAATATATTATGAAAACTGATGGATCCATCTAGCTAAATGTAAATCCTACAGTTGGTCTGATTCAATATTTTTCTTTATTTATAACAACTGTTCAAACTTGTATTTTAAGTTTTGAGAATTGAGCCATGAATAGTCACATGTTGTGTAGATACATATGACATCATTTGTGAGAGGTCTAAGAGGCTTATTTAACTTTAAACAGAAGCTTTTTATATATAAAGCAATGTAAAATTGTAATATTAGCAGGGCTTAGTCCTGCTTGTGATTTAAAAAGATTTAAGCTTATGATTTTAAAATAGAGGGGTTTTCAAAGTTATTTTCCTGTTTTGCCCGGAAACTTGACATACTTTTGTGTTTTTCCAAGCTACAATAATGAAATTAGGATCATGTTTACAATTTTGCATGTAGTTTTCATAATATGCTTTTAATCTTCCTGAAAGAAACCTTTCGAACTTCCTTGAACTTTATTGTAATGATACTAAAGTGGGCGATTTAGGGCCTTCATGGTCCTCTTGTTTTTAATATTTATTTATACAATTTTGATACTGCAGCTGTTTATTCTCAAAAAATAATTATATTTACTTCAATATTGTCATGTAACATAAAAGTGCACGTTTGGTAAGAATATTGTCATTGATTTCCTTAATGCAAAGGGAGGAATCTGCTGTGGTCGAGTGGTTAGCATCGGGATTTCGAAACCGGGTGTCCCGGGTTCGATCCCCAGTCGCGGCACTACGGTCATGGTGGAGTGCCCTTGGGCAAGGCACATTTTCTAGCCTAGTACTGGTTTGTTTACCCAGGGATCATGAATAATTATGTCTCCCCCATTACATGGGGGTGACATATTGTTTTTGCCCGTTCCGTCCGTCCGTCCGTCCTTCCGTCTGTCACACTTGTTTCCGCTCAATAACTGAAGAACGCTTGGGCGTAGGAACTTCATACTTGGTATGCAGGTTGGTCATGACCAGTAGCTGACCCCTATTGTTTTTGATAACAGAAGGTCAAAGGTCAAGGTCATGGTGACCTTGTGAGGTAAAAAATGGTTTCTGCTCAATAACTGAAGAACTCTTTGGCTGAGGAACTCCATACTTGGTATGCAGGTTGGCCATGCCTAGTAGAAGACCCCTATTGATTTTGAGGTCAGTACGTCTAAAGTCAAGGTCACAGTGACCATGAGCTTGAAAGGTCACAGTAACAATGAGCTGATAAATAGTTTTTGCTTGGGCCCAGGAACTTCATACTTGATGTGCAGATTGGTCACCACCAGCAAATGACCCCTATTAATTTTAAGGTCACTAGGTCAAAGGTCAAGGTCACAGTGGTCAAGGTCACATCCGTCACACTTGTTTCCGCTCAATAACTGAAGAACTCTTGGGCATAGGATCTTCGTACTTGGTATGCAGGTTGGTTATGACCAGTAGATGACTCCTATTGATTTTGATGTCAGTAGGTCAAAAGTCAAGGTCATGGTGACCTTGTGAGGTAAAAAATGGTTTCCGCTCAATAACTGAAGAACGCTTGGGCCGAGGAACTCCATACTTTGTATGCAGGTTGGCCATGCCCAGTAGAAGACCCTATTAATTTTGAGGTCAAGGTCAAGGTTACAGTGACCTTGAGCTGAAAGGTCACAGTGACAATGAGCTGAAACATTGTTTTTGCTTAATAACTGTAGAATGCTTAGGCCATGGAAGTTAATACTTGGTGTGCAGGTTGGTCACCACCAGTAGATGACCCCTATTGATTTTGAGGTCACTAGCTTAAAGGTCAAGGTCATGGTAACCTTCAGCTGAAAAATGGTTTCCTCTCAATAACTAAAGAATGCTTATGTTGAGGAACTTCATACCTGGTGTGCAGGTTGGTCCTAACCAGTAAATGACCTTTATTGAATTTGTTTGATTTTGTGGTCACAAGGTCAAATGTCGAAGGTCACGGTAACCTTCAGCTGAAAAATGTGTGTTACTCAATAACTCAAGAACGCTTATACCCAGGAACTTTATACTTGGTGTGCAGCTTGGTCCTAACCTGTAGATGACCCCTATTGATTTTGATGTCAGTAGGTCAAAGGTCAAGGTCGCGGTGACCTTTGGCTGAAAAATGGTTTCCGCTCAATAACTGAAGATTGCTCGGGCCCAGGACCTTCATACTTGGTGTGCAGGTTGGTCACCAGCAGCAAATGGCCCCTATTGATTTTGAGGTCACTAGGTCAAAGACCAAGGTCATGGTAACCCTCAGCTGAAAAATGGTTTCTGCTCAATAACTGAGGATTGTCACTGTTGCTTCATCTCCAGTCCAAAACTAAAAAATTCATCTCCATCATTTCTTTTCCTCCCCTACGACCACACAAATGGGGAGACAAGCGCTTTTTCAAAAAAGCAATCTCTAGTTAAATTTAATTGCGCGCTAAATGACCTTCGCTGTCGATGCGTCATAAAACAATATACATTCATTCATTCTTAATGCAAAGGGAGATCAGTGTAATACTTTTATTTGCAGTTATAATAAAATGTAATACCGGAGTTGTTTCCCTTATTTACTTTTTACCTATAAAATGACTGATCCCTGATAAGTTTTACTCTATATATAGTTTAAAAAACGGTTGTCCTCTTTGATAGCGTGCACTAAAATGAACTGAACAATTACCAAAGAAATGATAAACAAATACAAACATGTTTATAAAATGTTGAAACTTCGCTGAAATACTTATCTTTATTTCCATGGACTTTTCACCCTCTATTTGCAGATGCCACTTTATATCTCTATAAACTTGTTTATATCTCTTTCTGTGATTATTTACAATAATTTCATTCAATCATCTTAACCCTTTCCCTCATATAGACGCTTTCTGACGCCTCTGCAGCAGATGGCTTTTTATGTCAAAAATACATTACCAGTCATTTAATACCTGATATATAATCTCAACACCGTTAATTCATCCAGAAAAGAAGCTCGCGCAGCCATGCATAGCCCTCACGCGTGTGTGATACACACGGCCGTCGGTACCGGCGCACGGGCCATGTGACCCCCACTTTTAATTTCTGGACACACCAACTGACAGCTAAGAATTTATTTCATTTTTATATTTTATTTCTTGGTCTGTTTAAGGCATTCGCCTTAAACAAGTTATTTTCATTCAGTTATTCAACTACATTAACAACCTAACAACATAATTGTGTAAATTACTAATTGTAATTAAGTTGTTTTTTGTGAACACAACTAACTGAGAAGTCACGGGTGGGTTACCCCACCCACTATTTCAGTTACGTATCGGGTGCGGTAATGGCCATTCATTCTTTCAACGAAGTTATAGTTACACCGACCCTATTAGCGATAATATATTATTATCGCCTTGTATTACATTATGTATATTAATTAAACATGAACAATTTTGGAAAATATTTGTAAAATCTTTTTCATTGAAATACGTTCCGTGATCAACGGGTATAGTAGAAAATAAAAAATAGAAAAAAATTATATTTTTTGTTGAATCGTATAAATTGTTTTGTTTCATATATATTCTATGTCACATAGTGGTGATCAGAGGCGTGACTCATAACGGCTGTATGAGACACGCGTCTGTCCTGTTTTGCGTTCACTAAGTACACACAGGATTCACCCTGTGAGTACTTCTCTTCCTGGCCTGCTTCCATTTGGAAACAGTCTGGGTTGAGGAGGACTCACAAAAGCTGGAAGAGTAAGAAGACCCCTAAAAAGGTTTCTCTTAGCTCTACGAGTGAAGCGGAGTTTGAGGGGTTCTCCCAACAATCAGACTCCGCGGCTGTGTTGAGTGAGCAGAAGGTCAGAGCTGTTCCTTCTTCACTCCGCACAACCGCTCAGAGGTCCAGATTAAGAGGTGTAATCAGCTATTTTCCCCACAAATTCCCTCTTAGGAAACAAACCCTATGCTGTGGGTTCTCAATACCCACAGCATAGGGTAAGAGGGTCAAATGAGGATTTTAGACATGCATACGCCCCTTATCTGGAGCTCTGACCGCTCCCCCTCAGCTTCGGCTGGTCCTTCGCGGGACATGGAGGAGCGGATGGCAGCGGCTGATGTCTGTTATTCCGTCGGGAAACAAAGGCCTTCGGGCCAGAAACCGTACGGACACAGTGATGGTTGGCCTCAAGAGTGAGCAACCGTCTGCTGAACGACATTATCTGACGCCAGGTGTTGGGGCTGACCCTTCGGGAGACGCCATGGGTCAATCAAAGGGAAACCTCACTGATTGGCCACCTCTAACACCACACTCTGCAGTAAGCAGTCTTCGGACGCTTACAGAGTGCCAAATTATAATGTCTGCGGACAGAATTCTTTGGAGACCGGTGATAGAGCAGCTTCACAACTGCCTATCATTAGTCAACCGGGTAATGCTTGCGAGCAAAACCTATATGACTCCGGGTAACCGGGTACCGGGCAACCAGTCAGTCATTTCGCCTAGGCGCGACCAGTCACCGGGCAAATCCGGCAGTCATTTAGCGATGACGCGACCGGTCAGTCATTAAGCCATGACGCGACCGGGCAAATTATCAGTCAGTTTAACATGACGCGACCGGGCAGTGGGCAGTCAAGGTAACGAGCAGTCGTTAAGCTAGTACCACTCGTTCTTCGCACAACCGGTCTATACGGATATTCAAAACACTGGTCATTACGCACCAGGCTCAGATATCCAACCGTCTAACATCGGTTATAAGGAGTACAGGACAGATAAATCTTTCCTTTCTCCAAGGGGAATAGTGTTCTTCTGTAGGGATTACACTCCTCAAAAGAATGAGAATAGAAGAGTACGGATATTCAAACACTGGTCATTACGCACAAGGCCCAGATATCCAGTTATAGGTAGTACAGGACAGAGAAATGTTTCCGTGTCTCCAAGTGGAACATGGTACTTCTCTAGAGATTACACTCCTTCCCCGATACAAAGCTCCGTTTCAAAAGATGTAACGGATCGGTGATAGGCGGGTTAACCAAGCCTACCGGGATCAGCAATACCCACCTGATGGGAATTCACTGTTCCCGGAAGGACACCTTTCGAAGAGGCAGTCCTTAGAAGGCAAACCCCCGATCGGAATAACTCAGGTTTTCCGTGAAAGGGAGGTCGAGACCGTCCCATACGATTAGTTCGGCGCCGACGATCGATCCAGTGCGACCTCTCTCTACTGCGGAGAGAGGAGGTTCATATCACACGATCGACACCTTAACACAACAATAAAGTACACCAAGATTGAATATTATTTTCAATCCCTTCTATTACTTTTATAAGACTGTTGTGTCTTTCAGTTGAAAGACGGATTAGAGTCAAGCATCGTAGGGCTCGACACTCTCCCACCTCCTCGTCTGACGGGCGGGGGCGGGGGGCAGTCCCCTTCAGATTACGAGCCGGCTGTAGAGCGTTGACCTCTACAGCAGAACATTAAGGAAGTACTTAGGGTGGTGCCTAATACGTTATGCCCGAAGGTGACGCTTAAACGTCGTTTAAACCTATAATGATTTCGAGCAAAACCTACACTCTGCAGTACAGCAGTCTTCGGACTTCTACAGAGTGCCAAGTTATAATGTCTGAAGTTTTTGGAGACTAGTGATAGAGCAGCCTCACATCAGCCTATCATTAGTCAACCGGTCAGTAATGGTCAGAGGGAGCTACCATTACTGAACGTTCCCAGAGCTGGGTAACGAGCAGTCGTTAAGTCAAGTTGACTCCAACCGTTTTGTCAATATTATGACATAAGCATTGGACAACCGGGTGTTTTCGAACACAGCCAAGTGAATCTCCTTCGCAGAGTTGTCGTTCCTTACACTCATATGAATGTAATGAGTCGATAGTGCTAGAGAATGAGTCAAATGCCTACCGAGTACTCAATTAATCACTGGGCATAAACGGTTGTCGCGTGAACGTTCACAGGGCAGTCAAACTCTTAACTGGGCATAAACGGTTACCGGGCAAACGGTCACCGTGAAAACAAAAATTCAACTATGAATTCTTCGGAATTCAACAGTATTCCAATTGACAAATGTCCTCGGACACAGTCATTTGGAGATCGGGCAATGTCTTTAGACATAGCCAGTAAGGCACCGGTCAAACGGGTAATGTCTTAGGACATAACCTTTCGGCAGTCAATCGGGCAGTATGCTGGGACATAGCCGATTAAACAGTCGGCCATCGGGTATGGGGAGTACCGGTCAAATAGTTATGTCGGTCCCCAGGGAGGAGAGAGTGCGTCTCTAGGGACTACACTCCTCCCAAGTAATACCCATCGTACCAATTGTTGGGACGAGTCGATGTCCGACGGTATTACATGGGAGAGATTCAGTTGATTTCATAAATCAATCCCCTATGCTGGCCTACCGGGATCAACCGTTCCCAGAGGATAGTCACTCTGTGAACTCTCTCATACGTGAGCTCGGACCGAAGGTTGATTCCATGCGATCTCATTCTTCTTCGGAAAAGGGATAAATTCCTCGATCATGACTCCTTCATAGGATTCCTCCCACCAATGGGCTAAGTTTTGTGGAAAAGTAGCCAGTTGCTTGGGAAGATTGTTGTGTGGAGTACTGGTGTGAGAAAACCAGGAAATACATGAGTAGGTGAACTGGCCGCCGTGATATAACTGAGAAATTGTTAAAACGGCGTTAAACCACAATCAATCGATCATAGGATTCCTCCATGTCGAATCGGACACTGACATTCCGGTCCAGAACCGGCTTTAGTCAATCCGCACGTCGTCGGGTAAAACTCACGACCCCGTCTTGTCTGACGAATAAGAGACATATCGGGTTCAGTGCTCCATCGGATGATTAACAATTTAGAGCTGGACTCTAAATAAACTATCATTAGTGGGAAGTTACTGCATTCACTGCGTCCATAGGCGCATTTCGGCGTATGCGGCAACATTGTTCACAGGGACAGAACGTACAGTGACTTCTGCAAAGGCATTCTTAGAAGCCCAACCTGTGAAGACACAAGAGACAGGCTAAGTTCGAGCCTAGCTTTCTGCTTCCGCTGGCCCTGCCTTATCAAAGCCCCGTACGGGAGCAAAGTTGGCATACAACCAAGTAGAGCACTGTCCCTAATCCGCGGCTATAGGGAAGCGCTCCTCTCTATTAAGCTAACAGGAATGCCATGGAGTGGGTATCAACCTTCCATTCGGTGGTTTCTACAACCGTCTTTCGTCTGGTTCCGGTGAAGACCGGAATAAGACTTATCGACTCAGATTGCGTCTAGTACGGTCGAGTAATAAAATGGAATGTTCCGTTTTATCAAGAACGCAATCCGGAACGGCTGTCTGAGCGATTCTTAGACCAAACAGACACCTGTTACCACGTACCGGTTGCTTTTTCATCGAGGAATGACCGTCGATTCATTGTAAACGGGGAAGTGTTCCTTTCAAACACTTCACTTCGATTACCTGCGTTTAGAATTAATTCCCAAAACGGGCAAGTCGGATCTATTCCCCTCAAGAGACTCGTTGTAGGACGTTTCTCGTTGAGCTGGCCCTTCGGACAGACTCGATTCGCTATAAGAGAATCCGATTACCATGTCCTGGATAAGGATCAGTAATTAAGGGAAACGGTCCGATACATGCTTCATACTACACCCGAATTGTTTACAGTTCGGGGCAGTGTGTTAAATACTCATTACAGTACAGGGCTTTACTGACTAGGACATGTACATGATCAATAGAGTAGTCAGTAGTCCTTCGATTGGCAATAATTATTACTCCCTGAATTGCCCCCATAATTCAAATGAGTCAACTTCCGGTGTCGTTATTCTCTTCCTGACAATGACTTTAGAAACACAGTATTGGCCCAGAGATCGTAGTTCAACGTTCTTCTGGCCTGCCTATCGACATAACCGTTACATCTTCATTAGAAGTAGACAGTTCTTACCGATTGGTGTTTTTTAAGGTACGTCAATCAGTAATTTATGCTTACATTTGTTGCCGACCTCTCGCATTCAAGATTTGGCGATGAACACAACAATTATTGTTCGATGCTCCAATGCGCTTAACTTCAAAGTTCAGATCCATTTCTCTCCAAACTTTTACGTTCTTCGGAAGCTGCCGCTTCGTAAGTTATAAACTGAGACTTAAATTCGTCTTGCTTGGCGAACACTATCAGGGAAGTGAGTTCTTTGCTTTCAGTAAAAACGAATTTCATCAGGTTTTACAGCCGTATGGTTATTCAACCGTTCTTATAAACCTGTATTCCTACTGAGACCAAGTTGCCTTTGGTGCTTCCTAACCCATCACATTTCACAACCTTTCTGTGAACTGTGTTCCCTTAGATATAACCTGGTCTTGTACCCTGTCAAGGGTCTTAAGTTCTATATAAAACATTCGAGGGCTGTAAGAGCCACAGTAGGGGTTATTCAACCTCAGGTAGGAGAAGGATATGTCAGCAGCGTATTCAAACACTGGATATCCTATTCCTTTAATTAGTAATAAGATCCGTCTGATAAAGTCTTAAAACGTTTCAATCAGAAATTATTCCTCTCTGGACACACAAGTGGACTCTCAGCGAGTACTTACCTAATTAATACACAAATTACTAAATACATAAACAGTTGTGTTTATATTTAGTAGTACCGTAGGTACTCTTACCAAGTGCTACGATTTCTCGGGACCGGCATTGTGTTGGACGATCCTCCCGACCGATGCTGCAAAGTCATCAGGTATTAAATGACTGGTAATGTATTTTTGACATAAAAATGAAGTTTTTTAAAGTAAAACATATTTTTATTAGAAAATACTTACCAGTCATTTCAGATTCCCGCCTCCCAACCCCGCGTCGTCACCCAACACTAAACGCTGCAAGTTAACGGTGAAATTAAAAGTGGGGGTCACATGGCCCGTGCGCCGGTATTACCGGCGGCCGTGTGTATCACACACGCGTGAGGGCTATGCATGGCTGCGCGAGCTTCTTTTCTGGATGAATTAACGGTGTTGAGATTATATATCAGGTATTAAATGACTGGTAAGTATTTTCTAATAAAAATATGTTTTACTTTAAAAAACTTCATTTTTGAAAACATAGTGAAAAAAGAAGAAATTGCTCAAAACAAGCAATTTCTCCTTTTGCCACAATGTTTTCCACTTTAAGTCATAGGTTATCCATTCAATTATAGAGATTTTCTATTTTTTGACAAAATATGTTCAAAGTCGTCTGCTGCAGAACTGTTGTATCAGGGAAAGGGTTAAGTGAATTTTGATAGAAAATACTTACAAAATTTACATTTCTTAGGTGAAAGTATCAATGCAATCAGGAAGAATAATATTCATCCGAAGAAAAAGTAAATCTCTAGACAAACCAAGGTCATATTTATATGTTGATAACATTATGGAGAAAGGAGACAATGCTTAACAGGAGATATTGTTGTGCAATTTCTCTTTTACCAGCAATGTTTTCTAAAGTTGGCTGCTGCTAAGACGTCAAAAGTCTTTTGTAGTAGGGAAACTGTATTAAGATATACAGGACAAATGAGCAATTTCTTCTTTATCCACAATGTTTTAAAAGTGGTATCCTGCATCCAAATGCGTCTGCATTGGGGACAGGGTTAATCTGCTTGTCTTCCTGAATAATGGATGCCCGTTTATTAGGCACTATAACACAACATAATTTGATCAACACTTCCCCTGTTTCAAGCCTCTGCAGATGACTACTTTTGAAAGCATTAATTGCTTTGAACAAGCAATTTCTCCTTTTCCCACAGTGATTTTCATTTCTTTACTAAAATTTAACTCCCAGACATGACATTTGTTCTCTTGGATGTGACAGATTTTTCCTCAGATGTTTTTTGAAAGCAATAACTCTAAAAATATCAAATCAGGTATGAAGATAAGGGTTGCTTCTTTGGCACTTGTACACATCAGTGCTGTACGTAGGATACAACTGAACTCACTTTATTATTTACACATATCAATGAATATTTTATAATGTCTAATTTAGGTTTCCTTTTGCTGCCAAATCCTTGGCTCTTCAAGTTAAGAGGTGGGTAATATGCACATCTTTATTCCACAGGTGCCAGATGTGGTGTCTCAGCCATGAAATATTTGCATGGACCTTCAAATTACTGAAAAGTATTAACAAATAATTAAAAAAAAGAATATATTTAAGGTCCAGACACATATTTCATGACCTAACAACATGCTTGCAGGCACCTATGCTTTAATTATGTCTTGGTACGGGTACCATATATTTTCACAATGCAGTTTGGCTTGAAATTCTTGAAAGAAAATGCAGGAAGAACCTTTTACCACATATCGAGGGCTTGGCGTGAAACGCTTGTAACTAAAAACCTATTTCGAAAACCCTGGTTTAGGGGCAATTTTGACCCCTTTGTAAACAATGCAAATTTAGGTGCCATTGCTCAGAACGAGCAATGGCACCTAAATTTCCATTGTTTACCAAGAAAAATGATTTAACGCTTTTAAAGACTTTATAGCGAGGTGATTAACCTTGTTCACAAAATATCAATTTTAGTTACAACCGTTTCACACCAAGCCCTCGAATATATATACACAATTTCTGCAGCAGACAACTTTAAAAAGAAGTCGTTAAAAAATAGTTTAACCTCTATAAAATGAAAGTTTGATCATTGAATACAGTTGAAAACATTGTGGAAAAGGGAGAATTTGTAAGAATGAGTAAGAAATCGATAAAACATGGCTTTTATAAGGGAAAGGGCATGACTTGCTCATTTCTTTGGTTATCAACTTTATAATGTTCACCATGATGTGCAGTAAAAGTTGTTAGATTTGTAAATATTTTATTAGATCATCTCAAAGGTTTCAATCAAGTAGGGCACTTTCATTCATCAAACCCTTATCTCTTTCCCACGTAAAACAATTCTGCAACATACAATGCTGCATAGATATAGACAAAAATATGGAAAATTTCTATAAACTTCATTAAGTATTCTTATTGAATAGAGTTTAAAACATTGCAACTTCTCCCTTTGTCACAATGTTTTTAAAATCTGTCTGCATCAGATGCATCAAAATCCAAGTTATCAAACAAGATTTCTTAACTCTCAAATTCAAATAGCATTTTCATAAAATGTCTTCTTTTCCCATCAAGTTTTCAAAAGTTGTCAAATAATTTTCTTTCAGGAAACATGGGTTATGGAACTAGTTTCCCAGCTGCATATGCATTCTGATGCATATACAGCAAATATCTCTTGAAAACAATGTGGCAAAAAGTGAAATATGAGCAAATTCTCCTTTTTCGACTCTATTCAATGATCTTATTTTCATTAACCCTTTCCCACATGTAGATGCTTCCGATGCCTCTGCAGCAGACTACCTTTGTAAACAAAATTGTAGAGACAAAAATGGCAATAGGTGAAATTGCTCACAACGAGCAATTTCTCTTTTTGCCACAATGTTTTCAATTCTATTCAATAAATATATTTTCATTTATAGAAATTTTCCGTGCGGGACATTGCGGGTTCAATCCCCGGCCGGGTCATACCAAAGACTTTAAAAATGGTAGTAATGGCTGCCCTCCTTGGCACTCAGGGTTACAGGTTTAGCGTTACGACTGACTGGCTGGTGTCAGGATAAAACAAACTAGAATTACTGGTAACTTACCCAGGAAATGCCATGATATAACTGAAATATTGTTGAAAGCAGCATAAAAACAGCAAACCGTCAATCACTAGAGATTTTTCATATTTTTCACGTTTCAAACTCTCCTTTAGAACTACAGATTTGTTGTTTGTAGGACAGTGTTAACCCTTTCCCTCATACGACAATTCTGCAGCAGACGACTTTGAACATATTTTGTCAAAAAATAGAAAATCTCTTTAATTGAATGGATAACCTATGACATAAAGTGGAAAACATTGTGTCAAAAGGAGAAATTTGTCACTATGTTTTCAAAAAGCTGTCTGCAGCAGAGGCGTCAGAAAGCATCTATATGAGGGTTAAGAGAGATTGGCAGCCAGAATGATGTTTTCTAAATTTTCTGCTGCAGATTTGTTTGTATATAACAAGGATTAGTCCATGAACCTAAATCCGTGAAAAAAGATCTGATGGTGAATTTCTGACCAGTGTGGATCTGACTCATCACTGTTTGCTAAGAAACTTTTCACAAATTGTCCATCAAAATAGGGGTGGTCAAACAAATATTTATCTTCACTAAGTCTTGCCTTGACCCTTTCTGACATATTACAATTCTGCAGCAGATGAATTTGAAAACATCTTTGTTAAAATGTGGAATATCAGTCTGTATTGATGAAATTGTAATTAATGAATAGAGTTGAAACCATTGTGGCAAAAGGAGAAATTGCTCATTATGAGCAATTCCTTCTTTTGCCATTTTTTTCTCAAAAGTGTTTGCTGCACGTCTGTATATGGGAATGGGTTAACCCTTTCCCAATTGTAGACGCTTTCGGACGCCTCTGCAGCAGACGACATTTAAAAACATTGTGGTAAAAGAAGAAATTGCTCATAAGGAGCGATTTGTCCTTTTGACACAATGTTTTCAACTCTATTAAATAATTTCGCTCTCATTTATAGAGTTTTCAAGTTTTTGCCAAAATGTTTAAAAAGTCGTCTGCTTCAGATTTGTTATATACATGTGGGAAAGGGTTAAATAGGCTAGAGCACTGCTTATAATGATGTGTATGATATTCGGGTATTGAGTGGTTTGATTCTTTATGCACACACTTTTGGAATTTTTGAATATATTTTGTTGGTGATAAATAATTTACTTTTGCCAAAATGTTTTTCAACTTTATTCAATAATAAGACTTTCTGTACTTTTGCCAAGATCCTTTCAAAGTTGTCTGCTGCAGATTTGTTGTATGTGGGAAAGAGTTATCGCATATCCTGCTGAATTCCTTACATCATCAGAACGGAGAAGTCTTTATTAAACCCTTTCCCACATACAACAAATCTGCAGCAGATGACTTTGAAAACATCTAGGCATTAATATGGAAAATCCCCATAAATGAAGGTTATAATTATTGAAAAAAGTTGAAAACATTGTGTCAAAGGGAGAAATTGCTCGTTTTGAGCAATTTCTTTTGTCACAATGTTTTCAAAAGTCGTCTGCTGCAAAGGCATCAGAAAGCGTCTATATAAGGGAAAGGGTTAACCAGAGTTTAGTTCTAAAATCCTTATTTGACCCTATGTTGTTGGTACTAAATAAGAATAGTCTCAATGAGACGATTCTATTGAGTATACCCATATCATAGGGTTCGGTTGGATAATAAGAGAAATATTTAGGGGAAACGATCTATATAGTTTTTTACGCCTCCTATCAGTGGACCTCTGCTTAGCTAAGAATAATTGAATTAGTGGCTAACAGTGTAGACCAAAATTAGTTTAGTTTATATTTATTGGTTTTATTGATTGATTGCATATATATAGTGTATTGCACAGCTTTCAACAGTATTTAAGAATTACCAGGGTAAGTTACTAGTACTACTGGTATCATTTATCCCTTTCCCTCATATAGACGCTTTCTGCCGCCTCTGCAGCAGACGGCTTTTTGAAAACATAGTGACAAAAGAATAAATTGCTCAAAACGAGCAATTTCTCCTTTTGCCACAATGTTTTCCACTTTTAGTCATAAGTTATCCATTCAATTATAGAGATTTTCTATTTTTTGACAAAATATGTTCATAGACGTCTGCTGCAGAATTGTCGTATGAGGGAAAGGGTTATCCTGACATTGTGCCTTGAACAAACCTCTGGTTTCAGCCCTTTTTTACACATCTGCAGCAGACAGCTTTTGAAAACATTGCAGCAAAAGGAGAAATTGCCTGGGATGAATAATTTCTCCCTTTACCACTATGTAGATATTCATCCTGACATTGTGCCTTGAACAAACCTCTGGTTCCAGCCCTTTTTGACACATCTGCAGCAGACGGCTTTTTGAAGACATTGTAGCAAATGCAATGTTTTCCATTTTTAGCTTGACTTTGAAAAAAACGAGAGCTATTGTCATGACCCTAGCGTCGGCGTCGTCGGCGGCGGCATGGTCTTCCGGTTAAGGGTTTTTTGTTTAGCTCAGCTTTTTTTTTTTCTGTTTTCTCCCTATCAGTCGAGCATCTGTGCCGTACGCGGTGCTCTTGTTAAAGTTTTATTTGTACTGCCATTGTACATGTTTCCCCAGTTGTAACTTGTTTTCAAAGTCATCTACTGCATATATGTGTTTATGTGGTAAAGGGTTATTAACAAATCTGGAGCAGAAGACTTTGAAAACAATTAGTCAAATATATGATAATTGTCTAAGAATGAAGTTCTTGAATAAATTTCAAAACATTATGAGCAATTTCTACTTTTGTCTCAATGTTCTTAAACGTCGTCTGCTGCAGAGGCATCAGAAAGTGTCTGTATGTGAGAAAGGGGTTAAAGATTGATTCAGATTGTTTTGGAGCAGTTACCTATCTCCTTTCTGATAATTTATTGATTACTTGTCACAGTGTGAGATAAAATAGACAAGTTTGAAGAGCCTCACCATTCAGTGGGAAAACATTGGGCGCTTCCATGTTTACATTTTGCCGTCTGCTCTGACAAGCTCTTTACCTATTTTCTTTACAGTGGTTTATATCTGGCATGTGATTTACTTTTATATATGGAATTGTACTATCCTTGATTATTAGCATTTATTTGTAAGTAATTATTAACCCTTTCCTACATAATTTTAGACCCTTTCTGATGCCTCTGCAGCAGAAGACTTTTGAAAAAATTGTGGCCAAAGGTGAAATTGCTCATGATGAGCAATTTCTCCTTTGGACACAATGTTTTCAACTCTTTTCAATTTAAACATTCTTATAAAGAGATATTTCACATTTTTGCCTAGATATTTTCAAAGTCGTCTGCTGCAGAATTGTTGTATGTGGGAAAGGGTTAAAGGATACAGCATTTGAAATGATGTCTTTTTTACATTTTTATTATCTGAAAAAAGTTTCAATACAGTTTAACTCTGTCCCACTTGTAGACGCTTTTGGACGCATCTACAGCAGACAACTTTTGAAAACATTGTGGCAAAATGTGTTATTGGTCATAATGTGTCTATTAAGATATATTCAGATATATTATACTTTCATTTATAGGGATGAAGCATCTTTTTGCCCAGATGTATTCAAAGTCATCTGCTGCAGATTTTTTATATGTTGGAAAGGGTTAAATGAGGGAGAACAAGATGACAAAAATGAATAACCGGCTACCAATTATGATAGTTTTAAAGTCATTTGCTGTATAAATTTAAGAGAGACTAAACTATGTTCAACATCAAAATAGTTTAAAACATTGTGGATTAAGTTTTCTGCTTTAGAGAAAAAAATGTTGTGGCAAAAGGAGAAATTGCTCAAAATGAGCAAATTTCTTCTTTTACCACAATGTTTTCAACTTTATTCTATAGTTGTCTCTCATTAATAGAGAGTTTGCATATATTTCAATAAATGATTTCCAAGTCGTCTGCTGCAGATTTGTTGTATTTGGGAAAGGGGCAAACCTGTCCCATGGGTGGTCTTTAAACACAGGTTAAACTGTCATTTCATTACAGTCAAACCTGTGCTAAAGACCATATTTGAATAGCAATTCTTTTTCTATAGAAACCACACTTTAATTTTCCAAATTGATAATTTTCTGCAAAAATGACCATGTAAATAACACCACCTGTGAACAAAGACCATAGTGTGTCTCCCAATTGGTGGTCTTTATACACAGGTTCCACTGTACGTGAATAGTGAAGGCTCAGATCAGCATGTGCTGTTACACAGTAATCTTATATAAGCCTTGGTATGTTTAATCAATGCATATTAACTTGTTTCCCTTTTAACCCTTTCCCACATACAACAATTCTGCAGCAGACCACTTTGAACATGTTTTGTCAAAAAGTGGAAAATCTCTATAATTGAATGGATAACCTATGACTAAAATAGGAAAACATTGTGGCAAAAGGAGAAATTGATCGTTTTGAGCAATTTCTTCTTTTGTCACTATGTTTTCAAATAGCCGTCTGCGACAAAGGCCTCAGAAAACGTCTATATGAGGGAAAGGGTTAACAAATAACTTTTTTAATGACGTACACCTTTGCAGTAGATAACTTTTAAAATTAATGTTGAGAATAGAAATATTACTCAAACTGGAAAGCTCTTGTTTTGCCCACAATGCTTTCACCTTTCACCTTATTGTCAATTCATGCCAATCCAATCAATCATCCTTGGCTGTGTATTTCAGGCTCAGTTCGGCGCCATCATCACAGCACTACACCACCACCAGCCAGCGACACATGCCTGGAGACCTCACCCCGAAAAGACGCGCATTCGGAAGCGGACCACCGAGATCTGTCAAATCCATGCCTGCGAAAAGTGCCTCCACCCAGAGGTCAAGATATCTGGTGAGTGAATTATACAAACTGCTGCTTCTTGTGATTTTTGTGTCTTATTGCGCATCATTTGACACCTTCTGACGCCTCTGCAGCAGACAACTTTTGAAAACATTGTTACAAAAGAAGAAATGGCTCATAATGAATCAAGACTTTCCCACAGACCAGTTTGGAAATGTCTATAAGGAAAAGATTTGGAAATTCTCTAAGAATGAAAAAAACAATTATTGAATGAAGTTGTAAACATTTTGAGCAATCTCTTCTGTTGCCCCAATAATTTCAAAAGTCGTCGGCTCTGTATATTGGAAAGGTAGACAAGATTATTATCAGAAAATTAAAAGGTCTGAAATATGAAAAGATTAATTCGACAAAAGTCCCATGTTTGACCCCAGATAATTTGGCAGAATTTGCTATTCAGCATGGCATAGAACTGACCTTTAGTAATGCACCCATAAAAACCGGTGTCCCAAAGTATATCCATCGACATTTACCCTTTCCTACCTACAATAAGTCTGTACCAGACGACTCTTTAAACATCTAGGCCAGTATGGAAATGTTTTTATAAATGTGATAATTAGTATCTTTATTAAATAGAGTTGAAAGTATTGTGGCATAAGGAGAATTATGTTCTCGTAATGGGCTATTTCTCCTTTTGCCACAATGTTTTCAAAAATTGTCTACTGCAGATGCATCAAATTGTCCGTGCATATGTAGAAAGGGTTAAGGCAGACAAGATTAATATCAGAAAATTAAATCATAGATTTGAAGCCAAGTCTGACTAAAACAGGCCCTGAATTAACCCTTTCCCTCATATAGACGCTTTCTGATGCCTCTGCAGCAGACGGCTTTTTGAAAACATAGTGACGAAAGAAGAAATTGCTCAAAACGAGCAATTTCTCCTTTTGCCACAATGTTTTCCACGTTTAGTCATAGGTTATCTATTCAATTATAGAGATTTTCTATTTTTTGACAAAATATGTTCATAGTTGTCTGCTGCGGAATTGTCGTATGAGGGAAAGGGTTATATTTGTCTGATACAAGCCTTCAACTTTTGGAAAAAAAGAAAATTATAATAGATGCAAGATTTAAAAACAATTTGGAAAAGGTGAATTTACGCAAGTTTTCTTCTTTCCGCTATATTCATAAAAAACTATTGCATTCTGTAGTGATCTACATACAACCTTTATTAACTACATGTATTTGAATATTACAATCTGCCAGGCCTATTGTTACATGACACGGTTCAGTCAAAATATATGGTATTTCTAAATTAAATCATAATTCTTCAGATTGTACACCTTGATACTGGACTGGGGGTGTTTTGATAAAAATCTCTTGATTAGATATTGATTTATAATAAACATAAATAGAGACAGACCCAAAACAGAGCAATTAATTCTGAACTATCTTTTGGACTTTTTTTTTTGGCTTTCCAAAAGACATTTTGTAACAATTATGGAATTTTCTGTACATTTTCTGTGCAAACAAAATGGGAAAACAAAACATTGCTCTCACTAATTTATAAATCTTTACCAAATCACACAAATAAAGTTGCCATTACAAATTATGTCATTTTCCCTTTCCCACATATAGATGCTGCAGCAGAAGACTTTTGAAATCATTGTGAACAAAACAGAAATTGCTCATAAAGATCAAATTCTACTTTCGCCACAATGCTTTCAACTGATTTTAGTAATTATACCTTCATTTAAAGATATTTTCTGGGTTACTGGATAGATATTTTTAAAGTTGTCTGCTGCAGATTTCTTGTATGTGGGAAAGGGTTCATTTCCATAGCAGTGACCCTGGTTCGATCTCCGTTTTGGTCATGTCAAATTCTTAAAAATGGTAGTATATAGTGGCTTCCAGAGGCTCCTTGAACATCAGGGTAGCGGGGTTAGTATTATTGCAGTACTGGTAATTTTACCAGGTAGGGCTGTGATAAGACTGAACTACAGTTAACCCTTTCACACATAGAACAATTCTGCAGCAGACGACTTTGAAAACATATTGATAAAAACGTGAAAACTTCCATGAATGATGAGTTTTATCATTAAATTATAGAGTTGAAAACATTGTGGCGAAAGGAGAAATGACTTCTTTTGAGCAATTATTTCTTTTGTCACAATGTTTTTAAAAGTTGTCTACTGCAGATGTGTCTACAAGTAGGAAGGGGTTAA
The DNA here is from genome assembly GCA_031761405.1 of Serripes groenlandicus. Lineage (NCBI taxonomy): Eukaryota > Metazoa > Mollusca > Bivalvia > Cardiida > Cardiidae > Serripes > Serripes groenlandicus. The sequence continues at coordinate 5,444,473 of JASEVX010000010.1, read as the reverse complement.
AAGTGGTGTTAAACACCAAATATATGAACTTCCTTTACCCATTATGTATCAGGATAAAATGTATGTTTAAACTTTATTCGACCCTTTCCCACATACAGCAATCTGCAGCAGATGTCTTTGAAAACATTATAACCCACATATATTAGGATAATATCTATAAAGGGAAGTTTAAATATTAAATGGAGTTGAAAATATTGAGGCAAATGGCGAAATTGCTCATTATGAGCAATTTATCCATTTGCTACAATGTTTTCAAAAGTCGTCTGCTGCAAAGGCATCAGAAAGTGTCTATATGTGGGAAAGGGTTATTATGTTTTGTATTAACATACATGTACCTTTGATTGTTGTTTAACCCTTTCCCTCATATAGACGCTTTCTGATGCCTTTGCAGCAGAAGGCTTTTTGAAAACATAGTGACAAAAGAAGAAATTGCTCAAAACGAGCAATTTCTCCTTTTGCCACAATGTTTTCCACTTTTAGTCATAGCTTATCCATTCAATTATAGAGATTTTCCATTTTTAGCTCACCAGAGCACAAAGTGCTCAAGGTGAGTTATTGGGATGGCATTTTGTCTGGCGTTCGTCGCCAACAATTGCTTGTTAACACTCTAGAGGCAACATTTTGAATCCAATCATCATGAAAGTTTATCAGAACATCAAATCTAGGCCACGTTCGAAACTGGGTCATTTGAGGTCACAAACTAGGTCACTAGATCAAATTAAATGAAAATCTTGTTAACACTGTGGAAGCCGCATTTTAAACTTGAGCATGTTGAAACATTATCAGAATGGTTTTCTTGATGATTTGTAGGTCAAGTTTGAACATGGGTCAAGTTGGGTCAAAAAGTAGATCACAAGGTCAAATTGAAGGACAATCTCTAGAGGCGGCGATTCTTGCTTCAGCAGCTTGACATTTTATCAGAATGTTTTTCTGAATTGTATCTAGGTCAAGTTCGAATATGGGTCATTTTGGGTCAGAAACTAGGTTACTAGACCAAATGGAACGGAAATCTTGTTAACATTCTGGATGCTGCATTTTTAATTTGAGCATGTTGAAACTTTATCAGAATGTTTGTCTTGATGATATGTAGGCCAAGTTCGAATATTGGTCATGTCTGTTAAAAAGGTCACTAGGCCAAATTGAAGAACAATCTTGTTAACACTATGGAAGCCGCTTTTTTGGCTTGATCATGTCGAAACTTTGTCAGAATATTTGTCTTCATGATATCTAGGCTAAGTATGAATATGGGTCAGGTCAGGTCAAAAAGTAGGTCACTACGCCAAATTGTAGATCAATCTTGTTAACACTATAGAGATCACATTTTTGACTTGAGCAGCTTAAAATTTTGTCAGAAAGTTTGTCTTGATGATATTGCCATTGGCGCTGAAAGAGTCTTAAAAAGCCCATTCTCAGGCGAGTGATCAAGGGCCTCATGGCCCTCTTGTTTGACTAAACAAGTTCAAAGTCGTCTGCAGCAGATTTTTTCTATGTGGGAAAGGGTTAACATGATGTTAACATGATGGAAAATATGAATGATTGGTTCCAATCTTTTGCCAAACTGCATATCAGGGAAACTTTCAACCCTTTCCCACATATAACAAAATCTGTAGCAGACTACATTGAAAAGATTTGGCAAAAAATATGGAATTTCTCTATAAATGAAAGAGCTATTATTGTATAAAGTGGAAAAACTTGTGCCAAAAGAAAATACTGCTAATTGTGAGCAATTTCTCCTTTTTCCACAATGGTTTTATAAGTTGTCTGCTGCAAAGGCATCATAAATCATCTATATGTGGGAAACAGTTAAGCTAAACCAAAGTTGCTTGAAATTTTCAGACGTCTGCAGCCACAACTACCGCTATAGACCAGATGAGTCGTTCCGAGTTTGACGGGGATGCTGATAAAACTAACGACAGTGCCCAGGGTAAAAGGTTGGGAAAGGAGTGGTCAGCTCTCAATCAGTGCAGAGCTCTGAAACGGTCCTCCGAGGTAAGTTTAGTTATGTGCAACCGCTGCAGATGACTTTTGAAAACATTATGGTAATAATGTGTTCAAAACTGTATAAGACTGTATTAACAGTTTCTGCTGCAGACCACTTTTGAAAACATCATGGTAAAATGTAAAAATTGCTCATAATGATCAATATCCCTTTGTCAACCGCTGCAGACGACTTTTGAAAACAGTATGGTGATATGTGTTCAAAATGATATGTTCATAACTGTATAAGACTGTATTAACAGTTTCTGCTGCATAAAACTTTTAAAATCATTATGGTAAAATGTAAAATTGCTCATAATGACCAATTTCCCTTTGTCAATTGAGCAACTGCTGCAGATGACTTTTGAAAACAGTATGGTAATATGTGTTCAAAATTATATGTTCATAACTGTTTAAGACTGTATTAGCAGTTTCTGCTGCATAAAACTTTTATTTATGAGCAATTTCACATTTTACCATAATGTCTTTTGAATGGTAATATGTGTTCAAAATTATATGTTCATAACTGTATAAGACTGTATTAGCAGTTTCTACTGCATAAAACTTTTATTATGAGCAATTTCACATTTTACCATAATGTCTTTTGAATGGTAATATGTGTTCAAAATGATATGTTCATATAACTGTATAAGACTGTATTAGCAGTTCCTGCTGCATAAAACTTTTATTATGAGCAATTTCACATTTTACCATAATGTCTTTTGAATGGTAATATGTGTTCAAAATTATATGTTCATAACTGTATAAGACTGTATTAGCAGTTTCTGCTGCATACAACTTTTATTATGAGCAATTTCACATTTTACCATAATGTCTTTTGAATGGTAATATGTGTTCAAGATTATATGTTCATAACTGTATAAGACTGTATTAGCAGTTTCTGCTGCATAAAACTTTTATTTATGAGCAATTTCACATTTTACCATAATGTCTTTTGAATGGTAATATGTGTTCAAAATTATATGTTCATAACTGTATAAGACTGTATTAGCAGTTTCTACTGCATACAACTTTTATTATGAGCAATTTCACATTTTACCATAATGTCTTTTGAATGGTAATATGTGTTCAAGATTATATGTTCATAACTGTATAAGACTGTATTAGCAGTTTCTGCTGCATAAAACTTTTATTATGAGCAATTTCACATTTTACCATAATGTCTTTTAACTATTGGCCTTGGCACAGGAAATTAGGCCCTCATACATTTTTTATGTATACATCCTGTGCATGGCATCAAACAAACATTAGAGACTCATTTAGTAAAAAAACAGACAATTATCAAGGAGGCCTTGGGAGATCTGCACATACAGTCATGTACACTCATCAGATATGCCCGAAGGTCTTTAATCCTGCGTTGAGGCTCATATAATAGTTGTTCAATAGGTTTAGAACATGAATATCATTACAGGGACCAAAGACTTTAAACATGGTAGTAATTGCAACCCTCCTTGGCGCTCAGGGTTTAAGTTGTTGAAGGCGGCGTAAAACTCCAAACAATCAATCAATCATTACAGGAATAGACCTTGTCTATGAGCTAAGCCTTGGTACAATGTTAGCTGTATATCCAGGGGTCGCGAGTTCGAACCTCAGCTTAGCCAACCAATATTCTTGGCATTCAACAAAAGTCAGTCATTAATTAGTATTCCACAAATGGGCTGACAATCTATGTGGAAAAGCAGTCAGTTGCTTGGAAAGTAATGTTGTGAGAAGGCCAGAAAACACATGAGTAGGTGAACTGGTCTGTGATATGACTTAAAAAAAATGAAACAGTGTTAAACCCCAATCAATCACTCGTCTATGGTCTCCCAACGAAACACAATATTTGTTTTTCGCACCAAATGACCTTGGGAATTACTGTGTCAAAAGGATAAATTGTTCAATAAACATACTTTCATTGTTTTATTTTCCATATTTTCAAAGTGGCTGCAAATTGTTGAAAAGTTTGGAAATGGAAAAAAAATATCATTATTTCTACTTGCACAGATTGTTTCGCATCGAGTGGACAGAATGTACTTCATGACGGGAAATAAATTGAGTCTCAGGTCAAAGTACCTCATTGAGGAGGATGAACTAAAGCATTTACGTGAGCTTACTCAGGCCCGTGCATCATCACGTGCAAGCAGGTACTGTGACCGTGGCCTAGTGTGGAATTTACTCTGTAGAAAAGGCTATTTGTTTGTAGTTTATTCACTCATGCAGCTAGATTTGTAGATTAATCTTTAACTCTTTGCTTAAAACAACATCTCTTCCTTAACCACTGGAAATAACTTATAAAGTACATTCTTAGATAATGGCTTATTTTCACAAGGGTATGTCTGACAATATCTACATCTTTTCATCATTATCCTCTTACGCTTCTATGGGTTGATGCATAAGGGAAGTAAGCATTTAACCCTTTCCCTCATGCAACAATTCTGCAGAAGACGACTTCAATCGCATCTGGGTAAAACAAGATAATCCTCTAGAAATGAAAGTTAAATCCTTTTACCCATTCCCTCATATAGACGCTTTCTGACGCCTCTGCAGCAGACGGCTATTTGAAAACATAGCGACAAAAAAAGAAATTGCTCACAAATGATTTATGGTGGGTTTTCTTTATAACGCAACTTATCTCATGATACAGTTTGATGTTTTTGAAAGACCACACTGTTTCTAAAAGTCACTTGCTGCAATAATGTCAAAAATAGCATTTGGCTTTCCCATTCTTATGAAGATGCGGATTGACAGGTCTACAGCAGATGACATAATGAGTAATTTCTCCTTTTGAACCTCTATCCAGTAATAAGACTTTCATTCATAGAGATTAACCCTTTCCGTCATACGACAATTCTGCAGCAGACGACTTTGAACGTATTTTGTCAAAACATAGAAAATCTCCATAATTGAATGGATAACCTATGACAAAAAGTGGAAAACATTGTGTCAAAAGGAGAAATTGCACGTTTTGTGCAATTTCTTCTTTTGTCACTATGTTTTCAAAAAGCAGTCTGCTGCAGAGGCGTCAGAAAGCGTCTATATGCAGGAAAGGGTTAACCATATTTGTTCAATGCTTTCCCACAATCATATAGACGCTTTTTGAAAATGAACATACAGTGTGGGGATATTGAAGAAAGATGTAGATTTTAACCATTATTCTGTTTTATTCTAATATTCTCACGTTTAAATAACTAACTTTAGTTGGGCTAGTTTGGGTTCTTTAACCCTTTCCCTCATATAGATGCTTTCTGATGCCTTTGCAGCAGAAGGCTTTTTGAAAACATAGTGACAAAAGAAGAAATTACTCAAAACAAGCAATTTCTCCTTTTGCCACAATGTTTTCCATTTTTCGTCATAGGTTATCCATTCAGTTATAGAGATTTTCTATTTTTTGACAAAATATGTTTAAAGTCGTCTGCAAAATTGTCGTATGAGGGAAAGGGTTAACTATTTTCCACATGTAGGCGATTTTTGAAACCTGCAGCAGACAATTTTTGAAATTATTGTGGTAAAAGGAGAAATTATCCTTGATGAGTAATTTCACCTTTTGCCACAATATTTTCAACTCTATACAATAACTGCACCCTCAATTACAGAGATTTTAGACATTTTCAACCAGATATTTTCAAAGTCATCTGCTGCGGATTTGTTTATTGTGGAAAAGGGTTACAGTTCAGCTTCTTAACCCTTTCCCTCATATGACAATTCTGCAGCAGACGACTGAACATAATTTGTCAAAACATTGTGGCAAAAGGAGAAATTGCCTGTTTTGAGCAATTTCTTCTTTTGTCACTATGTTTTCAAAAAGCTGTCTGCTGCAGAGGCGTCCGAAAGCGTCTATATGAGGGAAAGGGTTAAAAAGATGCACTGCCCATAACACTTTCCTTAGCCTACAGGGCTCACTCTCCAACAATGTTTTTGCCACTAGTTCATTACTACATGTATTATAGCAAAGGATGATAAAAAGTATTTTGCTAATCTAATAATTTCCCCATTAACTGATGACTTCATCACAAACAATGTCTCCTTTTGCTTCAATGTGTTTTTTGAATAATTTAATAATTATTTTTTAGAGATTCTCCATACTTTTTTGACTAGTTGTCTGCTGCATAATTGTCGTAAGTGGGAAAGGTTTAGCACAAAGATGGTAATTGCTTTTTTGCTAAGCTGTCTGAGTCTGCAATGATTTTGAATAGTTTATGTTTGAGCGTAATTTACATGGCCAGACAATAGTTGTCAGATTGTTCTATTCTAAAGTCCGACTGACTGAGCTATATATCGAGGGCTTGGTGTGAAACGGTTGTAACTAAAAACATATTTTGAAAACCCTGGTTTAGGGGCAATGTTGACCCCTTTGTATATTTAGGTGCCATTGCTCAGAACGAGCAATGGCACCTAAATTTCCATTGTTTACAAAGAAAAATGATTTAACACTTATAAAGGCTTTATGGCGAGGTGATTAACCTTGGTAAAAAAATACCAATTTTAGTTACAACCGTTTCACACCAAGTCCTCCTTATGTGCTACAAAACAATACTGGTAAACTTATCTTCGAAAAATTTGAAAAAAGAGCTTTTTGCTTGAATATGGAAAAATAACAAAACTCGAAGGCAAGGAAAGCGTTTAACCCCATATTGGACTTCTCAATAAAGATTTAACCCTTTCCCTCATACAACAATTCTGCAGCAGACGACTTTAAACATATTTTGTCAAAAAATAGAAAATCTCTATAATTGAATGGATAACCTATGACTAAAAGTGGAAAACATTGTGGCAAAAGGAGAAATTGCTTGTTCTGAGCAATTTCTTCTTTTATCACTATGTTTTCAAAAAGCTGTCTGCTACAGAGGCGTCAAAAAGCGTCTATATGAGGGAAAAGGGTTAAATCATATCTTAACTCTTTTCCCACATGCAACAAATCTGTAGCAGTTGACTCTGAAAACATGTAGCAAAACTTATTGAAAAACATTATTCCACAAAATTTAAAGTATTGTTGCAAAATGGGGAAATTGCTCATTATGAGCAATTTCTCCTTTTGCCACAATGTTTTCAAAAGATGTCTGCTACATATACCTCCAAATTTGTCTGCAAGTGGGAAAGGGTTAATCCATGCATTGGTGGTGGTAGCACTTGTAACTTGCTGAATTTAATAATTACAACCAAACATATTTCAAAAAGAAAAGCCTAAAACAGAAAGCTTATAGATTATCAAGTTCATCTCTGACTGGCTTTTGTTCTTGATCAATGTATAATCCTTTCCCTCATACAACAATTCTGCAGCAGAAGACTTTAAACATATTTTGTCAAAAAAATAAAAAATCTCTATAATTGAATGGATAACCTATGACTAAAAGTGGAAAACATTGTGTCAAAAGGAGAAATTGCTTGTTTTGAGCAATTTCTTCTTTTGTCACTTTGTTTTCAAAAAGCTGTCTGCTGCAGAGGTGTCAGAAAGCATCTATATGAAGGAAAGGATTAAGCAGTGGAATGTGTAATTGGGTCAAAGAAATTCAGGTTTATTCAAATATTTTTGTTAACTTTAGTAGTAAGAGAAGTTATTTTCAGCAAGTTAAAACGGTTTTAGTTGAATAAAGCTTTGCTAGCTCAAAAACTTTTGGTTTGATAGAATGAACCATTTTCCTCCGATATTCAGTTGCTTATCTCACACTGTTTTTGAACTGAAAATGAATCAATTTGAATTTTATACAGCCTTTTCCATCTTAACTCTTTCCCTCATACGGCAATTCTGCAACAGACGACTTTAAACGTATTTTGTCAAAAAATAAAAAATCTTCATAATTGAATGGATAACCTATGACAAAAAGTGGAAAACATTGTGGCAAATGGAGAAATTATTGCGCTTTTTGTGCAATTTCTTCTTTTGTCAGTATGTTTTCAAAAAGCTGTCTGCTGCAGAGGCGTCAGAAAGCGTCTATATGAGGGAAAGGGTTAAACAGCTAGGCAAAAATGAAAGTACATGTATAATTTAATTGAGTTGAAATCATTGTGGCAAAAGTTGATTGCATCTGGGAAGGGGACTATAAATATTCAAATAAAGGAAAATGGTTCATAAAATGTTTTTGAAAATAGAACAACCCTTTACTAACCTCTCTACTTTTAATCTGTATCTTTTAACCCACTAACTATACAGGGACGAAATGAGGGAGCAAGCAAGAAACCTGATGAAAACACGAGAATATGATGAAAATCAAAGACTTGAAAACATCGAACGGAAGCTTCACAATATAGAAAAAAGGCTGAGTTTCATTGAAGAACAGGCTGACGATTACCAGGATCGTCAGCCCGCTCAGTTGGTCAATATACAAGGTATGGAAGATCATAGTGTTTATGTCTCAAGTTCAGAATCTGGAATTCAGGAAGATGGGCATAAACATGATACGGACAGTGACAGTGAATCTGAGGGAGATATTGACAGTAGTAGAAGGTTTGTGGTAGATGTAGCTGATGGTACTCAAGATGATGGTACTCAAGATGATGATACTCAAGCTGATGATACTCAAGATGATTATGCTCCAGCAGATCATCCAGTTAGCAGGATTGAGATTCGAACTTGCCTTAACACAGAAAAGGAAAAACAATCCAGCGGAATACAGGTTTGGGATATTTTGAAACATGACAAGACATCAACGGGTGCTGAAACCATGATTAAACTGTTTAAGACATATCCTAATATCCATGATAGGGCAAGAGATATGGTTGAAACAGATAGCTTCGATACTGTCAACGCTTTAACACTGGGGTTAACTAGGAAAGTAAGAGGAAGATCAAAAAGGAAATCTTCATTAAAAACATACAAATCCATCTTGCCAGCAGAAGTAGTGGGAGAAACCCCTCCTATTGGCTCTCGGGTGTGTTTGTGTGGCAAATCTCACTCAAGAAAGAAGGAAGAAAGAGTTTGTTTTCCTCGAGACACAAGAAAGGATCACCTTCAACATGGTTTCCCTGCTAGAAAACTAAGTTTTAAAGTATTATCCCAACCACCAGTGAACTGTGACTTTAGGTTGGATCTGGGGAAGGGTAAACAACCACCTGGTCCCCTGCTTTCAGTAAAAGGAATACAAGTCCCATTATTTGACAGGGACACAATTCCCATTATTTGACAGGGACTTCTATTCCTAAATGTTCTCGTTTAAGTGTGTAATTATGTTGAAACAAATAAATAAGCTTTTCTTCCCTCAAAAATCTAGTACTAATATTGTCTTTGTACATGTTTCTGTATCTGTTATTTGAAAGGATGTGGTTAGAATATTACATTTTATTAGCTCAACTATTCCAAGAATATGAGAGTTATACTACTCACCCTGGGGTCGGCGTCCACGTCACACATTGGTTAAGGTTTTGCTTGCAAGTGCTTAAATACTACATGTATTGCATTGAAACTTTCTACAACCCTACCCAACTATCAGACCTATGTAGACTATCAAGTTAGATAACTCTATCCTGCATTTTATGCAAGTTATGGCCCTTTTTATGCCCCCGGAATCACCGATTCGGTGGGCATCTAGTTTTTGGCCTGTCTGTCTGTCTGTCGAAAAAAACTTTAACCTTGACCACTACTTTTGAACCTAACAGGTATGGCTACCATATTTCACATGTGTATTCCTTGTGACATGACCTTTCTGTCAGTACCAAAATGTTTGACCTTCCGACCTTGACCTTTGACCTAGATGTTGTCATTCAGGGGCATCAGTGTTTCACAAACACATCTTGTTTACTTAGAATTTCTAAGTTTTGCGTGCAACTAAATTAAGAGTCCATATCTCAGTATTTACTTCATGCATTGCATTGAAAGTTAGTACAACCCTACCCAACTATCACACCTATGTAGATTATTAAGTAAGATAACTCTATCCTGCATTTTATGTAAGTTATGGCCCTTTTTTTACTTAGAAATTCTGGTTAAAGTTTTGCATGCAACTAAATTAAGAGTCCATATCTCAATATTTACCTGATGCATTGCATTGAAACTTTATACAACCCTACCCAACTATCACACCTGTGTAGATTATCAAGTTAGATAACTCCATCCTGCATTCTATGCAAGTTATGGCCCTTTTTTGAACTTAGAAATTCTGGTTAAAGTTTTGCGTGCAACTGAATTACGAGTCTATATCTCAGTATTTACTTGATGCATTGCATTGAAACTTAATACAACCCTACCCGACTATCACACTTATGTAAATTATTAAGTTAGATAACTCTATTCTGCATTTTATGCAAGTTATGGCCCTTTTTGAACTTAGAAATTCTGGTTGAAGTTTTGCAACTACATTTAGATTGTAATCTCAGTAACAACTTCAAGCATTGTATTGAAACTTTATTGTTGATTTTCAAGTTAAATTACTCTATCCGGCATTTTATGCAAGTTATGGCCCTTTTTAGAATTATAAATTCTGGTTAAAGTTTTGCATGCAACTACATTAAGAGACCATATCTTAGTAACTACATGATGCATAGCATTGAAACTTTATACAGCCCTTCCCAACCATCACACCTGTAAACAATCAAGTACGATAACTCTATGCAGCATTTTATGCAAGTGATGGTCCTTTTTGAACTTAGAAATTCTGGTTGAAGTTTTGCAACTACATTTAGAGTGTAATCTCAGTAACAACTCGAAGCATTGTATTGAAGCTTTATACAACCTTTCCCAATTTCACAACTATATACACAACTAATTAAGATAACTCTATCCTGCTTATGGTGCAAATTGTTGCCCTTTTTTTACTTAGAAATATTATGGTCACCCTTTTTTTACTTAGAAATATTATGGTCACCCTTTTTTTACTTAGAAATATTATGGTTAAAGGTTTGCATGCAAATACATTAAGAGTCCATATCTTAGTTACTACTAGATTCTTTCCATTGAAACGTTATACAACCCTTCCCAACGACAAGAAATTGTGGTTAATGTTTTGCATGCAACTTCATTAGAGTTCATTATCTCAGTAACTTAAATAAGCGGTGAAATAGTCAAGCGCGCTGTCCTCCTACAGCTCTTGTTAAAGCACTATGCTTGATAATATTTTCATAATTTAGTCATTTACAGTAAAAAAAACAATTGGAAGTAGAATACAAATAAATGTATCACCCTTCTGCAAGTCAACCGTTATATTCATGGTGGGGTAAAAACTCAGCATGTTTTTTTGGCAGATATTTCACTGCCATTTTTGTTTTAAAGCATTGTCACAAAAGGAAAAAAAAATCATTATGAGCAATATCTTCTTTTGCCATTTTGTTTTATAAAGTCATCTGCTGCAGGGTCTTAACCCTTTCCCTCATATAGACGCTTTCTGACGCCTATGCAGCAGACGACTTTTTGAAAACATAGTGACCAAAGAAGAAATTGCACAAAACATGCAATTTCTTCTTTTGCCACAATGTTTTCCACTTTTTGTCATAGGTTATCCATTCAATTATGGAGACTTTTTGGCAAAATACGTTCAAAGTCGTCTGCTGCAGAATTGTCGTATGAGGGAAAGGGTTAATGCCTCTGTAGGTGGGTAAGGGTTAAGCTTGAGTTGCACTGTTTTTACGATGTTCTGAAATTCTATCCAATGTGTTCAAAATGATGTGTTCATAACTGTTACATATATATAAGACTGTATAATTGCTTTCTGATGCCTCTGCGGCAGACGATCTTTGAAAACATTGTGGCAAAAGGAGAAATTGCTCATTATGAGCAATTTATCCTTTTGCCACAATGTTTTTAACTATCCAATAATCGTGCTTTCATTTATAGAGATTTAACCATTTTTTGCCTAGTTGTTTTAAAAGTTGTATAAATGTACTGCAGGTTCTTTGTGTGTGGGAAAGGGTTCAAGGTAATTGTACTTTGCGCACACAGGGTTAAACTGATATAATTGAGGGATGACTCATCAATTTTATGATCCCTGAAAATTACTGAGAAACAAAGTTACTACATTATCTGTTTGTAAGTGTGTACATGTACCGTCTGTGTATCCATCTATCCTGTTTTCAGGCCCTGGCTATTTCAATGAACCTTCAAAGGAAGCTTCAGTAACTAGGTACTTCACAAACATTATCTGTTTGTAAGTTTGTACATGTAGTCTGTGTATCCTGTTTTCAGGCCCTGACTATTTCAAAGAACCTTCAAAGGAAGCTTCAGTAACTAGGTACTTCACGAACATTATCTGTTTGTAAGTGTGTACATGTACTGTCTGTGTATCCTGTTTTCAGGCCCTGGCTATTTCAATGAACCTTCAAAGGAAGCTTCAGTAACTAGGTACTACACGAACATTATCTGTTTGTAAGTGTGTACATGTACTGTCTGTGTATCCTGTTTTCAGGCCCTGACTATTTCAATGAACCTTCAAAGGAAGCTTCAGTAACTAGGTACTACACGAACATTATCAGTTTGTTCAGATTTTCCATTTTTAGCTCTTCTGGTTGTAAGCCAGTCGAGCTTATGTCATGGCCAATTGTCAGATGTGCTTGGGTGCGTCTGTCCGCATTCACTTTTTGCTTCAAACAACTTCTCCTCTGTAACCACTCGACCAATTGGGATGAAACTTCACAGGTAGCATTTTTATAATGTCTTCTCCGAAATGACTTCAAATTTTGTTGATCCATCCACAATTCTTCTCCTCTGTAGCTGGTTTGCCTATTTTCTAATAATTATGTTGAAATGTTCAAAGGATGACCCATGCAGATTCCTAAATATATTATTGATTGGTTGAAAAGAATGGCCACCAGGGGTGGGGTTGTTCTACTAAAAAGGTATCTGGCTGATATTCAAAAGGGGGGGGGGGGGGCTGTAAGTCTTATATATGCTTATAAGAAAACTTAAAAAACTTCTCCTCCAAAAATATTTGGCCAATTTACAAATGATTTTGTATAAGTAATACTTTGGTGACCCTGTACATGTACAAGATTCCTTGAAGCTTTCTTGACTTGTTGAAAAACATGGCCACCAGGGGGCAGGTCTGTTTTGCCTTATATGTTAATAGTGACTTCATTTTTGCCTAATGGCAGAGGAGCGATACTGGCCCTCTTGTTTTATGGTGTTGTGGCCATTTCATTATTTTACCACTATTATGGCGAGAATTCATTGTTTTACCCATTTGCTTGTTTATGCATTGTGACTGTCAAACAAAATAGAAAAAAGATTATGGTTTTTTTTTCCTTTTTCACACATTGTTTTCAACAATCAATGCAAATAAGGCTTGAAAAGAGGATTTTTTTCTTCTTGGAAAAGGTTGATAATCTCTATTCAAAACCTTTCAAGTTGAAGACTATACATTGTTGTGTTAAATTAAATGCTGTTGTACTTTTTGTAACATTTTTGTTTAAAAAATGATATTTGTTTTTACATTTTGTTCTGTGTTCTCTTCAATTTCAATACATAATATCTGTCATACAAGAGCCCCTGTTGCAAGAAACCCAACAACTGTTACCTTTTCCCACATACAGACACCGCTGCTGCAGACGACTATTGTAAGCAATGTGACAAAAGGAGAAATTGCTCAAAACAAGCAATAATTGCTCATTTTGTCACAATGTTTTTAAATCTATTAAATGGGTATAACTTCATGTAGAGAGATTTTCTACATTTACGCCTAGATGTTTTCGAAGTTTTTGGCTGCAGATTTGGTGTATGTGGGAAAGGGTTAACCCTTTCCCTCATACGACAATTCTGCAGCAGACGACTTTGAACGTATTTTGTCAAAACATAGAAAATCTCCATAATTGAATGGATAACCTATGACAAAAAGTGGAAAACATTGTGGCAAAAGGAGAAATTGCACGTTTTGTGCAATTTCTTCTTTTGTCACTATGTTTTCAAAAAAGCGTCTGCTGCAGAGGCGTCAGAAAGCGTCTATATGAGGGAAAGGGTTAAAGAAGGATAACCTACACCGTGTCATCAATGTGAAAATGTCTGCTGCTCATAACAGTCAACTTGATACGATGGAGAGTCGCGATGAATCGGTCTGTAACAACGATAAATCATTATGTAACAATGACAAATCAGTTTGTAACAATGATAAATTGGTCTCTTACAACGATAAATCAGTCTGTAACAACATTAAATCATTGTAACAACGATAAATCAGTATGTAACAATGATAAATCTTTATGCAACGATGATAAATCAGTCTGTAATGATGATAAATTGGTCTGTAACAACAATTAATCAGTCTGTAATAACATTAAATCACTGTAACAATGATAAATCAGTATGTAACAACGATAATTCAGTCTGTGACAACGATAAATCAGTATGTAACAACTATAATTCAGTACATAACAACAATAAATCAGTCTGTAACAACGATAAATCAGTATGTAACAACGATAAATCAGTATGTAACAATGATAAATCAGTATGTAACAACAATAACTTAGTCTGTAACAATGATATATTAGTATGTAACAACAATAAATCAGTCTGTAACAACGATAAATCAGTATGTAACAATGATATATCAGTCTGTAACAACAATAAATCAGTATGTAACAATGATAAATTGGTCTGTAGCAACAATAAATCAGTCTTTTACAATGATAAATCAATATGTAACAATGATAAATCAGTATGTAACAATGATAATTTGGTCTGTAGCAACTATAATTCAGTATGTAACAATGATAAATTGGTCTGTGGCAACAATAAATCAGTCAGTAACAATGATAAGCTGGTCTGTAGCAACTATAAATCAGTATGTAACAACGATTAATTAATATGTAACAATGATAAATTGCTCTGTAGCAAGAATAAATCAAGTCTGTGACAACGATAAATCAGTCTGTAACAATGAGGGCTATAGATCCAGGAGTTTGAATCCTGGCTCAGGTCAAATTACGCAAAATACATCCGTGGCCATGCTGATCTACAGCTAAATAGACCCTAAAAAACCATTGTTTGCGTAGAAATGAGTGTATACCTTCACCAGAATGCATTGAATATATGACATTGAGTTTAAAATCATTGTAAATGCGTATAGGAAGCACTGGAGACAATTGAGGGTTGAAACTGGTTGATATACATGGAAACTAAGAAGCAATTTATTTTGTGTATTGTGACCTCTATCAATGATTGACAAAAGTGAATGGGACAAGCGCCATTTGCCTTTCACCAATTTGCTTTAAAATGTAAGTGGGAAGGAAGCCAATTGCCTGAGAAATATGCTATGCGAAGAACAGGACTGGTGTTAGAGAGCCAGGACACTCATGATTAGGTGAACTTGCTGCTGTCATTTAACCCTTTCAACCTCATATAGACGCTTTCTGACGCCTCTGCAAAACGTGCAATTTCTTCTTTTGCCACAATGTTTTCCACTTTTAGTCATAGGTTATCCATACAATTAAAGAGATTTTCTATGTTTTGACAAAATACGTTTGAAGTCGTCTGCTGCAGAATTGTCGTATAAGGGAAAGGGTTAATTGTAATGGTGTTGATACCAGTTAGTCTACCTTGTATGGTATTTATAAATAAAATATAAAAACATATTACTGCACAGTCAGGCCATTTAAGTTAAATATGTACAGTTTCACCTTTTCCCTGAATGTTTGCGGTAGTTTGCATCTTAAGTTCAGTTCTTTTACGTAAATATATTTTATTTATTTAGATTTTTCATTTTTTTGCATACATATTTTTTCTAACTCTTTTGCTGCAGATTTTGTGTGTTTGTTGGAGAGGGTTAAAGAAGTCAAATTCAAAGACTAATGAATTTCCCTGCACAATTTACAAGATTTATATGGACTCATTTCGTGCAAAGAATTTATAATAAGTTGAGCAAAGTGCTTTATCCGTTACTTGATGTGGACAGTTTTAACCTCTTCTTATTTGAAAACACTTAACCCTTCTCACATATAAATGCTTTCTGACACCTCGGAAGTAGATGATTTTTGAAAACAGCTTGGCAAAAGGAGAAATTGCTCATAATGAGCAATTTCCCATTTTGCCACAATTTGTTCAACTTTATTCAATAAGTTTTCTTTCATTTATAGAGAATTTACATTCATTTAACTAAAACTCATCTGCTGCAGATTTGTTGTATATGGGAATTGGTTTAATCCTTTCCCACATACAACAACTCTGCAGCAGAAGACTTTGAAAACATACCCCAAAAAAATGGGAAACTCCCTTTAAATGAAAATACAATAATTGAATAGAGTTGAAAACATGGTGACAAAAGGAGAAATTGCTCGCCTAGAGCAATTTCTTCTTTTGTCGCCATGTTTTCAAAAAGCTGTCAGCTGCAAAGGCGTCAGAAAGGGTCTATATGAGTGAAAGGGTTAAAGAAAAGAGTAAAATAATACAAAAATCTGGCGAGCATTCATATTGCTTGCTCTCTTTCCTTCTGAGGAATGAGACCTAATACATTTTTAAAAAATCATATTTTTCCCATATCTTGGTTATGAACACTTCTTCATGTGACTGAAACTGATATATTGACAATAAATGTATTTAATGTTATTCCTCATGCTGTACAATATCTGTACCTGAGAGAAATAAAGATACTGTTCTGTTCTGTTCCGACAGAACATAACATAAGTATTATTTTTATAAATCTTATCTTTTATAACATTTTCTAAAGCTGACTGGTTCTTTCAGGGATCAGTCATCCCAGATTCTATATATTGAGTCCAAAGTTGTTATTTGTCGGCGTCGGGGCTAAATCTGCTATTAAAATTCAAAATCATGCATTTAAATTATGGAAATTGATGACATTTGATTTAGTTTACAACTTTTCACTTTAATCTTACCTTTATCCAACTTTTGAATTAATTATGGAAATCACAGCTTCTTCTCATTTATAATACTTGTATAACTATGCCAATATTCTTATTTAATAATTTACTTTCATGAGTTTTATCAAATATCAGCTGCAATAAATATTTACAGTAACACATTTCTAAATTTCTAATATTCTTATCTTTTGTATTGTTTTTATGCCAGTTAAATGTTTTAATGTCTAAAAATATTATTTTATAGGTCAAACAAAATCTGTAAAGGGGATATATACCACCCAGACACATCAGTCAATGGAGATAAGGTGAGTTTGTTGAACCTCAATTATAGAAATCTTTGACTCTCTAGATGGTTAACCCGTTTCCACATATAGACTCATGTAGACTCTTCTGCAGAAGACGACTTTTGAAAACATTGTGGCTAAAGGGGAAATGTCTCATTACAAGCTATTTCTCCTTTTTTGGCCGGATTGCTCTAGCAATTCCGGTCTATAGATTGGCGATGTCCATCTGTCCGTCTGTCTGTCCGTCAACATTTTGGTTAAAGTTTCAGGTTGAGGCAAAATCTCGGCACTGGAAAGGGTTACAAACTTGAAACTTTACCTGAAGGTAACCAGTAACAAGTTCTATTGATTTCTATGGTTACTTTGACCTTGACCTTGGTTTGTCGATTTTCAAGGTCAAATTGCCAACAATCCGGCCTTACCGTCTTCAGCGATTTCTTGTTTCCATAATGTTTTCAACTTGATTCCATAATATTATATTCATATTTAGAGATTTTCTATATTTTTACCTTCAGTCATCTGGTGCAGGTTTGTTGTACTAAAATGTAGTAAAGGGAGGGTTAAACTGGTTCTGCATTTAATATATGATTGGTACTCCAGGATTACTCCAGGATTACTAACCTCAACCTTTTCCCTCATATAGACGCTTTCTGATGCCTCTGCAGCAGACGGCTTTTTGAAGACATAGCGACAAAAGAAGAAATGAGCAATTTATCCTTTTGTCACCATGTTTTCACCTGTATTCAATTATTGTACTTTCATTTAAAGGGAGTTTCCAATTTTAACATATTTATCACACAATGTCATGTAATCTGATGATCCAAAAAGAAACTGTTTTTCAAATTGTTTTTGAAACCCTTTCCCTCATGAGACAATTCTGCAGCAGGCGACTTTGAACATATTTTGTCAAAAAATAGAAAATCTCTATAATTGAATGGATAAATAACTCAGGGTTGTGGCAAAAGGAGAAATTGCTCGTTTTGAGCAATTTCTTCTTTTGTCACTATATTTTCGAAAAGCCGTCTGCTGCAGAGGCGTCAGAAAGCGTCTGAAAGTTAAAAATATCCAAAGAATTTAATTCTATGCAGAACTTTGACTGCAGCATCAGCAAGAGGTAAATTTCCAAACTTTAAAAATCTTCTTGTCGTCCAAAAGAACTGATCTTTTTTTTAAATATTTTGGCACAAATGTTCCTTGGCTGACCATCTACCAAGTTTGTTCATATTCTAATGGTCTGTTGAAAAACATGGATGCCATGGAGCAAAGCTTGTTTTCCTTGTATGCTATATATTAAAAACTTTAAAAATATCTAATAGTCCAAAGGTACTGGCCTGATTTGAAAATAATTTAGTACAAATGTCCCTTGAGTGATCCTCTACCAAACTTGTTCCAATAACTTCAATGGGTTAAAAAACAAAGCTTTAATTTGGAAGGGCTTATTATACCCCAGATACATAGTATATGGGGGCTATATAGGAGTCACGCTTGTTGGTCGGTCGATCCGTTGGTCTGTAGACATTTCTTGTGAACACTATTTCTCAGCAACCCTTCGTCAGAATTCAATATAACTTCACAAGAATGATTGATACCAAGCCTAGTTGTGCATATTGTCGGCGTGTTGCAATGGAATTATTTTTTTAAATGAGTTATGGCCCCTTGAATTTCTCATACATAGGTCTATTGTCAGGCACCAGCTGGGGGTATTCATCACCTTCAGTGATATTTCTAGTTTTCCTTATAATGTTATAAAGTAAAAAAAATAAAGATCTACTTGTACAAAAGTACCAGCCCAATTTAAAAAATAATTAAGCACAAAATTAATGCTCCTTATCAGCCCTCGACTAAGATTGTTCAAATTATTCGGATCCGTTGAAAAACAATTGATCAAAACATTTTTGATTTTCTTTCATTTCAGCATGATGATGATGACACTAAACAAGTCAATGGATCAGAAGGTAGGGTACTTAACATTGAATTTGGTCAACAATACCTATATGCCATTTTAGCCAGGGGAGGTGCTTTTTTACCTTATATGGCTATAGTGATCATTTTAAAAATACTTCTCCAATGAAAGTATCTGGCCTTTTTTCAAAAAAAATTGTAGAAATGTTCCTTGGGTGAACCTTTTCAAGATTGCATCAAGCCAAGTTGATTGGTAGAAAAACATGGCTGTTTTGCCTAATATGGCTTTAGCAAAAAGTCCTGAAAATCTTCTTCTCCGAAACTAGTAAGAACTTATAAATTCTTTTAATTCCAAATGAACTGGCCTGACTTGAAAATAATTTGTGCACAAAATAATGTTAATTTAGTGATTCTCTACACTATTGTATCTGCAGCGGACGACTTTTGCCACAATGTTTTCAACTTTATTTAATAGTTTTTTATTTCCACTCTTTTGCAAATATGTTTTCCATGTCATTAACCCTTTCCCACATACAACAAATCTGCGGCAGACAGCTTTGAAAACATACCCAAATTATTTTGGAAACTCTCTTTAAATGAAAGTAAAATAATTGAATAGAGTTGAAAACATTGCGACAGAAGGAGAAATTGCTTGTTTTGAGCAATTTCTTCTTTTGTCTCCATGTTTTCAAAAAGCTGTCTGCTGCAGAGGTCTCAGAAAGCGTCTATGTGAGGGAAAGGGTTAAGGGTTAGTATAAGATGTAAACTATGTAATGTTATGAACTCACCCACCATCATTTACTCTTATCATTTTCAGGAGCTGGTGACAAGACCGAATCACACAAAATGAATGGAAAGGTGAGTTTTTGAACTATGTTGTTGTTGTTGTTGTTGTTTCTTTAAACAGAAAATAGGCAATTTACACAAATTTAGGACACAATGTGAATATTTGTCCTTTAATGCAACCTCAAAATGACCTTTCATATATATGTAGCAGGCATAGATCTTTGAAAATATCTCTACAAAAAAGGAAACTATAAGGATTTGTAATATAATACTAGAAAACAAAAAAAAGTCATCTACTGCAGAAGCATTAGAAATCATCTGTATTTAACCTTTCATACATGCAACAAATTTGCAGAAAACATGTACCACGGTAGGCAAAAATCTATAAATGGAAAAAATTATTGACCCTTTCCCTCATACGACAAATCTGCAGCAGACGACTTTGAACAGATTTTGTCAAAAAACAGAAAATCTCTATAATTGAATGGATAACCTATTACTAAAAGTGGAAAACATTGTGGCAAAAGGAGAAATTGCTCATTTTCAAAAAGCCATCTGCTGTAGAGGCGTCAGAAAGCGTCTATATGAGGGAAAGGGTTAAATATTATGAGCAATTTCTCAATTGCCATAATGTTTTCAAAAGACGTTGACTGCAGATGCATATAAATGTGTCTGCAACTGGGTAAAGGTTAAACATCGATATCTTTATAACTTTACAGAAGAAGCCCCCAGCTCCGCCAGAATCACCAATAATCAAACAGTCTCGATCTAGTAAGAGTCCCCTTGCTGGATGGGCAGGAACAGAAATAGATTCAAGAGATCCGTCAGTGGCCAACAAAAATGTTCATAAAGAAATCCTTCATGAGGACAAAGTTAACGGAGAAGTAGTAGAAGAAAATGCAATAAATGAAAGGAAAAATTCTGCAAATGAGGACCCCAATGAAGGAAACATTGTCAATGCTAATGTTGCTAATGCAACTGGGAGTGGTGAAACTGGTGAACAGGTAAATGATATTGAAAAGGTTGTTACTGATGGTGAAAAAGAACTTGTGACTCCTGCCAAAGTGAATGGTGGAGAAATACCACAAGGAATGGCCAATGGGGGAGTTGAACCACATGGAATGACCAATGGTGGAGCAGATCGACATGGAATGGCCAATGGTGGAGCAGATCGACATGGAATGGCCAATGGTGGAGCAGATCAACATGGAATGGCCAATGGTGAAAGTGTTCAGGAGGATATTGTGGACAATGACGGGGATAAAACTGTTGTAAAAAGTGAAGATTACCTGGACTCTTTGGATGCTTAACTCTTTTCCACATACAACAAAACTGCAGCAGACGACTTTGAAAACATCTCAACAATAATACGGAAAATCTCCCTAAATGAAGACATACTTATTGAATAGAATTGAAAACATTGTGTCAAAAGGAGAAATTGATCGTTTTGAGCAATTTCTTCTTTTGTCGCTATGTTTTCAAATGTCATTCACTAAAAAATATGGAAACTCTTTCAATGATAGAACAATTGTTGAATGAAGTTGAAAACAATGTGGCAGAAAGAGAAATTAATCATTGAGTCAGTCGCCTGCTGCAACGGTAGCAGAAAGCATCTGTATGAGGGAAACAAAAAAACTTAATCTATCAGCTCTGAGCCGTCTGCTTCATTTTGTACATTTATGAATAGAACTCAACTTAAGCATTAATTGGGTAATTACAATGGCAAAGAAGTTACTTATTTATATCAGGGACGTAGATAAGAGGGATAGGCAACTCCACCTGTACACCTGTTATCTGGTTAAAATATCACCCATAGACATAAAATTGTCCAAATTTTCACATTTTGTAGCAAATAAAACTTTGAAGTCACATTTGGCACATAAACAAAAAATACATATTCTGAAAGCTTAACATTTCAACTTAAGTTAAAGATATAATGAATAACTGGAATTTCTTTGTATTTTGAACAATGACTTATTTAAAAGACACCGATATTGGGATTTCTGAATTATATCATTTTTTTCCAAAAATTAAGAGACTGACATTTTTCATACGGATAACATATTATCAAAACCTGTAATATATTAAAATATTTTTATCTTCTGCAATAGAAGAATGTTTAAACTTCTAGAAAATATTTTTTTTATTTTCATATCTTGAATAGTTTTTGAGTTTTACTTGGTACAAATGTTGGCACGGGTGATATTTTAGAATATAATTTAGTAACTTATCCCTCTTATCTACGTCCCTGTTTATATAGATATATGCATACATGTTTTAAATGAAATTGTGATAAAAAAGAATTTTTATGTTATTGGTGATGTAGTTTGTATATTTGTTATAAATCTTAAACCCTTTCCCACGTCTCTGCAACAAGAAGGAGTTGCTCATAATGAGCATAATGTCTTAACCCTTTCCCTCATACGACAATTCTGCAGCAGACGACTGAACATTTTTTGTCAAAAAATAGAAAATCTCTATAATTGAATGGATAACCTATAACTAAAAGTGGAAAACATTGTGGCAAAAGGAGAAATTGCTTGTTCTGAGCAATTTCTTCTTTTGTCACTGTGTTTTCAAAAGACGTCTGCTGCAGAGGCGTCAGAAAGCTTCTATATGAGGGAAAGGGTTAATGTCATAATGTCATACTGTTTTCCTTTCTGTAAAATAACTAAACTTTTATTTATAGAGAGTTTCTATACTGTTGCCTACATGTTTTCAATGGCGTCTGCTGCAGATTTGTTGTATATGGGAAAGGGGGGTTAAATTCAGGTAACTTATCATGCTCCCCAAACAGTTGCTGGCTAGCTGCTCTGTTTTGGTCTCTCTAATTTTTCAATTATTATGTTCTCTGCTTCATTAACCCTGTAAATCTACTTACCATAAATCTGCAGCAGTAGACAACTGTAAAAAACATCAAGGTAATTACCAGGTACATGTATGTGTAAAAAAACAAAATCATGGCAAAAGTAGAAATGTGGAAAAGAAATAACCCTTTTCAACATATAGCCATGTGTTGATGCATCTGCAGCAGACAGCAAGCAAAAGAAACAATTGTTCATAATGAGCAATTTCTCCTTTTGCCACATTCTTTTTCTCTATTTGATGATGATACTATCATTCATAAAGATTAACCATATTTTGGCCTAGATGTTTTCAATGTCTTCTGCAGGTGATTTGTTGTATGAACATAAACATCCCTGGCTAGGGAGGGGACTTTGGATTGTCTACTTTTCTTTTTCTTGTTTGAACATAAAGTTATAAAGTTGTCTATTCTTGTAATTTGTATGCTATTTCATTAAAGCTTTTGCCTATGATATAATGTGCCAAATGGGGCAACTAATTTATATCAAGTCCTCATAATACAATTCTGCAGCAGACGACTTTGAACATATTTTGTCAAAAAATAGATAATCTCTATAATTGAATGGATAACCTATGACTAAAAGGGGAAAACATTGTGGCAAAAGGAGAAATTGCTTGTTTTGAGCAATTTCTTCTTTTGTCACTATGTTTTCAAAAAGGCATTTGCTGCAGAGGCATCAGAAAGCGTCTATATAAGGGAAAGGGTTAACCCTTTTCCACATACAACAAATCTGTAGCAGATCACTTTGAAAATATTTACAAACGAAAGTATAGCTATTGAATAAAGCTGAAAGTATCGTTGTAAAGGGACAATTTGCTCATCATGGGCAAAGCGATAAATTGATCGTCATGAGCAACTCTTCTTTGCAACACAGTTTTTTAAAAGTCTTCTGCCGTAGCTGCGTCAAAATACGTCTGAATTTTGGAAAGGGGTGTTAAACATATAATTACAAGTCGTCTATTAGCGTACACTGTATGTTATTTCATGGAAGCACTGACCTATGATGCATGTTTAATGTGCCAAATAGGGCACCAAATTAAAGAAAGTCCTTAAAATAACCATATACCTGATATGATATTTTTAACCCTTTCCCACATACAACAAATCTGCAGCAGACGACTTTGAAAACATTTGAGCAATTCCTCTTTTGTCGCCATGTTTTCAAAAAGTCGTCTGCTGCAAATGCATCAGAAAGTGTCGATATGAGGGAAAGGGCCATCAGCTTCGAAATCATCTTATGACAAAATAAAGCTTAACATCTTGAAAATTCTTATAAAATGTTGGTATAAGTGGAAAAATAGTGAAAACATGCTCCTTTCTTAAAAACTGTTTCAAAAGTTGTTTTTTGCAAAGGTGTTAACCCTTCCCACATACAGCAAAACCTCAGCAGACAACTTTGAAAACATCTAGACAAAATTAAGGTTTATCCTTATAAATGCAAGTATTTTTAATTGAGATTATTTTATCAAAAAAGTTCAAATAGAGAAATTGCTGAATATGAGCAATTCTTTTGACAATGTTTTATTCTTCAAAAGTCGTTTGTTGCAGAAGTGTTTTCAGGTGGGAAAGGGTGAACAGTATTGTGTATCAGGGACAGGGTTAACCCTTTCCCACCTACAACAAATCTGCAGCAGACGACTTTGAAAACATACTCGACAACAAATGGAAACTCCCTTTAAATGAAAGTAAAATGGTTAAATAGAGTTGAAAACATGGTGACAAAAAGAGAAATTGCTCGTTTTGAGCAATTTCTTCTTTTGTCGCCATGTTTTCAAAAAAGCTGTCTGCTGCAGACGCGTCAGAAAGCGTCTATATGAGGGAAAGGGTTAATGACTGCTCTTTTATAAATCTTCTCAGGGACACTATATAACATAATGTAATATAGTGTCCCTGATCTACTACAATAGTGCCCTTTTTAACTAGTATTTATATCTTCTTCTGTCGCCATGTTTTCAAAAAGCTGTCTGCTGCAGACGCGTCAGAAAGCGTCTATATGAGGGAAAGGGTTAATGACTGCTATTTTATAAATCTTCTCAGGGACACCATATTACATAATGTAATATAGTGTCCCTGATCTACTACAATAGTGCCCTTTTTAACTAGTATTTATAGCTCAGTCTGTGATAATATTTTATAGAACCGGTTTCATATTATATTAGTGTCTATATTTTTATGTTATATTATATATTTATGAAATTTAAATTATATCTGTCTGCTCAAATCAACCCTTTCCTACCTAAAGAAGCATTCTAATGCAGCTGCAGCAGACGACTGTTGAAAATATTGTGACAAGAGAAGAAATTGCTCATGATGAGCAATTTCTCCTGATGTTAAAATGTTTTTTGACTCTATTTAATAATTATACCGTCCTTTATGGAGAGTTTCCGTATTCTTACTTAAATGTTTTTAAAGTCGTCTGCTGTAGATTGTTTGTATGTGGTAAAGAGTTAAGATACTTAGTGATTCATTATACGAACCACTTATATGGTTGACTGATTGATTGGGGCTTAACCCTTTCCCTCATATAGACGCTTTCTGACGCCTCTGCAGCAGACGGCTTTTTGAAAACATAGTGACAAAAGAAGAAATTGCACAAAACGTGCAATTTCTCCTTTTGACACAATGTTTTCCACTTTTAGTCATAGGTTATCCATTCAATTATAGGGATTTTCTATGTTTTGACAAAATATGTTCAAAGTCGTCTGCTGCAGAATTGTCGTATGGGGGAAAGGGTTAAGCGGTTTTCGACAATCTTTCAGTCGTATCACGGCAGCCAGTTCACCTACTCATGTGTTTCCAGGCTTTCTCACACCAGTACTCCACACAACATACTTTTCAAGCAACTGGCTGCTTTTCCACATAGACTGTTAGCCCACCACTATTATGGCGTTAATCTAGTTAGTTCTTTATCCACACAAAAAATATTTTCAATAATAGTTTGGATGCATCTGCATTAAGTATCATTGAAAACAGACTGAGATCATTCATTATAACATACAGTTTCTGATGTTGATTGGCAAGATTCCTGAACTATTTTTCATAATTTCAGTGACAAAAAATATATATAAAAAAAATGAGCAATTCATTTGACAAGAAATGCTCAATTAAACACTTAGCCTGCATAATTGTGCAGTCTGATCTTGGTCTTTATTATTTGCCTGTCTTCCACACACATTTAAAGAAATAATCCTAAAATCTAAGCATCTTTCAAAGTAATTTGCATGCTCTTTTAAATTTCAATAACATTTCAAGGGCTTGAAAAGAATGATAAAATTCCAAGCATGTTTTCCGTTTTTAAGGAAGACTGGCAACCCTGCACGTCTTGTTTTTGCATTGAAAATGTGCAGTAATATAATCAGTATGATTAAAACATAATAGGACAAATAGATACCAAATAGGGTAATGTGATGTAAACTAAATTCCATTCATAAGTTTTATGTCACATGTAAAATGTGTTATTTTATTATTAAAAACATTTAAGTTTGTATAATTCGTCTGTTTACTGTTTTAAAAGTTATAAAGATAGAGATATATGATAAAAAATAAAATTTGTGAACAGTACAGATCCAGATCAGCCTGTGCATCCACAGTCAGATCCAGATCACCACTGTTCACATTTTACGTACACAAGCTAGTTAGAAGCTCGTGTCAACTTGCAGAGATTCTGCTAAGACAGCAGATTGACAAGATGATCTGAACCTACACTTTTCAAAAATGCCAACTTGTGCCTTTCTCATCCACTGGCTCATTTTAGAGTCATCTGTGTCGAAATAGTAAAGCATTTGGAATAATGTTCTTGAGTTGAAAATGCTGGGGAAAAAATGAGAAATGAGCAATATCTCCTTTTTCTCACAATGTTTCAAACAGTGGTCTGTTTCATTTGTCTTTAGTTGTCCATAAAGGAGAGGGTATACTGTAATGAAGGAATTTCTTAATTTATTCATGTGTAAAAATGGTAGATAAAGTGCAATCTACATGTGCATGATTTTCTTGTTACGTCGTCTTCTGTCAACATTTTACTTGTTTCATTACTGTATACACTTATTTGAAATGCATTCTGTTGTTTGTCTTAATATTCAGAACCCTTTTCTTGTCAATGAGACCGCCTCTGTGCGGGAAATCGCAGTTTTGCTTCCCGGCTGAGTCATAGCAAAACAAATGGTAGTTATTGCTTTCCCTCCTTCAGGGTTGTGGGGTTTAATTTACGACTGGCTTGCTGGTGTCAGGATGAATGGACCAGTGGTATTGGCAACTTAACCCTTTCCCTCATACGACAATTCTGCAGCAGACAACTTTGAATGTATTTTGTCAAAACATAGAAAATCTCCATAATTGAATGGATAACCACCTATGACAAAAAGTGGAAACCATTGTGGCAAAAGGAGAAATTGCACGTTTTGTGCAATTTCTTCTTTTGTCACTATGTTTTCAAAAAGCCGTCTGCTGCAGAGGCATCAGAAAGCGTCTATATGAGGGAAAGGGTTAACTGGAAAATGCTTGAAAGTGACGTAAAACACCATACAAACAAACTCTGCAAGGCAACAAATTCGACAAGAAAATCAGTAAAATGGATGAACCGTGATCGTACACTGAATGGGCTGTAAAATATTGAAGGACTGTAACTGAAGAAGCAGATTATATGCAAATATATAATTGGTACTGTGACTTTCATTAAAGATATATTAGCCCTTTCCCACATACAACAAATCTCCAGCAGATGACCTTGAAAACATCAAGCCAAAAAATATGGAAAATCTCCATAAATGAATGGATAATTATTTTTACTCTGCCACAATGTTTTCAAAGCAGATGCATCTTCTCCTCCGAAAGTGTCAGGTCAATTTTCAAATAATTTTATAGAAATGTTCCTTGGGTGACCCTCTATCAGATTCCTTCAAGCCAAGTTGATTGGTTGAAAAGCATGGCCACCAGGGGACGGGGCTATTTTGTATGGCTTTAGTGAAAACCTAAAATATCTTCTCCTCGAAAGTGTCGTCTTATTTTCAAATAATTTTGTAGATATATTCCTAGGGTGACCCTCTATCAGATTCCTTCAAACCATTGGTCGAAAACTATGGCGGGGCTGTTTTGCCTCATGGCAGTGGAGCGATACTAGCCCCCTTGGGTCTCTTGTTTCTATTGCAACAATATTTTCAACTCTATTCAATTATTATAGTCAAACCTGTGACCACCTTTGTTTAGCAATTCCCTGTCTACAGCAACCACACTTTTAATTTTGCAATTATGACCCTGTAATTAAAGACCACCTTTGAACAAAGACGAGATTGTTCTCTTCCCATGGTGGGTCTTTCAACACAGGTTGGACTGTACTTTCATTTATGGATGTTTTCCATATATATTTTCAAGGTCATCTGCTGCTGATTTGTTGTATGTGGGAAAGCGTTAATTTCCAGCTAGCAGTAGCTGAAAGATAACCTGGACATTAAGACAAGCAGACAAACATTGTGACGATATTTGCTTTACTGTAATTATCTGAGAGCATAAGAAGGGTTTCACTTAACCCTTACCCTCTTGCAGAAGACTTTTGAAAACATTGTATCTAAAGGAGAAATTTTTCCATTTGTCACAAAACGTTCAACTCTATAATAATTAAACTCATAAATACATCCAGATGTTTTTCAAAGTCGTCTGCTGCAGATATAGTTTTATGCGGGAACAGAATGATAACCATAACTCCAATCTCTGATAGTAATTTGATCTTTAGAACAATGCAACATGTTTTTTAGCTTCAATTTCCTTTCACAGCCTCAGTGGTGTTGTGGTCGAGCATCCTCCTTGAATGAGGTGGTGTGCTAGATGCCCAGCAGGGTAAAATTGGTAGTAATGGCTTTCCCTGCTTGGCGGTCAGAATTGTTGGGTTATGACTCACTGGTGTCAGGATGAACAGACCAGTATTACATATACTGGTAACTAACATGACATAACTGAACAATTGTTGAAAGAGGTGTAAAAGCTGTAAAGCCTTTTAACCCTTTCCCTCATATAAACGCTTTCTGACGCATCTGCAGCAGACAGCTTTTTGAAAACATAGTGTCAAAAGAAGAAATTGCACAAAACGTGCAATTTCTCCTTTTGCCACAATGTTTTCCACTTTTTGTCATAGGTTATCCATTCAATTATAGAGATTTTCCATGTTTTGACAAAATACGTTCAAAGTTGTCTGCTGCAGAATTGTCGTATGAGGGAAAGGGTTAAAGAAAGAAATTATTTCCTAACAATGTTTTAGTAGACTGTTCTTATTTGATTGTAATGGAAGAAATTAATTTTGCCAAATGAAACTAGAAATACTGTGAGCAAAGCTCACTGAAGAATACCCCCCGCTCCTCTCCCAAAGCATCGGATACAATGGTAAAGTTTTACTTTGCTGTTGAAATTGCAAATGTCTTTCTGATCAAATAAATATTGAATGTTACATAATATTGATTAAGTTTTTAATTGTGTTCTTGGTTAGACATGTTTGTTTACCATTTGTGTTTAAAATTCAAATCCAGACACTCAAACAGAAAAATATCATGTCACAATGGTATCTACATATGATGTGTAATTTCTACTTTGCTGTTGAAATTCCAAATGTCTTACTGATCAAATAAATATCGAATGTTACATAATATTGATTAAATTTTTAATTGTGTTCTTGGTTAGACATGTTTGTTTACCATTTGTGTTTAGAATTCAAATCCAGACACTCAAACAGAAAAATATCATGTCACAATGGAATCTACATATGATATGTAACCTTCATGTAAAGTTTGAACCAAATCCATAGAGCCGTTTAAGAAGAGTAGTGCTTACAAGAAATGTGGAGTTATGTGCACTGAAGTCCCTCGCAGGTAACCTCAAAGTTGAATTATCTTCCCTTGGAAGAATCTGAGGTGTATGATCTTCCTTCATGCATATCTACATATGATGTGTAACCTTCATGTAAAGTTTGAACCAAATCCATAGAGCCGTTTAGGAGGAGTAGTGCTTACAAGAAATGTGGAGATATGTGCACAGGAGTCCCTCGCAGGTAACCTCTAAGTTGAATTATCTCCCCTTGGAAGAATCTGAGGCGTATAATCTTCCTTCATGCATATCTACATATGATGTGTAACCTTCATGTAAAGTTTGAACCAAATCCATTGAGCCGTTTAGGAGGAGTATTGCTTACAAGAAATGTGGACAGACGGACAGACAGGGTGATTCCTATATACCCCCCCAAACTTTGTTTGCATTGAGCCGTTTAGGAGGAGTAGTGCTTACAAGAAATGTGGACATAAAGACAGACAGACAGGGTGATTCCTATATACCCCTGACATGGCTCCAGTGACCTTGGACCCTGAATATCAAAGGAGGCATCGCCTGCCTCTAGTGACCTTGACCTTTGATTCTGAGAATCAATAGGACACATATGGTTTTATTTCAATCCTGACCACAAGAAAATTTGACATCTGGTGAAATCAGACCTTAAAATCAAAGAGGGCATACATGCATCTTCTAACAATGAAAAACAAGAATACGAAGTATGATTATCCTCAGAGGTAGGGTTTTCACTATGTCATGACCTCAAGAAATTTTGTTAGATGTCCTCAATGACCTTTGACCCTGAAAATCAATAGGGCGCATTTTCATATAAGGAAAAGTTTGATTAGCTTCAGTGATGTTTTCTCTATATTTTGCCCACAAGACATTTCGAGAAGCCTCCAGTGATCTTAAATGAGCATGATCATCCTCAGTTATATGATTTTCTCTTTATTGTGCCCACATGTAAACAGACAAACACACATGGCAGTGTTCCTATACCTACTTAGAAAGGTCTTAGGAGGGGCTCATAACATGTTAACCCTTTTCCACATACATGTACAACATATCTGCAGCAGACGATTTTGAAAACATCCAGAAAGAAATATGGAAAATCTCTGAAAATGAAGGCATAATTACTGAAAAAAGTTGAAAACGTTGTGGCAAAAGGAGAAAGTGCTCGTTTTGAGCAATTTCTCCTTTTATCACAATGTTTTCAAACGACGTCAGAAAGCGTCTATAGGTGGGAAAGAATTTTAACTACGATTAATTAATCTTTTTCCTATCAAATGTTTTCAAAAGGTGTCCACTGAGGTGGTACAAAAATAAATTTATCAGGGATATTTCTGATAATGAAAAACAAAGGTTTACTTAATAATTTCATTTATTGTATATAAATATGAAACTGTCAAAACTTATTAAGACCACGTGAGAATTATCATGAAGCATTGTGCAAATTCTAAGCCATATAAAGCAAAGGTCAGAAAGAATGTATCTATCACTTTAACTTTGACTGCATAGAGCATACATAGGCTATTTGGCTAAGTAAGAGCCTAAATTTGGAGTCAATGTAGTTTTATGGAGAAATAGAATGCTCATATTTAGCAATTGCTACTTTCCTTGCAATGTTTGAACAACACAATAAAGCTCATGATGCTGGTGCTACACAATGGAACACTGAAGATAATGTATGATCAAATGTGGAAGAACACAGAATTGTGTGAAAAAGAATATAATAGTTTGTTTATTTAACCCTTTCCCTCATATAGATGCTTTCTGACGCCTCTGCAGCAGATGGCTTTTTGAAAACATGGTGACAAAGAAGAAATTGCTCAAAACAAGCAATTTCTCCTTTTGTCACAATATTTTCCACTTTTAGTCATAGGTTATCCATTCAATTGTAGAGATTTTCCATCTTTTGACAAAATATGTTCAAAGTCGTCTGCTGCAGAATTGTTGTATGAGGGAAAGGGTTAAATCTTGATTTCACATTCAAACCCTATATTTAATTTTTTGAGTACCCACAATATAGGATTTGGATGAGTAATAAGAGCAATATTGTGAAAAAGAATATAATAGTTTGTTTATTTAACCCTTTCCCTCATATAGACGCTTTCTGACGCCTCTGCAGCAGACGACTTTTCAAAATTGAGCAATTTCTCCTTTTGCCACAATGTTTTCCACTTTTAGTCATAGGTTATCCATTCAATTATAGAGATTTTCTTGTCGTCAAAATATGTTCAAAGTCGTCTGCTGCAGATTTGTTGAATGTGGGAAAGGGTTAACCCTTTCCAACATTCAACAAATCTGCGGCAGACGAGTTTGAAAACATCTTTGAAAATGAGGAAAATCTCTCTAAAAGGAAAGAGTAATTGTTGAATATAATATTAAAACTATGGCAAAAGCTGAAACTGCTCATTGCATGCAATTTATTCTTTTGCGATAATGTTTTAAAAAGTCCTCTGCTGCAAATAAATACATCAAAATGCGTCTGCATGTGATAAAGGGTAAAATTATTGAAAAAAGATATTGGAAGTGTTTAATAGTGAATATCTCTTTAAAACTTTCTTCATAGACAATTTCTAGACACTACAACATTTAAAATATCTAAAGAAAACTTTAGTGGAAAAGAATGGAGCCAGGAAAAACAAACAAATGAGATGTGCAAACAGTGTACATCCAGTGCACTGTGCCACATTCTAATCTGGTTCTACACTGTCCCAATTACTAGTGAGAAAAGCTGACAAATAGTGAAAGTTGGATCAAACACAATGGGTCTGCAGGAGATTTTTGAAACCATTGGGGCAAAAGAAGAAATTAGTCATAATGAGCAATATTTCATTTTTCCACAATGTTTTCAATTCTATTCTTTAACTGAACTTGTATGCATTAACCCTTTCTCACACAATCAACTGCAGACGTCTTTGGAAACAATTAGACAAAATAATGAATTAAATTTTTTTATTATTGAATAGAGTAGAAAGTTGTGGCAAAAGGAGAAATTGCTCATTATGAGCAATATTATTTCTCCTTTCACAATCTTTTCCAAAGTACAACTCAATTGTTGATTAAATGCTCTCTTTTTTTCATATCATATATTCAGGTCACAATTAAAAAATTTAGTACCCACAACATAAGGTTTGCTTTAAAAATAAGAGAGAAATTGTTGGAAAAAGAGCTGAATACCCCTCCTTATCTGGACCTCTGGGTATTAAAATTAAACATCAATAACTACCCGTCTTTTCTGAGGAGGCAGCTAGAAATCATATATACTAGCTCTTCTTTTAAAAAATGTATTTTCACAATTCTCCGAAAGAGAAACCGTTCTTAATTACCACGTCTGCTGATCACAGATAGCTTGGGATTGTTTAATTAAAGAAGCACATGCCAGGGGTAAATTGTCACACACACATAAATATTCCAGTATCCTTTAATCTCTGTATCTTCAGTCATCATCCGAATCTTCTAATGCAGCTCTTCTTCTATCAAACTGTAACGAAATAACAAATACCTGCAGATACAAGACATACATACAGCTGTTTTCCCCACTATATTATCCAACCAAACCATATGATGTTAGTACTCAAAAGAATCGTCTCATTGAGACATATCTTTAGAGTACCCTCAACATAGGGTTAGAGGGTCAAATAAGAATATTAGAAAATGCAAAACTACAATTTACCTGTAAGGGCTCATGTTAACCCTTTTCCTCATATAGACGCTTTCTGACGCCTCTGCAGCAGATGGCTTTTTGAAAACATAGTAACAAAAGAAGAAATTGCACAAAACGTGCAATTTCTTCTTTTGTCACAATGTTTTCCACTTTTAGTCATAGGTTATCCATTCAATTATAGAGATTTTCTAATTTTTGACAAAATATGTTCAAAGTCGTCTGCTGCAGAATTGTCGTATGAGGGAAAGGGTTCAACAAAACGCTTTGACCCACTTAGACCTACGGTATCTACAGTAAGAAAATGCACAGATTTTTTCAGTGTGAATAAATATTTTTAACCTCATTCAAGACATTTTTCGGTCAGAAAACGACAAATGCTTAATTGAATCCTATTTTTACTAGATGGTTAAAAGTATGTATGGTTTGGTTTAAAAATTAACGAAGTACAATGTAATAAAATATATCCTAAAACTGTTTGAAAACAGAGAGATTTTCCATATTTTCTCAAGTTGTATTCAAAGTTGTCAGCAACAGATTTGTCAAATATGGGAAAGGGTTAACTTTTGATTATCCTAACCTGTGGGCATAAGTTTTACTCAATGCAACCCTGATCACCAGAGTTAGAAGTCATTACTAAATGTACAAATTTAAGAATCTGGGCCTAAAATAAAATATTGTTTGTTTGCCACTTCCGCACAACCCACGTGTTTACCGCGGGTCCGAATTTTTTTACGACCCTTCCAAATTCTTTTTTTTTTTCCTTTTCCTTATATTATAAATCATAATAAAATAAAAAAGTTGCAAGTCTGTCTGAGAAAAAAAAAATATTTACCTACCTACCTACCCATCCCTAATTGGTATGGGTCGGAAGCAGCAATCAAACAATTTTTTAATTGTGGCCCGGACCAGTTTAAGTATGGCGCGCAGGCTTACCCGGACAGACACTTTTTTGCTGCCTGTGGATTTTCTGTTTCATGAATCATTAATATACACCTCTATACCCCGGAGATGGAATGTGTCGGCCCGAATTTGCCTACACGGGCTGATCTGAGTCAATAAATTATGCAGAGTCCTGAATGTTGATTTTCTTAAGGAAGGCTCATATGGTGCAGGTATGTTATATGTAGGTAATATTGCCCCACAGACTCTACCTAGTAGAACTATTTTCACAGATACTTGTGTTAACCCTTTCCCTCATACGACAATTCTGCAGCAGACGAGTTTGAACTTATTTTGTCAAAACATAGAAAATCTCCATAATTGAATGGATAACCTATGACGAAAAGTGGAAAACATTGTGGCAAAAGGAGAAATTGCACGTTTTGTGCAATTTCTTCTTTTGTCACTATGTTTTCAAAAAGCCGTCTGCTGCAGAGGCGTCAGAAAGCGTCTATATGAGGGAAAGGGTTAAATTATACCAATTTCCTCATACAGACCCATTTTGTCACCTCAGTAGTAGAAGAAATTTAAAAAGATTGTGACAAAAGTAGAAATTCCTCATTATGAGCGATTCCACCTTTTGCCTCAATGAGTTTAACTCTTTTCTCTTTTGTACAATTATATTTTCATTTACAGAGACATTTTATATTTTTGCTAGATGGGTTCGATGTCATCTGGTGCAGGTTTGTTGTATGCGGGAAATTTTTGTGTTTTTTTGTGGTCAACTATTGACTTATTCTGCATGCTTGATTCCTACCTTGACTGTGGTTGTTTTCTGCATTTGTTCGTTTACACGCTCTAACAGCCCTCGTAATTGAGTTTCATTGAGCTGAAATATAAAACAAGAGGGCCATTTTGCTTACATGAGTAAACATAAATACATTTTATTATATAATAATCATTTTCACTATATACACCACCTGGGCTTCATATTTTAGCCATTTTGATGGAAGGTCACTAGATGACCTTCTGTACCAATTGTGACCTTTGAACTCTGACAGAGGAGAACACTTTTATATATACCAATCAAGTTTGAATTCTGATCGCTGTTTAACCCTTTCCCTCATATAGACGCGTTCTGACGCCTCAGCAGCAGATGGCTTTTTGCAAACATAGTGACAAAAGAAGATATTGCACAAAACGTGCAATTTGTTTTGTGCAATTTCTCCTTTTGACACAATGTTTTCCACTTTTCGTCATAGGTTATCCATTCAATTATGGAGATTGTCTATGTTTTAACAAAATACGTTCAAAGTCGTCTGCTGCAGAATTGTCGTATGAGGGAAAGGGTTAAACCCATTCCGTCATACATACAAGCATCTATATGTGGGAAAGGGTAAATTTTACCCATTATTCTCAAAATCAAATGAACTACGTCTTAAATTTTAACAGTCCTAAATGTGAATACATGTGACTATTAATTTATATGTATCCAGGATATATAAGAAAATGTATGCCAACATTTTATTGTAATTAAATTGCTGGTATGAAATTGGCTACATTGTGCATTCATGACTGATGTTCGGGCCCTCTCAACCAAAGATGATCCAGATCAGCCTGCTTCTTCAGTTCACAGTGTGATAAGGATCTCTGTTCATTATGTATTGGTATGAGCATACTGAATTTATCTAGAAAGTGGTCGAGAAAAAAAGAAAACCTAATAATACTATACCAGGTGCTTGTGATTGCCCTGCCCAATAGATGATGATTCAATAAAAGACATCAAAACAATTTCCAACGAAGCAGGACTAAATAAGACGGAATAAACTGCTCTTTTTCACACAATATCTCTCTTAACCCTTTCCCACATACTACAAATCTGCAGCAGACGACTTTGAATTCTCTTTATGAGTCTATATGATAATAATACTTTTGAATAGAGTTGAAAACATTGTGACAAAAGCAGAAGTTGCTTGTTTTGAGCAATTTCTCCTTTAGTCACAATGTTTTCAAAAGTCATCTGCTGCTGAGGTGTCAGAAAGCGTCTATATGAGGGAAAGGGTTAAATCTTATTACTCAACCAAACCCAATGTTGTTTGGTTCTCAAAAGAATCATCTCACTGAGATGATTCTTTCGAGTAACCGTAACATAGGAGTTTGAGTGTCAAATAAGGATATTAGAACATGACAAACGGCCCTTATCTAGAACTCTGACTCGGATGATATTTACTTTTCCCGGTAACTGTCCGGACTGTGCCATCTGTACCAACATCGATTCAACCATCTTGGCCTTCTCTGGTTTAGCCACGGCTATTGTATTCACTTAAAGATAGTAACACAGAGGTTCAGATAAGTGGGAGTACATGTATACAGTTCTTTTGCCCCCCCAGTATCTGTCTTAATATCATCCAACCAAACCCTATGATGTTGGTTACAGGGTCAAATAAAAATGTCAGAACATGCAAAACGCCTCTTATCTGGAGTTCTGGTAACAGGTTTCTTTTACCTTATGAAAACTACATAACTGCAGCATAGACTCTTTTTTTTTAAATGCACTCAAAAGTTAACTAATAAGACAAATATCAGACTTTGTGCATAGTGATAGTCCATAAACTGTAATCAAGGATAACAAACTGTTGAAATTCTTTCAAGACAAAACCAGTCATAACACCACGTTTGAAAACATTAAAAAATAAATTTTAGCATGACAAAACTTCAGCTGAAGAATTCAGTACTGGTCAACTTTCTATTATAATTAATTGCTTTAAATTTAATAATGCAACATGCTACACAAAAAGTGAGAACCTATCATAGGTGACTGAGATCAAACCGCACTAAGACAGTCTCCTCAGGAAATTCGCATATCTTAATCCAGTTATTGAATATCTCTTCAACTTTTGGAGAAGCCTTAACCCTTTTCAATCTGCAGCAGACAACTTTAAAATTAACTCTACTATTATAGAAATTATATATAAAATAGAGAAGAAAACAATGAGGCTAAAGGTGAATTTATTGAAAAGGGTTTAGATAATTTAATGGCGTTTTCAAAAAAAATAATCAGTCATATCATGGCGGCCAGTTCAACTACTCATGTGTTTCCAGGCATTCTCACACCAGTATTCTACACAAAAGACTTTCCAAGCGACTGGCTGCTTCTCCACATAAACTGTTAGCCCATTGGTGGTAGACAAATGTGGTTCGTCAGTGAAATTTTGTCAAACGGCGGAAAGAATGTGGGCTGAGCTGGGGCTCAAACTCACAACCCCTGACAGACTACTACGCTACCATCAGAGCTACCGAGCATGGCGGCTAAAGGAGAAATAGCTCCTTATTAGCAATTTCTCTTTTTGCCACAATATTTGTCTGCTGCTAATGTGTCTTCACGTGGAGAGCTTAAGTCATAGGCATCTGAGTTTTTTTTTCGTTTGTGAAAATTTGGAGAAAAAAACCATAAGACAATGATACTATAAATAGCCTCTCTTATTATCATTTATGGTAAATGAATCATATTACTTATATAGAATGATAAATAATGGTAAATGCTATTATTAGAAATTGTTAGAAACTCAGACACCTGTGGTAAAGTCTACAAGTACATACTCTGAATCATCATTAACCCTTTCCCTCATACGACAATTCTGCAGCAGACGACTTTGAACGTATTTTGTTGAAATATAGAAAATCTCCATAATTGAATGGATAAGCTATGACAAAAAGTGGAAAACATTGTGGTAAAAGGAGAAATTGCACGTTTTGTGCAATTTCTTCTTTTGTCACTATGTTTTCAAAAAGCCGTCTGGTGCAGAGGCGTCAGAAAGCGTCTATATGCGGGAAAGGGTTAATACACATTTAGCCCTTTTCCACATGTATGCAAATGTATTTTGACGCATCTACAGCAGACGAGTTCTTGACACAATGTTTTCGACTCTATTCAAGAAGTGTACCTCTATTAACAGAATGATTTCAAAGTCTTCTGCAGATTTGTTGAATGTTGGTAAAAATTTAACTCTAAATGTCCTCCTGTTTTGGGTGGTGAGTCACATGTTACCGACTAATCAAACTTGTTAACTCTGCTAAGGGACCACATAAATTAACCAAGACATAAATTTTCTTCATTATTTGACTTATTAATTTGTATTAAGCAGCGACATTTTGTCAATCCCTTGGGTGGCTACCAAGGTCAGTCACAAGGTTGGCTGAATATGAATGCTAGAGAATAAGTTTCAAAGATACATACATCTAGTTCTAGCAGATTGGTCTAGGACTTGACTCAAAATACTGTTTTTCATATCAGTCATTCTCTCTTGCTTTTCTTGTTGATCAGCCTCAGAGGGCCTTCCTCCCTAAAATACACAAAGAAAGCTTGAGTGATGGATGGAAAGACAACAAGTGTTCCCCTGGTGTCACCCTGCCTTTTTTGGTCAGGCTACGAAAATGAAAGTTAAAAACGTTATACATGTACTGTGAAATCAATTACAAGAGCATTCAATATAAAGAGGATATTTCATGAGTGTTTATTTATTATCACTTTTATAAACAAGTTTGCTGCAAGCCTTGGCATGAATGAGATATTCTATGTATCACATAAACTATGATAAAGTGATTTACGAGGCATATTTAGAAAAAATGTATATGAAATTTGCCAGTATTTGCGCCAAGATGACTAATGTTATAACGCCAAACTGCCAACGTCACATCTTTTTCATAGTATTGTTTCCGCAACTTTTCAAGATCTCTTTCAAAAGACATGGCTGAAATACGAATGAATTACAATCTACTACTTTCGGTGGTAACGACTTCCATGTGTTAACACTATCTGTTCTTTTAATTGATTTTTTGTTGCATCATCACTCGCAGATCTTCTTTCATGACTATGTTTGTTTTCTAAGAAGTCCCTACACACTTTTGAGTCAAATTTCATGACCAATACATGACAGATGATAAACCGAAAGTCTAAATAATTTGGACTATCCGGACACCAGTTAGTCAAATGTAATGCTAACCCCGCAACACTGAGCGCCAGGGAGGTCAGCCATCATTACAATTTTTAAGTCTTTACATCTGTATAATGTTTAACTGTCATGGCTTTAAGATTCTGTACGAAACATTGTGGCTAAAAGAGGAATTGATTGCTCATGATTAAATAATTCAGTTATTTTTAAAGAGTTTTAAAAAAGTTGCCCAGAGACTTCCATTTTTTTGCTGCAGATTTATTTTAAGTTAGAAGGGATTGATGATGAATGTTGGTAAACAATCCAGCATAAGCTGTGTAACTCGGCAACAACAACACAACATGTGTATCACAAGATATCAACGCTTGAACCACAATGGCATTCATGAGTCATTTTAGCCCATTATCAAGAATAGTTTGAGGTGCGGAGTAATTCTCTTGACCACAACATTCGTCAAGTTATATCTTTATTTATAATTCAAGTATTTTACCCCCATTTGAGCCTGAAGCTCAGCCATTCGGCGAGAACGAATACTTTCCAACTCGGCGTCGTCAGCCATTTTATTGTTATCACTAAACAGTACCGCATGCAGTACTGTTTACTGA
Organism: Serripes groenlandicus; assembly: GCA_031761405.1. Lineage (NCBI taxonomy): Eukaryota > Metazoa > Mollusca > Bivalvia > Cardiida > Cardiidae > Serripes > Serripes groenlandicus. Next base: position 5,405,012 of record JASEVX010000010.1, on the reverse strand, counting down.
AAAGTATCTCATGTGGACCCGGTTCTGATGAATATTAATTAGGTGGGCGATTTCTTATCTCGCCGCGAATTAAAGGAGGCGTGACCGGTTTCGCGCTAAACTGATAAGCAGGGACATATTTTTTTTTCTGGGAGGAGTCACCTTGAGTGAATGCATATATGTATACATAAATCCTTGTCATACAAAAATAAAATCAAAGAAAAACATTCGTTCCAAATGATTAGGCCTACCAGGGACACTATATTACATATAGTGTCCCTGGGCCTACCCATTGGAGCTTCATTCCTAGATGAGTTGTGGTACGAACTATATGTGGGCGGCACATATATTCATACGCTCCTTATATGAAAAACGTCCGCATGTGGTAGTTTTTAAACGTCCGCATGAGGTGCTACGAAGATTTTACTTACACTATGGGGAGACCGCTAAATGCACACCATATAAGCATGCACACCATTTAAGTCGGGTGTCAGTTTCTATTAAGCTCCGCCCTTATTGGAGGTTGACAGTTCAAATAGATCTCCGCCCTCTACAGCAATACGTTGTCTTTTAGCAAAATATATAAGCTCTCTGTGAGTAATCTGCATTGAAAACGTCTGAGGATAAAATTGTAGTATAAATCGGATATAGATTTTAAAACATTGTTGGAAAAGAAATTGCTTCTTCTTCTTCTTCAACAATGTTTATGAGCAGGTCTGCTGCAAAGGTATCAAATGTTCCTCTCTGTATCAAAGATAGGGTTTCAACTCTTTCTCTCATTCATATGCTTTCTGACGCCTCTGCAACAGATGACTTTTGGTAACATTTTGGCAAAAGCAGAACTTGCCACAATGTTTTCAACTCTTTTTAATAATTATATTTCAATTAATAGCGATTTTCGTCTGTTTCAGATTTGTTGTATGTAGGTAAGGGTCCACCGTTTGACTGCTGCATAGAACCAATTTTGTGAAACATGTGCCACCAGTATAGAGCCAGGCCAGGCAACTGACCAGGCTTTATACTGTTGACTGCCCAGCTCAATATTTTTATATTGATATTCCTAAAAAGTTGACTCATCATCAGGTCGAGGGTTAAACACATAGAGGCCATTACAGAGTTTAGTTTCAGGGTCAGCATTCAACAACCATCCTAAATTCATTCTCATTTTATATTTGATGAATATTCTAAATTTTAAAGAACCAATATTATTAGCAAAAAGTGCTCAAGGCTTGTTATTGTGATGGCCTTTTGTCCGACGGCCATTGTGCGTCAACATCTTCTTCTCTGTAACCAGTGGGTCAAATGGGGTAAAACTTCACACAGAAAGCATCCTCTCAATGTCCTCACAAAAAAAAAAGAAGTAGAAATGTTTTTCATAAATGTTCCTTAGATGAACCTCTATCAGATTTTTAAAGCCATGTTGATTCATTGAAAAATATGGCCGCCAGGGGGCGGGGCTGTTTTGCCTTAAATGGCTATAGAGTGAAACTTTAAAATATTCTCCGAAAGTATCGGGTCCATTTCCAAAAAAAATGTAGAAATATGTTTTGGATGACCCTCTAACATATTCCTTCAAGCCATATAGCTAGAGTTACATTGTTTCGATTGTGGCATTACCTAGCTGTTCCTCTAGATGTTGTACAAATGATGCTCCTTTCCTTAGAATGTCCCCCTATCCAGGGACTTGTAATTTGTTTACGTTGAAAACTAAAGATATCTTCTTTGAAGCCATTAAAGCTGGAGTTTCTGTATTTCTTCTTTAATATTACATCTGAAGGAATATTTTTTTTTTTTATAAAGAAATTTGATTTAAAAACTTTCAAGAAAACTTCTCCGGTGAAGTTTCAAATTTTGGTACTTGGCAATAACTTAGTAGCCTAGTAATTCCCTAAGAAATTTTACATACAACAACTCTTGGGTTTAAATTTGCCAAAACCAGAGACTTGTAAGTTTCACCTGGAAAAAATTAAAGTTAACAATTTAGGAATCTCGTTTCTTTTTCATTTTCATGTGTATTATGAAAGCTTACAAAAAGTCAAACATATCTTTTATTTCTTTATGAAACCCTGAGGTTAAATTCATAATCAGATATGTTCTGGTACATACCAATTAAAACAGGGTTCATACCATCTTCTGAACACTTGTCATAGTACATTCTGTGCATTTTCTCAACATTTCAACTTGCTTTTCATATTTCCTTTTTTTCACATTGAAATTAGGGTGAAAATGCACTGGATACTGTTTTGAATTAACTTGTTTGAGGTTGGTGCACTTAACTCTCAAGAACATTTTGAGGCATCAATCATTAAATGCATATGTATGCATATATATGATAATTCATTTATCTAAAAAATCTCATTGACGTCTTATGATCTCATATAAGAGCTGCCTAGTGACCTACACTAGCCATTCAACCCAAATTATATGTAAGATAACTGTTTGTTAACTTGCAATAGTCCTGCAATTTATAATATTTTAAGTTTATGACTTTTTCCATTGCAAGACTTTTGTTACTTAACTTACAATAGTATTGCAATTGAGGAATTTTAAAGTTACAAAGCTTTAAGTTCTGTTATATTTTGTCAGGACATGTATGCATGAAAAATGTATTTAAAAACATTGAAATGTAAATTTTGACAAAAAGGGCAGTTTCTATAGTCTTGTGCTGAATCATCACATATGACTTAATGCAACCGACAAACTTTGAATCAGCATTTCATTCTTCTTATGATGTTCAGAGGGCATTCTTCTAATGTATTTCATTTGTCATACTATAAATGAAATAAATATAATAGTGGTTGGAAAGTAGCCAGTTCCTTTAGAATAAAATATAGACTACGAAACACATGCAGTGATATGACTGTAATTTTGTTGAAAAACCAACAATCTCAATTAATTTAGATATCTGCTGCAAAATACTTTGTGTTAATTTGTACATTATTACTTTGTTTAAAAAATAAAACCACTCATCTCTGCAGGCTGATCTCTGAGTACACTTACAACATTCTCTCTTAACTCTTTCAAACATACAATGAATCTGCTTCCGACAACTCAATTGGGAAAATTTTGAAAAACTTTAAATAATAATAGAACTATTGAAAAGAGTTGAGAACACAGGCAAAAGGAGAGAATGTGCTCTTCTTGGGAATTTTCACCTTTTGCCACAATGATTTCAAAGATGTTTTGCAGGTGCATCAAAAGGTGTTTGCAAATGGGAAAGGGTTAAACCTTTCCACAAAAAGAATAATTGTTTCATTTTTGCAACATACAATTTGTGGAAATAATATAAATCCCTCAAAACAAGTAATTTCTCACTTTTTCACAATGTTTTTGGACATCATATTGTTCAATGTTTTTTCTTCCTAAGATGTTTTTAACTAAAAATTAAACGGCACCATATAAGTGTTTATCCCTTTCCCACTTGAAGACGCAATTTGACAAAAGGAGAAATTGCTAAAACATGCATTTTCTTCTTCTGCCGCAATGTTTTCATCTCTTGTAAAGATTTTCCATACTTTTGCCTATATGTAAAATAATTTAATCTAAATGAATAATTTCCTTGAGTTTTATTGTTTAAAATTGTAAAGTTATTAAAATTACAATATGGAAGTTATTCTCTTGTTTCTTTTGAGTTTATTTGTGAACCCAAATGGATTTCTTAAGTCTGCTGCTACATTCTTATAAATGCTCTATGGTTATCAGTCGCACATCAACATTTGCAGATGTATCTTTTTTTTATGTCCCTGCATCCATTTGTCATTCAAGAACTAATTGCCAGATTTGGTAATATTACGACAAATTCCCTGCAGATATAAGTCACTCATAAACAAGACTGATATACCGTCTTTCAGATTAATCCCCTGCAATGCACCGTGCCTGATTCGTCTTCCACCAATGGGCTGACAGTCTATGTGGAAAAGCAGCCAGTTGCTTGGACAGACTGTTGTGTGAAGTACATTTGTGAGAAAGTCATGAACACATGGGTTGGTAACCTGGTCTTCGTGATGTGACTTGAATTTATTTTGAAAACGGCGTTGAAGCCCTGTCAATGAATCCCCTGCAGCCATTGGTCACTTAAAGCATGGTCAATGCTCCTATTTGTTGGCAAATTCGATGTGATCGTATGGTTGTAATACGTAGTTATCGCCTAGGATTGATGTACACCAGCTATATGTCACATATGGCTGGTAGTTCGATGCCAATGGCCTGCAGCCATAGGTCATCCAATGACATGGGTGTATTTTCAATGTAAAGATTCTGACTGGTAGAATACCTTTAAGACCTATTCCATGCAGCCCTAAGTCAATCATAGACAGCATAACCAGATAACTTTCTATATAGATTATATGTGGTGAATGGTCACAGATAACCACTGTGATAATTATCCCATCATCTATATGCCCCTCGACAACATATATTTAAACGGGAATACAATAATCAATTAATCTGCATGCACTACATTTCAACCAGAGGCCTTAGAAAGCATACCATAAATGCCAAAGTGTCCACGAAACTCGCCTCACTCCATGAATATATATATATAGGATGTCTATGCACCTCAACTCTCTACTTGGAGTTCGTTTTGGCACGTTCATGATACATGGGACTCAAATTCTTCATTCGTTTTACACAATGTCCCCAATGTCTAATTGCATTACAACTCCGATCTAACCAGAGAATTTTCTACAACACCAACTATAAGGTTGCCTCCATTCACCTAACCTCATTCCTCTGTGATACAGATGATTATTTCTGGCAACGTTTCAGACTTCATTAAGGTAAACAACAATAGCAAAAATTATGCCTTGAAACTGTTTAACATTAAATGCAGTCAGTAACGTGTATATGGACAAAGCAAGACATATACGACGCATAGACAGAGTACAACATTTGAAATATTATTTGGTAAGTGAGGACAAGAATAAACATGCATTTTAAACTCATCTCAACTGTGCTCTTGTCCGGGGATATGGCAGGCCAAAGCGCAGAAAATTTATATTATTTTGATGGAGGAATCCCTGTGTGTGAGCTGCATTGTCCTTCTGTAAGATGCACTCTCCCCAGGGGAAATGTTAGTTCCAAGACATTCTGGACATATGTATTAGCATTTACATCCCCATCGTAGATTAAATGTCTTGTTGTGTGGTGCTCTGTAAGCCTACAGAGTTCATTGATCCCGTTGTTTGAATGCACTTGACTCGAGTTCAAACCAGACATATTGGCTGCTGTGCCATTTGTAAGGTTGGTCTTCAGATACCTCGCCTCACTACTTGGAGATCGTTTACATGTCCTTCTGATACCGAGGACATGGTTACCGACCACTTCTGTGTTCAGAATGGAATAAACAATGATGCTGTTGCATAAATACACTCGACTGAGTTCGGAACAGACATATTGGCTACCATGCCATATATAAGGGGGACTCCGGGTACCTAGCCTCACTACTTGGAGATCGTGTTCACGTCTTTCTTATACATAGGACATGGTTACTGGCCACTTCTGTGTTCAGAATGGAATGAACACGTTGTCGGAATACACTTCCATTCAGTTTCAACCAGGCATACTGGCTACCATGTTTTCACGACTTTCTGATACCAGGGACAGCCGTTGTCTGAATAGACTCGACTCACTACTTGGATATCGTTTTCAAGTGTTAATGATATAGGGGAATGTTCTTACAAAAAATATTGACTACAGCAGTTTTAACGCACCTCGTCTCACTACTAGGAGATCGTTTTCGCTCGTTTCGGATACAATTAAAGGACGGGATTTTAATATACGTATATTATTAGGCAATTTCCTTATGAAATTAGTCTGATTAAACAAACTTTCAGTGAGGAAATCAGAAAAAAACACATAATGGGTACGATAAAACCAGACAGATTATCGTTAAAACACTTGCATTTCAGTTTTAGTTCGCTTCTCTGTCAAGTAGTCAATTATATTCAGGAAAGTATGTTATTCCCAGATTATTTATATACATATTTGCCATGTATATATACAACCGCATTTTCTGATGATTCCGTCTTTTAGTAATAAAATATATACAACCACATTATTTGATGATTCCGTCTTTTAGTAAGAAATACAAAAAGTGCACCCTTTTATCTACTTTATAGCGTATATTTGACCATACACCACACCTGACTTCTATGGTGTGCACCATTTCATCTACGTTATAGCGTATATTTGACAATACATTAGAACAGACTTGAATGGTGTGCACCATTTCATCTACTATATAGCCTATATTTCACCATCTATTAGAACAGACTTGAATAGTGTGCACCCGGCATTTCATCTAATTTATAGCCTATATTTGACCATACATTAAAACAGACTTGAATGGTGTGCACCATTTCATCTACTTTATAGTTTATATTTGACCATGTATTAGAACCGACTTGAATGGTGTGCACCATTTCATCTACTTTATAGCGTATATTGGACCATATATTAGAACCGACTTGAATGGTGTGCACTATTTCATCTACTTTATAGTCTATACTTGACTATGTATTAGAACCGACTTGAATGGTGTGCACCATTTCGTCTACTTTATAGCCTATATTTGACCATATATTAGAACCGACTTGAATGGTGTGCACCATTTCGTCTACTTTATAGCCAATACTTGACTATGTATTAGAACCGACTTGAATGGTGTGCACCATTTCATCTACTTTATAGCCTATATTTGACCATACATAAGAACAGACTTGAATGGTGTGCATCATTTCGTCTACTTTATAGCCTATACTTGACTATGTATTAGAACCGACTTGAATGGTGTGCACCATTTCATCTACTTTATAGCATATACTTCACTATATATTAGAACCGACTTGAATGGTGTGCATCATTTCATCTACTTTATAGCGTATATTTGACCATATATTAGAACCGACTTGAATGGTGTGCACCAATTCATTAACTTTATAGCCTATATTTGACCATGTATTAAAACCGACTTGAATGGCGTGCATCATTTCATCTACTTTACAGCCTATATGTGACCATATATTAGAACCGACTTGAATTGTGTGCACCATTTCATTTACTTTATAGCCTATATTTGACCATATATTAGAACCGACTTGAATGGTGTGCACCCGGCATTTCATCTAATTTATAGCCTATATTTGACCATATATTAGAACCGACTTGAATGGTGTGCACCATTTCGTCTACTTTATAGCCTATACTTGACTATGTATTAGAACCGACTTGAATGGTGTGCACCATTTCATCTACTTTATAGCCTATACTTGACCATACATAAGAACAGACTTGAATGGTGTGCATCATTTCGTCTACTTTATAGCCTATACTTGACTATGTATTAGAACCGACTTGAATGGTGTGCACCATTTCATCTACTTTATAGCATATACTTCACTATATATTAGAACCGACTTGAATGGTGTGCATCATTTCATCTACTTTATAGCCTATATTTGACCATATATTAGAACCGACTTGAATGGTGTGCACCATTTCATCTACTTTATAGCATATACTTCACTATATATTAGAACCGACTTGAATGGTGTGCATCATTTCATCTACTTTATAGCCTATATTTGACCATATATTAGAACCGACTTGAATGGTGTACACCATTTCATCTACTTTATAGCCTATACTTGACTATATATTAGAACCGACTTGAATGGTGTGCATCATTTCATCTACTTTATAGCCTATACTTGACCATACATTAGAACCGACTTGAATGGTGTGCATCATTTCATCTACTTTATAGCCTATACTTGACAATACATTAGAACCGACTTGAATGGTGTGCATCATTTCATCTACTTTATAGCGTATATTTGACCATATATTAGAACCGACTTGAATGGTGTGCACCATTTCGTCTACTTTATAGCCTATATTTGACCATATATTAGAACCGACTTGAATGGTGTGCACCATTTCGTCTACTTTATAGCCTATACTTGACTATGTATTAGAACCGACTTGAATGGTGTGCACCATTTCGTCTACTTTATAGCCTATACTTGACCATACATAAGAACAGACTTGAATGGTGTGCATCATTTCGTCTACTTTATAGCCTATACTTGACTATGTATTAGAACCGACTTGAATGGTGTGCACCATTTCATCTACTTAATAGCATATACTTCACTATAAATTAGAACCGACTTGAATGGTGTGCATCATTTCATCTACTTTATAGCCTATATTTGACCATATATTAGAACCGACTTGAATGGTGTGCACCATTTCATCTACTTTATAGCATATACTTCACTATATATTAGAACCGACTTGAATGGTGTGCATCATTTCATCTACTTTATAGCCTATATTTGACCATATATTAGAACCGACGTGAATGGTGTACACCATTTCATCTACTTTATAGCCTATACTTGACTATATATTAGAACCGACTTGAATGGTGTGCATCATTTCATCTACTTTATAGCCTATACTTGACCATACATTAGAACCGACTTGAATGGTGTGCATCATTTCATCTACTTTATAGCCTATACTTGACCATACATTAGAACCGACTTGAATGGTGTGCATCATTTCATCTACCTTATAGCGTATATTTGACCATATATTAGAACCGGCTTGAATGGTGTGCACCATTTCATCTACTTTATAGCGTATATTTGACCATATACTAGAACCGACTTGAATGGTATGCACCAATTCATTTACTTTATAGCTTATATTTGACCATGTATTAGAACCGACTTGAATGGTGTGCACCATTTCATCTACTTTACAGCCTATATGTGACCATATATTAGAACCGACTTGAATGGTGTGCACCATTTCCTCTACAATATAGTCTATACTTGACCATACATTAGAACCGACTTGAATGGTGTGCATCATTTCATCTACTTTATAGCGTATATTCGACCATGTATTAGAACCGACTTGAATGGTGTGCACCATTTCCTCTACTATATAGTCTATATTTGACCATACATTAGAACCGACTTGAATGGTGTGCACCATTTCATTTACTTTATAGCGTATACTTGACTATGTATTAGAACCGACTTGAATGGTGTGCACCATTTCATCTACTTTATAGCCTATACTAGACCATACAGTAGAACCGACTTGAATGGTGTGCACTATTTCATCTACTGTATAGTCTATATTTGACCATATATTAGAACCGACTTGCATGGTGTGCACCATTTCATCTACTTTATAGCCTATATTTGACCATACATTAGAACAGACTTGAATGGTGTGCATCATTTCATCTACTTTATAGCGTATATTTGACCATATATTAGAACCGACTTGAATGGTGTGCATCATTTCATCTAATTTATAGCCTATATTTGACCATATATTAGAACCGACTTGAATGGTGTGCAATCATTTCATCTACTTTATAGCGTATATTTGACCATATATTAGAACCGATTTGAATGGTGTGCATCATTTCATCTACTTTATAATATAGCGTATATTTGACCATGTATTAGAACCGACTTGAATGGTGTGCACCATTTCATCTACTTTAAAGCCTATACTTGACCATGTATTAGAGCCGACTTGAATGGTGTGCACCATTTCATTTACTTTATAGCCTATATTTGACTATATATTAGAACCGACTTGAATGGTGTGCACCATTTCATCTACTTTATAGCCTATATTTGACTATATATTAGAACCGACTTGAATGTTGTGCACCATTTCATCTACTTTATAGCCTATACTTGACCATACATTAGAACCGGCTTGATTGGTGTGCACCATTTCATCTACTTTATAGCGTATATTCGACCATGTATTAGAACCGACTTGAATGGTGTGCACCATTTCATCTACTTTATAGTTTATATTTGACCATACATAACACCTGACTTAAATGGTGTGCACCCAGGCATCTACTTTATAGCCTATACTTTAGTGTGCTCCACTATATCTCTTTTTTTATAGCGTATATTAGACCAAACATTATACCCGACTTCAATGGTGTGCTCCACTATAACTTTTTTTTTTATAGCGTATATTAGACCAAACATTATACCTGACTTCAATGGTGTACTCAACTGTACAGATATTCCTGTTTACGAACGGATCACATTCTCTACAAATTGACAAGTATAGATATACTAATGTTTTATATCTTGATATGTTATGCAAATATGTTATTTGTAGGCCTATATGCTGCAGTGACTATAGAATACTATAACCAGGGACGCAGATAAGAGGGATAAGTAGCTAAATTATATACTAAAATATCACTCGTGCCGACATTTGTAGCAAGTAAAACTCAAAAACTATTCAAGATATAAAAATATTTCAATATATTACAGGTTTTGATAATATGTTATCCGTATGAAAAATGTCAGTCTATTAATTTTTGGAAAAAAATAATATAATTCAGAAATCCCAATATCTGTGTCTTTTAAACAGTCATTGATTGAAATACAAAGAAATTCCAATTATTCAATGTATCTGTAACCTTAGTTGAAATGTTAAGCTTTCAGAATATGTATGTTTTGTTTATGTGCCAATTGTGAATTCAAAGTTATATTTGCTACAAAATGTGAACATTTTGACAATTTTATTTCTATGTGTGACATTTTAACCAGATAACAGGTGTACAGGTGGAGTTGCCTATCCCTCTTAGCTACGTCCCTGCAAAACGTATGCCTCTGTATAAAATGTAGGCTGTAACAACATATATGTTATATGCACTTGAATCTACTGTTATGGGACGTTATAACATAGTTTCTGCTTATGTCTATATGTAAACCTACCTTTTTCATAATAAATTATACTTATAGACCTATCGTAGCTAATAATTCAAAACAGGATGGGAACAGTAGAAACTAAATTTATCTCCATATAATTTTTTTATGTATGTACTATACAATTTCATATGTCATATTTCAATTATTATATATCGTATATTTCACCATATACTGATGTACATCATATACTGCAATATATTTATGATAAATTCAAGATGATATGGAGTGAATATATCTCCTCCATATAAACTTTTATAGCTGATATACTTTAAAATTTCATATATATATGTTCCGCCCATCAAGACGTAAACCCCGCCTCTTCTTACCGACTTAAACGGTGTGCATGCGTAAATGGTGTGCGATTAGCGATTTCGTACACTATGGCAGAGCAGAAGTTTTCCGAGAATATTTGGGACAGTTTTCTGGAGAGAATCGTCCTTGTCATCGAGCAAATACAATGTATATTTACTGTCTTATGAACTATCGCATTTCTGGAGTTAAGATTCCAGACTCACTCTCTAATTTGCCATTGATTAAAACACGTGTAAACAAGCTTTTGACAGGTCCATGATGTTTCTGTGGGACCGTGTTTCTGTACTCGGAATGTAATTTTATATACTTGACTGTTCGCATCCACTGAGTGCTATAGGTTACAATAAAAAGTATGACTAAAAGTGGAAAACATTGTGGCAAAAGGAGAAATTGCTTGTTTTGAGCAATTTCTTCTTTTGTCACTATGTTTTCAAAAAGCTGTCTGCTGCAGAGGCGTCAGAAAGCGTCTATATGAGGGAAAGGGTTAACATCAACTCATAAAACAAGTTGGAAAATCATAGTTCAGTGCACAGGCTTCAATTGATTCTGTGGAATTAATGTCTTGTTCAGGATGATGGTATATTTGAAAGCATGAAAGCTTTATTAACTCTTTCCCACCTGTAGATGAATTTTGTAAGACATTGTGACAAAAGGAGAAATTGCTCAAAAAGAGCAATTTCTCCTTTTGCCACAACATTTTCAACTTTTTCAGTATTTATACCTACAAGCAGAGCTCCAGATAACTTTTGAGTTCAATTGGGTAAATACCCACCACTTTTGACTCTAATTGGGTATCAGCAATTTTGATTGGGCATCCAATTTTTCAATACCCACTCGTTTTGAGATAAATTGGGTATTTTCAAAGATGAATTGGGTATTTTTAACAAAAATGTTATACAAAGTAAATAAACTCCTACCTCACTACTTAATGGTATCCATTCGATGCTTGATTATGATTGTGACATTTGTCAATTTCAACTCTCTAATTGTCCCTGACAAATGCGAGTTCGGGAGAACTCGTCGTACTAGTAATATAGAGTAACCATTAGGATAACTCGTCTACTTAAGATGATATTACCTCAATATAATCGATCTTCGATCTCCTTGACATCAACACAAACATCAATTTTTATTTTCACATGTATTTTTAATGAGCAATTAACATGATGTATGATTAAAGCCAACTGTCCATTAAAAATTTCTTTAATAATTTACCCCCAGACTACACACTAAGAAGTATGCCGACAATCATCCACAAAACACGCGGCACATAACGTAATTAAATGACGAATCAATTTCAATATAATTATAAGTATTTATTATAAACAAACATCTTATTGTTATATTAAAGTTTTTAACATATATATTTAACTTCAAAGTTACTATAATCGATAATTATCCCAACTAAGTATATAGTACTATATAATCATTAAGTAGACGAGTTATCCTAATGGTTACAGTACTCTATATTACTAGTATGACGAGTTTGCAGTTCGACGAGTTCTCCTACACCTGACAAATGCTGCATTAAAGTTGTAAATCCACCATTCCTTCATTTACAATCAACCATTGGTATTTAAATAGAAGTCCATTCTTGAATAGTCTTTAGCAACACGGGTCCCGGGACTTTATCCCTCTCGAGTCGTAGTTTGACAAATTCATCGACGATTTTACTTGCTAAATATTAACTGTCAGCAGACGATTTAGACACAATGTCGTCGAGAATTACCTTCACCATTGATTCAGACTAGGATATATTCTTACTTGCATTACAATACTAGTAAATTAGGTTCTTTTGCATCATCTGTACGTCTGATTTCGGCAACAATGACCGCCATTTTATTAATAAAACTTGTTTCAAAAACCATGCCAAATTGATCAAATCGGGTCTTCCTGATTGTGTATTCGTCTTTTTGCATGCGTTTGTGTACGCATGTTAATAATTTTAATTGCGTTTTCTATGATTTTAATTGCGTATTTACGCATAAACGCAGCTTATCTGGAGCTCTGTACAAGTATAGAGATTTTCCATATTTTTGAGTTGACATTTTCAAAGTCGTCCACTGCAGATATGTCGTATGTGGGAAGGGGTTAACTTGATGAAACACCTGATATCTAGGAATGTGTTTCAGGCCCTCATTGAATTCTTGTTGTATACATTTTGATTTTTTTTTTATATTTTAGGTTCGGATGGACTGGAGAATGGTTCTGAAAAATTTGACGGTGAATTGTACAAAAATAAGCTAGGTAATAAATAAAATGAGACTTACACTTTTATTGAGTGTCATTATTTTCATCCAGGGGTTGTGAGTTCGAAACCCGGCTCGGCCAACTTTCTTTCTGAGGATTGACAAAAGTCAATGCGACATGCGTCATTCGTCTTCCACCAATGGGCTAAGTCTATGTGGAAAAGCAGCCAGTTGCTTGGGAAGATTTTTGTGTGGAGTACTGGTGTGAGAAAACCAGGAAATGCATGAGTAGGTGAACTGGCCGCCATGATATAACTGAGAAATTGTTAAAAATGGCGTTAAACCCCAATCAATCAATCGGTCATTATTTTCAAAGCTACACATAATTTAGGATGTTCTAATAAGTAGCGGTATTTCTTTTCAAGCTCATATTATGCTTATATAAAACCTTTCCCACATACAACAAATCTGCAGCAGATGACTTTGGAAAACATCTTGGCAACAATATGGAAAACAGAGGGCCAGATAAGTAGGGGTATTCAGCTCTTTTCCCCTCAATATCTCTATTATTATCCAACCAAACCCTAAGATGTGGGTACTCAAAACATTTTAGAACTTGCAAAACGCCCCTTGTCTAGAGCTCGGGGAAAATCTCTAAATGAAAGGAAATCTTTTTGATAGAGTTGAAAACCTTGTGGCAAAAGGCGAAATAGCTCATAATGAGCCATTTCTTCTTTTGCCACAATGTTTTCAAAGGTTGTCTACTGCAGAAGCATTAGAAAGCATTTGTATACATGTGGGTAAGGGTTAAACAAAATTAAACTACCAGCAATTTATGAAAAGTATCACTTTTTATGTAGACAGTGGATGCTGTAAAACACCTTTTATCCATGACTTTTTGTCAGAAAGTTTAACATTAGTGTTTCAAGGTTTAACTCTTTCCCACACATAGACGCTTTCTGACGCCTCTACAGCACACGACTTTTGAAAACATTGTAACAAAAGGAGAAATTGCTCATGATGTTATTAACATTGTTCAATAGTTGTAACAGTAAATCTTTCATTTATAAAGACTTCACATATCTTTGACTTTTGATTTTTTGATTTTTTTGAGTTTTCAAAGTCGTCTGCTGTAGATGTATTATATATATGGGAATTTGAAAGGTTTAATATTTATTTAATCGTATTTTTGTCAGGTATTGTCCTAAAAGCCTTAGGTCACGAAGCAACCAAACTTTCTCTCGTGTTTTCAAAGCCTCCCTTCCCATCTGATGAAGAATGTGAAAGTTTGCTATCCTCAGTCGAGAGAACTGCTGTAGCCTTGCTGTCTGTCTACTGCAAGTTACCAAAATCCTCAGGTTTGTTTAAAAACTTTTTGATTAACCTTTGATATGAGCTGTTCTACGAGACAACCAACAATATGGCCTGTGAGTATGGTATCAACCTAGATCAGCCTGCACAATCAATGCAGACTAATCCGGGTCAACACATTCCGTCTCAGGGCGATAGATGTATAGAGTAATGATTCCTGAAACAAAAAATCCACAGGTTCTGTCCAGGTAAGCCTGCGTGGCATGCTTAGGCTGATCTTGGTCGATACTGAGTCCACAATGTTGGTTTTCTCGTGGAACGGCTCATATGTTTTTGTTAGCTCACCTGAGCAGTGAGCACAAAGTGCTTGAGGTGAGTTTTTGTGATAGCATTGTGTCACTTGTGCGTCGTCCATCATCATCTTCTCCTCTGTAACCAGATGGTCAATTTGGATGAAACTTCACAGAAAACATCCTCTCAATGTCCTTACCAAAATTCCTTCAATTTATTATTTATCCATGCTGAATTCTGATTTCCAAGGCAACTGTAAGAAAAAAGCATTAAAAAATAGTATCTGGCTGATTGAATTTTGTATAAATGTTCCTTGGGTGCCCTATACAAGATAGTTTCGAGCCAAAAAAAACATGGCCTCCATAGGGCTGTTTTGTTTCATATGACTTTAGTGAACAAACAAAAAATTGTCCTTTCAAAAAGTATCAGACTAATTATAAAATAATTTTGTAAATACATGTATGTTTCTTGGCCGAAGCTCTATCTGATTCCCTCAAGCCATGTTGATGCCATGTTGATGGTCAAAAGACATGGCCACCAGGCGCTGAGAATGTTTTACCATTTATGTAAGATTTAGAAAATTATTTTCTTAACCCTTTCCCACATACAGCATATCTGCAGCAGATGACTTTGAAGACAATTAGTATCAAATATGAAAAGTCTCTATAAATGAAGGTATAATTACTGAATACAGTTGAAATCGTTGTGACAAAAGGAGAAATTACTCGTTTTGAGTCTTTTGCCGCAGATGTGTCAAAATGCGTCTTATAGGTAGGAAAGAGTTAAAAACTAAATGTCTTTTTTTGAAATACTAACTGGTATATATATACACTTTTTGGTGACTTTTAAAGTCATATTAATTTGACAAAAGACAGACAAAATAGGGTGTTGGTTATTTTGCTTTGTGGCAATGGAGCTATATCGGTCCTATTGGACCTAAAAATGAGTTCTGTGGTTGGCATTACAAATCACATTACATTTCTCAGTAGAGTGATCCAGGGCAATGGTCCTCTTGTTATCCTCTTTCATATTAAAAACACCTGGAAAGTAAGAATGGCAAATAAAAGAAGAAAAGCGCACAATATAAAAGAAATTGTGTTAACTTTTTTGTCTTTTCAACAGTCAATTTCAGAAAGGGAAAAGGTTCACTTAACCATTTCCCACCTATTGACGCTTTCTGATGCCTCTGCAGGAGATAATTTTTGAAAACATTGTGACAAAAGGAGAAATTGCTCATAATGAGATATTAAATAACTTTTTGTCAAATTTATTGAAAGTTTCCATATGTTTGACTAAACGTTTTCATAGTTGTCTGCTTAAGATTTGTTGTATGTGGGAGTTTACTTTAATCATCTTTATAAGAGATGAATTATGTTACAGAACGTTGATATTATACAAAAATTTCATAAACTGATCTTGTTTCACTGCAATTTATTATTGATTTTTCTCAGGTTTAACCATTAGAAAAGCCATCAAAGCAACAGTAACGGAAAGTCTGGAAGGCATAAAGACACTGACAGAAACGATTAAAAGTGGAGGAGCAGGGTAAGGTTTGATTGTTTTCCCTGACATCTCTCCTGTCCGGATCAGTTTATCTTGCTGATATAATCACTCCTTTCCCAAATACAATAAATCTGCAGCAGACGACTTTGAAACCATCTAGGTAGAAATATGGAAAATCTTTATAAATGAAGGTATAATTCCTGAAAAAAGTTGAAAACATTGTGGCAAAAGGAGAAATTGCTTGTATGAAACAATTCTTTCGTCACAAAGTTTTCAAAAAGTTTTCTGCTGCAGAGGCGTCAGAAAGCGTCTATATTTGGGAAAGGGGTAATACAGGGACTGGTAAATCATCATGTAAAGCAATTAACCCTTTCCCACCTGCAGCAGATGGCTTTTGAAAACATTGATTTTGTCGCAACGCTTTCAACTCAATTAAATAATTATACTTCAATTGATCAGTCTCCCACATTATGGGTGAAATTTTTCTCAAATCTGCAAACGATAAACAGTTAGCTTTTAGGCTATTAAATTCCCAGCATCAATTACCCATGGGTCATTAGACTATTAATTTTCTTGATAAGGTGATTAAATTGCCAAGATGTTTGTCTGACCGGTATATGACTGTGGGCTGTGTTCTCAGGGCATGCACATTGCATTTGTTAAAGAAATCAAAGTACTGAAAGTACTGCTAACGAATTATTTTGAAAATGTAATTAATAATTGCATTTGATCATGTTTTTTGTTTGTTTTAAACTTGCTTTAAAACTTAGTAGTTTTTTTAGCTCGACTATTCGAAGAATATGAGAGCTATAACAGTCACTTGTGCGTTGGCGTTGCAACTTTGGTTAAATTTTGAAACTTCACTCACTTATTGGACATCATCAAATGACCTTGCAGGACAAGTCCCATAACTCTGACTGTGGGCTGTGTTCTCAGGACATGCACATTGCATTTGTTTAAGAAAGAAGACAAGATAAAGTAGATGTAACACATCAATGTTGCCGGAAATCCATACTGCAGTTATGCATAACACTTACATTATAGTAGATGAAAAAAACACTTATCAACTAAAGGGCATATTGGAACATCAGGGGTGGGGTCAAGTGAAAATGTATCATAACTTGCATTTTTTTTGTCAACGAAGTGAATGTCCTTCACAGAATTTCATTGTTTATGATCAATCTCCATTCTAAGGTAGGTTGGCCCATTGACATATAAACATATATATACATGTTTATATGTCTCTGGTTGACCATATGGTTTGTTCCCGGAACGTCGACTCGTTCCGCTTAACACCTTTCACTAATCCGGGATTAGGGGGTACCTAAAGGGGTATATAACTATACATACCATAAATTAATCTATTTGATTTTAAGGATGCACGCATTAAATGCATTTTAATAAAGAATAAGTTTTTGACATTATTAATTCAGTTCATACTGTAAATTTATCTGAAGGACTGACGGTAATTGATCAGAATAATTACAATTTAAATGCATGTTACAATTAAGTGTTTTTCTTTCAATCGTTAAGGTATTGTTTTCAAGTAATTAATTTCCAACTGTCAAGGTCTCTGTTGAACAAATTAATTAAAAACTGTGCCTTTCGATCTTTTTTCTGTAACACAAAAATAAACTGTTCTGTTACTTAATTGATGTTAATTTAGTTCAAACCGTTAGAAACATACGAATAACTTACGTATAAATGAAATTATGAAACAATCCAACACTCATTTAGTCATATTCAATCATTGCAAACGCACATCTGAACGTTCAGTACATCATCAGCAGAAAAGGGGGTCATAACTTGACATTTGACGGATACATTTATCGCGTAAACCGTAGGAGAGAAGACAAGATGTTCTGGAGATGTGTCGAACGAGGTTGCCAAGCTTTCCTGTCTACACTCAACGACATACCGACATACCCAGCAGACCACTCCAACGTCGTTGGCAAACAGATCATGAGTAAGATATCTTGGCGCTGCGCAGAAGAAATTAAACCAATTCCCACAATTTTTACAGACAAAGGGGTGTTTCTTCCATTTTACCCAGTGTATTTGGCGAAGAGCACAACGATCTCCAGATTCCATATAGAGAAAACGAAGATGTAAAGACACTCGTTCGACGTGCAGCAATCCTGCCTCTGCTTCCCTCAAACAAGATATAAGACTTCTGATTCCGGACACTAGAAGACAGAGACGAGGCCGATCTAACGGAACTCACACAGACTACGTTACCGAACAATGGGTAGAAGGCAACATACCGATGTGGAACCACTTTGGCACACAGAGCCCGCGCACTACGAACAACATCGACGTCTGGCACAGCAAACTTAAGAAAATGACACAACACTCCAACCCAAACTTATTTACAGCCATCCACATGTTCAAAGACATTTAGAGCGCAAATGATTTTGGGGTAATACATAGAGCTGTCGTTGGATCAACTCGCCCTCGTGCAAAGCGCTACCAGCCTATTGATCGTAGATTAAGTATCCTGAAAGAGAGGTATGAAACTGGTGTTCTTGAGTTGATGGCTTATGCGGATTCTGCATCTCAGTGTGTTCGTAAGATTATAATTTATATGCTGTTTTCTAATATTTTACTTAATAGTGCTGTCAAAGATCAAAAATAAAAATAAAAGCGGTAAGTGCAGCAAAAGATCAACTTGTACAGGTTACACTTTTCTCAAATGTTTCAAATTTCGCATTCTTAGGAAATTCTCCATTATTAAATTTAAAAAAAAATCAGTTTTCTCAAATGTTTTAAATTTCGCATGTATACATTTCTTGTTTATGCATAAATCAAATTTAAAATCTGCATCAGTCTGATTTATATTTATAAACCAATACCTGTCACATAATTACCCTCTAATGGTCCCCCCGATCCGCTCTACCGACCAGCTAGGGATTAAATCGAGTCGACGTTCCGGGAACACACCGACCATATACACAGCCAACTAATTATTGATCATAAACAGGAAATGAGTAATCTTCCCAATCATTAGTCTACTCATGTTTTAAAATTATATAATGATGAGCGCCCTAAATGTGTCATTGAAGCATAACAATATGCATATCGCAAGCAAAATGCGTGTAGGGAATTTAATAACACATTTAAATTTGTCAAGGACGAAATAAGACCCGATTTGATTCTTAGTAATCTTTGCATAATTGTCGTTTTTTACACTCTCTTTATAGGCAGAGAGTGTTCATTCAAAGTAATTTTTATATTAAAACCAGTCTTATCTCAGTTTGTTCTTTTCGTCATTTGTTTCGAACCAAATAAATATTTTAAATCACCTATAATTAACTATTTGTAAGTGAGTGTAAAGAACGGCTCTCTGCAAAGGAGATTTATCTACACAGTCCGTATTCGGTAGTCACTTGATCAACATATTTAGCTTCGAAACAGTTCCTATTTTAGATATTCATGGATTAACATTATTAAATGAATTCTACATAAATCAAGACATCTCTTTGAACATGAAAATAACATTCAGTAAGTTAATATTGCTACTAAAAGGAGAATTCGACGTGATTTTTATCTCGATATTGACACATAACAGTCTGCAGCAAGTCTAGCAGGGACTCTTTTGTCTTCGTAAATAAGACAAAAAAACACAATTGCGAGTCAAAATAAGGTAACTGCAAATACTTAAAACATCGGATTATTTATTTCATTTTAGATGTGTCATAATCACAATTGTAATATGTTCAAGACATTTAAATTTGTTTTTTTCTAATAATAACTCTCCCCCATGTCATTTCCAAAAAGCTATTAAAAATAGAAGTCGCGGGCTTCTGCCCGGCGACTAATAACAATAAGGACTGTACCTCATACATTATCTTTCTGAAGCACATAGTGCAGTTACAATCCATCTTAACAGTTGATCAGCTAATATGTACACATTTTATATGATCTTTTAAAATCCATTTGTGATAACTGGGGAGCCCAGGGCTATAATTTGAACAATCTTGGTAGAGGTCGACTAGACGAAGCTAATATCAAATATCAAAGGCATGGGCCTTCTACTTTCAGACAAGAAGATTTTTAAAGCTTTTTCCCTATACAAGTCTATTTTAAACCAGTGACCCTAAGGGAGGGGCCATTTTTGATCCCAGGGCTATAATTTAAACAATCTTGGTAAAGGTCCACTAGATGAAGCTACTTACCAAATATCAAAGGCCTTAGCCTTCTACTTTTAGACAAGAAGATTTTTTTCCCCTATACGAGTCTATTTTTAAAAAAAAAGAGACACCAAGGGAGGATCAATTTTGACCCCAGGGCTATAATTTGAACAATCTTGGTAGAGGTCCACTAGATGAAGCTCATACCAAATATCATTATTTCGCCTCCCACGAAATTCTAGCAATTTCATTGGTTAAAGCCTGTCACGTGCACACCCCCTATATTTCTATAGGGGGTGAGTAAATTCCATAGGGGGTGAGTAAATTCAATATGGCTTCTATTCTCAGATCAAGCTGACTGGAAGTTTTTTTTAACAGCGATTTGTTTACAATATATATATCATAACGACTACGAAGTTGAATATCATGCAAAGTAACTTCCCTTTCCATAGAAAAAAAAAAAATCAATGAATGTATAAAAATAATGCATGTCCTACGCTTGTTAATTTTTTTTTTCTTCCCTTAGTGGGTCAGTAACAGACCATTTATAACTGATTTATTTCATCAACCACCTTTCATGAACAAAACAAATTGATATTGTTTCATTTCATTATTAAAGTGGGTTTAGTACTAGGAATTTTAAAAATACTTGGACCAAATACTAGGAAAATGACGTCACGTCATCGGTTTGACGTCATAACGCTAGTGATTTGGCGCCAAAACCCGTAAATTTCATCTAGAAATATTGTAAATGTTAATGTAAATGAAAGAGTATCATTTTTTTTTGCTCATGAAAGGTGGTCGATGAAATAAATCAGTTATTTGGTCTGTTACTGACCCACTACTGAAAAATAGGGGGTATGTTGAATGTATAGGGGGACTCGGCTAACGCCTCGCCCCCTATAAATTCCACAGACCCCCTATTTTTCCGTAGTGGGTCAGTAACAGACCAAATAACTAATAAAGGCCTTGGCCTCCTACTTTTGGACAAGAAGATTTTTTAAAGTTTTTTCCCTATACAAGTCTTATGTAAAACAAGTGATCCCCTGGGAGGGGTCATTTTTACCTCCAGGGCTATAATTTTAACAATCTTGGTAGAGGTAAATAATGCTACATACCAAATATAAAAAGGCATGGGCCTTGAGACTACTTTCAGACAAGAAGATTTTTTAAGTTTTGGTTAATTTATCCTTTTTTTGTTGCCGTGGCAACCAAAGTTCTCAATGGAACTTAAGTCTTTGAACACTTTTGAAAGAGGGCCACCAAAGGAACATTCCTGTGAAGTTTGGTTGAAATTGGTCCTGTGGTTAAGCCGGAGATGATGTTTAAAGCTAAAAGTTAACGATGGGCAAAAATGTATCAGAATAGCAAGAATCGATCTAACAAGAGCTGTCGGAGGACAGTGCGCTCGACTATTTCTCCGCAAATTTAAGTTACTGAGATAATGGACTCGAACGTAGTTGCATGCAAAACATTAACCACAATTTCTTAAAGAGTGATAATTTGCATTATAGAGTTATTTAACATAATAATATACATAGGTGTGATAGTTGGGTAGGGTTGTAGAAAGTGTCAATGCAACGCATCAAGTAAATACTGAGATATGGACTCTTAATGTAGTTGCACGCAAAACTTTAACCAGAATTTCTTAGTAAAAAAAGGGCCATAACTTGCATAAATTGCAGGATCGAGTTATCTGACTTGATAATCTACATAGGTGTGATCGTTGGGTAGGCGTGTAGAAAGCTTCAATGCAATACATGTAGTATTTAGGTACTTGCATGTAAAACCTTAACCAAGGTGTGACGTAGACGCCGACGCCAGGGCGAGTAGTATAGCTCTCATATTCTTCGAAAAATGCAAGTGGGGAAATTGAATATTATTTGGGGACCGATGCACATTTTTCACGCCTTGCAGACCTTCCCTTTGTAACGGTTAAGAAACAAAAACGTTGCATTGACGACACTCCTCAATATGGTGCTCGTAGAAAAAGAATGCTTACCTCCACTCCACAGGGAAAGAAGTTACTTGACTGAATTCAAACAGGAAGCCCATGTAGGACCTGTATCGATTTAATACCTTATTTCTTTGACTGGTTATAATGATAGCCGCCTGGTGAAATTGACTCAATCGTTAAGGGCAAATGTAACATATGAGAACATTTCTATAATTTGCAAAGATAGCAATTTGCAAAGATAGCATATGTGTACAGTGGGCATAACTACATAAGCAATTTTTGGAAAATGCTAAAATGAAAGCAAAGTAATTTGTAATGTATTGCATTGTTGTATGTCTTGCCAAATGGGGAAACTGTCTTCTGACAGAGAGAGAGAGAGAGAGAGAGAGAGATAGATAGAGAGAGAGAGACAGAGACAGAGAGAGAGAGAGAGAGAGAGAGAGAGAGTGAGAGAGGGGGGGGAGGGGGGGGGGGGGGGGTAGTATTTCTTATTATATGCTTATTAGTTTTAATGTTGGATGTTGTCATTCGTAAGGTTAAACAATCTACAGTACATACATGTATATAAATACACATATTGATTTGGAAAATATGAAATTAATTGCTTAACCCCCTTTCCCAAATGCAGATACATTTTAATACGTTTCCAGCAGTTGCAGTACACTGTCAAACATTGTGAGAAAAAGAGAAATTGCTCAATGGAGTAATTTTCTGTTTTCCAACAATGTTTTCTTCTCTTTTCTATTATCTAACTTTCATTCATAGAGGCTCCCCATGTTATAACCCTTTCCCACCTGCAGAAGCATTTTGACGCACTAGCAGCAGACTACTTGTGAAAACATTGTGGCGAAAGGTGAGTTGCTTATGATGGCCACAATGTTTCAACTTTATTTAACAATTAAGCTTGGTTTTCAAAGTCGTCTCCTGCAGATTTGCTGTATGTGGGAAAGGGTTAAAGATATGTTCAATATTGTCTCCTGCAGATTCATTTTATTGTTGGAAACGGGGATTACATGGCTACTTTTCCTGCGATTGTTTCAATATACATATGCAGCTAGTTCAGTCATGAACAGCTTTCTGTATCATGAAATAGGGAAGTAACTTTTCCTTTCCACATTGTTTTCCTCTGGTTCACAAGCTTGCATTGGGACACATGTCATATTCTACCTTCACTTCAACTTGGTTCTGTACAAGTTTCAAAAGTGAAATAGCTGGTCTAACAACAAACTCGACACAGATGTGGTTTCTCTGGTCATGTGATAACATATCAACGGGGCTTTCACTGAAATAGGGGTCAGATGCTGGGCAGTAAATGACTCCTGCAGAGGTGTGAGAATTGTTTACCGTTACATTTTCTTGGGGATTTTTGGAGATTCAGGCATAATGTGAGAGACTGTGATAGAGATTTTCAATATTTTTGCAGAGATGCTTTCAAAGTCATCAGCTGCAGATTTTGTTGTATACAGGAAAGGGTAAAGTAATTATTAAAATCAGAATCGAGTCATAATCAATCAATTTTATTTAATGTTTAAGGGCCGTATATTTCTGACATTGTTTTATAATTAAAACTTGTTTATTTTAAGGCGAAAGTAAAGCATGTTCATACAACTTATGTTAATCAATCTCAGTATCTGCTTCCTGGATACTCAACCAGCACTGGTGCCAAGGTTATGGAGAGATTAAGAACTTAAAACCATTTTTTTTTTTGTATTGTGAGGCCAACACTGTACCTTTTACCTTTTAGTAACTGTCTCTAGTTACCCAGTATCATTATGCAGGTGTTCTGAATATGAGCAGAATTTCGAGAAAACCAACATTGTGGACTTGGCGTAAGGTATCGACCCGGATCAGCCTAAGCATGCCACGCAGGCTAACCAGGACAGACATTTTTCACCTCCTGTGGATTTTTGTTTCAGGAATCATTACTATATACCTCTATCCCCCTGAGATGGAATGTGTCGGCCCGGATTAGCCTGTGCGGACTGCGCAGGCTGATCTGTGTCTATAGTTTACGCAGAGTCCATAATGTTGGTTTTCTCGTCGAACGGCTCATATGAAACCTAGTTTTCAAACAGTTGAAAAAATGTATCTGAGAAAGAGCATGAAAGAAGATAAATCATGGTCCTAAATATTAAAGGGGGGATAATTGAACTTTTAGTTATTTAAATATTGCAATATTTTGTAATTACCTTGTAAGCTCAACTTTCCCTAGACCACTGAATAGAGTCTTATGAAACTTAATACAGTTGAAGAACAATACCTGAGGATGTGCATGATGGAAGATTATCCTGGTCCTTGATATCAAAGGGGAGATAATTTAAATATTGCAATATGTGGTATTACATGTAGTCTTTAAAGCGCAACTCCTCCATAACCCCTGGATTGATTTTGTTCCATTTCCCTTTTCATAAACTTTGTCCACAGTTCTTATTTTATTAATTACCTGCAGGTCTCCTGATCAGTTGAGAACAACAGGCCTTGTGTGGGAAGAAACAGACAAACGATTAACATTACCAAAAGGTTAGACGCATTTCTATTTGTTATTATTTTGAATCTTACCTCACAACTCAAAAACAGTTACACATATTCAAATGAAACTTGGTGCACATGTCTTTACTAAGTCACATAACTCTGGCTTTAACAGTTACTCTTGAGATGATATCAATTTTGAAAAGTATGAAATAACAAGGTAATTATGTTTAATCTGTACTTTTGTATCTTTTCAATGCTTTCAATAAGAACAAGTTGTTTCCTTGTACTGAGATCACCCGCTAAAATAAAAATTGAAAAAGAATGCTCGGACCACCTTTTAACATACAACAATTCTGCAGCAGACAACTTTTAAATCATCTAATAAAAAAAATGTGGAAAATCTGTATGAATGTAAGTCCAGTTTTTGGATAGAGTTGAAAACATTGAATCCAAAAGTCGTCTGCTTCAAATGCATTGAAAATGCGTCTGTAAGTGAGAAAGGGCTAATTTGTGATTCAATTAATGGTAAAGATAAATGAATCAAATATTTGTTTTTCAGATAACTGTGAAGCAGCCTGCTGTGTGATAGACAGAAATGTACGACTTATTGATGATGCTCACTCAGAACTCACAGAAGTAAGACATTAGCAATTCTCCTTTGGCCTCAGTGTTTTCAAAAGTCGTCTGCTGCAGAGGCGTCAAAGTATGTCTACAAGTGTGAAAGGGTTATGTTTTAATTTAATCCCATCCAAATTGGAAAAATTGATAACAGTGATTGTTGTTAGTTTATTCTAACTTTCCCACATATAGACGCTTTCTGACGACTTTTGAAAATATAGTGGCAAAAGGAGCAATTGCTGATCCTGAGCAATTTCTCCTTTTGTCACAATGTTTTCAACTATATCCAATAATGATACTTTCATTTATAAAGAATATTCTACATTTTTGCCTTCATGTTTTCAAAGTCGTCTGCTGCAGATTTGCTGTATGTGGGAAAGTGTTAGAAGCTATGATCCAGGAAAATATACAATAGCGCATACGCGACCAATGTAGATCTAGATAAACCTGCTATCCAAGCAATTTGATCTGGTTCTGCACTGTTTGCCACTTAGGGTTGAACTCTTTCCCACATACAGCAAATCTGCAGCAGATGAATCTGGTAAAAAATATGGAAATTTTTCTATGAATGGAAGTTTAAGTATTGAATAAAATTAAAAATATTGTGGCAAATGGGGAATTTCTCATATAGAAAATCGCTATAAACAGAAGTGCAATCATTTTATAGAGGTAAAAAACATTGTGGCAAATGGAGAAATTGCTCATCATGAGCAATTCTTAACTTGTCAGTTTTTTCAACAGGGTATTGTGATACCCTTGGCGTTGTCACAAATCTTTGACCTTACCTCATAATTCAAAAACAAATGAAACTTGGTAGACATGTTCCTAGGAACAATATGCATGTCTATACCAAGTCACATAACGAGCATTGGCATTCACTTGCAGCACTCTTGTTCCATTTGCCACAATGTTTTTAATAGTTGTCTGCAGATGCGTCGGAATGCGTCTGCAAGTGTGAAAGGGTTGAAGAAAATTCTCGACAAAAATGGTCATTTGGATTAGATAACCTGGCTAGGCAGGTCTTTATTAACACATACAGGAAAGGAGAAATAGGTCATATGACTCTGGTTACATGATGCTCATCCATGGTCAGCCAGCATCTCCTGCAATCCTTGACTGTCCCACATTCTACAAATCTGCAGCAGACAACTTTGAAATTATCTAGGCAAAATTATGGTAAATCTTTATAAGGGAAATTTTAATTATTGAAAAGAGATGAAAACATGGCAAATGAAGAAATTGTTCATTATAGGTGATTTCCTCTTGCCATAGTATTTTTTTAAAAGTCTGCAGCAGAGGCATCATAAAGCGAATGTATGTGGGAAAGGGTAACCTTATACAGATAAGATCTGACACATGTGCAGTAGACATCAGGAAAACATTGAAAGAAAATGAGGAACGAGTTTTAAACTTTGCAACAACAAAATTCTTTAAAATGAAATAAGTTCTCCTTTTCGAACAATGTTTTTGTTTTAAAATTAATTTTTCTCAGCATGTTTTCAAGGCAGATAGTCAGGTGGGGATAGTTCAATTTGTCAAAAAATAGAAAATCTCCATAATTGACTGGATAATCTATGACTAAAAGTTGAAAACATTGTGACAAACGGAGAAGTTGATCGTTTTAGAACAATTTCTTCTTTTGTCACTGTTTTTAAAAAGCTGTCTGCTGCAGAGGCAAAAGAAAGTCTCTATATGAGGGAAAGGGTTAAAACATTTAGGCACAAATATGAAATTTCTTTATAAATGAAAGTATAACGAGTGAATAACCTAGAAAACATTGTGGCGAATGGAGAAATTGCTCATAATAAGTAATTCTCCTTTTGCCACGATGTTTTCAAAAGTTGTCTGCTGCAATGGTGTTGGAAAGCATCTTTATGAGGGAAAGGGTTAACGCTTTCTGACGCCTCTGCAGCAGACAGCTTTTTGAAAACATAGCGACAAAAGAAGAAATTGCTCAAAACGAGCAATTTCTCCTTTTACCACAATGTTTTTTCCACTTTTAGTCATAGATTATCCATTCAATTATAGAGATTTTCTATTTGTTGACAAAATATGTTTAAAGTCGTCTGCTTCAGAATTGTCGTATGAGAAAAGACAACTCTTTATCTTATCATGTAAACTATTAAACCCTCTGCAATTACAGGCGCTGAACTGTGACGAGGATGACGAAGATGATTTAAACGACTTTTTAGGAATCTCAAATGAGGAGAAGGACTACAGCTGGTCCGAATCAGATAGACAACTAATAACATTCTGTCTGGGACTTGTAAAATGTTCAAAGAACATCACAAAGAAAAGTAAAATGGCTATCGAGAGAACTGGTACCTGTGACGGAGAAGAAGCTGTTGGTCAAATAGATAAAGTGGTGGATTTTGTAGATAGGTTGAGTCCTATAGTCGATGAACTGGCAACCTGTGTGTATCCCCCATTAAGAAAATCGGTGGTGGAGAAAAGGGTAAATACTGTGACAATTGTGCGCTGTAGATATAAGAATTATACCTCTCGATGAAGAAATGAAATCATTGTGGAAAAGGTGGTCCGCTGCCAAAGGCATGGGAAGTCATGTGATTTGTAATGCCAACCACAATAACTCGGTTTAACCCTTTCCTTCATACGACAATTCTGTAGCAGACAACTTTGAACGTATTTTGTCAAAACATAGAAAATCTCCACAATTGAATGGATAACCTATGACAAAATGTGGAAAACATTGTGGCAAAAGGAGAAATTGCACGTTTTGTGCAATTTCTTCTTTTGTCACTATGTTTTCAAAAAGCCTTCTGCTGCAGAGGGAAAGGGTTAATGAAGAATTGAAATTATTGTGGAAAAGGAAGACATTTTTTTCATTGGGTGGTCCGATGCCAAAGGCCTCAGAAGTCATCTGTATCAGGAAAAGGGTTTATTCTATACGTATATAGATATGAAAATATAGTTGATATGTGTAAATAATAGGATAGCAAACCTATTGATTTAACTATTTCTCGATCATGAGAGAAAAAATATAATTTCTTGCAAATTGAGACATTATTAGAAAAGATTTGTGGTTAAATGAGAAATAGCTAGTTAAGTACAATTTCTCCTATACCCACAATGTTTTCAAAAGTCAATGACATCGTTTAAAGGCTTAATCAAGCCCAATTTACTGTACCAATTGTATGCTTTTGATTTGAAACAGGATTGTATAGTGTCTGAGGGAAACGGACTATATCTGTCTGCCTGTTTACATAACATGGATTATGTGATAACGTGAAAAGTGTAAGAACTGGGTTTGTGAAACTTGGTTTTGCGCTTGGAGAGAGTAACTAGAAGATCATGCATGTCATTACAACATTTTGTTTGCTTGATGGACAAGGTCACACTTACCTGTAAATGTCAAACGTGAAAAAAAATCTCAAATACTGCTTCCTAAAAAGTCACATTTTAGTTTGCTATGGTAGACATTTAACACAAACTCTTATCATATTTTTGCAGGCTTCAGATTTAAAACAAATTAACAAAGACTTGTTGGATTTCTTACGGTTAGTAAATTTTTACTCATCTTTAATATTTAACCCTTTATTCAATATTTTCTTTAACCAGGGTTCGATCACGGGTCAGGTCATGCCCAAACATGGTAGTAATGGCTTCCCTTTTTAGTGCTCAGAAATGCGCGCACAGCATTACCACTGATACATCATTCTCATATTAGATACTGCGAACATTTACTATGTAAATTGAGATCTCTTAACCCTTTCCCTCATACAACAAGTTTGCAGCAGACGACTTTGAACGTATTTTGTCAAAACATAGAATATCTCCATAATTGAATGGATAACCTATGACTAAAAGTGGAAAACATTGTGGCAAAAGGAGAAATTGCACGTTTTGTGCAATTTCTTCTTTTGTCACTATGTTTTCAAAAAGCTGTCTGCTGCAGAGGCGTCTGAAAGCGTTTATATGAGGGAAAGGGTTAACCTTTTTCCACACACAACAAGTTTGCAAATTAACAAATCCAACAAAAAGAAAGTCTCTATAAATGATTAATTTCTCCTTTTGCCATAATGATTTCCCTACATGTGCATGCATCAAATCTGCAGTAAAACATCTAGGCATAATATAGATAATCTCTATAAGAAAAAGTATAATTAGATTGGATACAATAGGAGAAATTGCTCATTATGTGCAACCTCTTCTTTTACCAACATGTTTTCAAAACTCATCTACTGCACATGTGTTGGAATGCATCTGTAAGTGGGAAAGGGTTAATCCATCAGAGAGTGGCCTCAGTCTTCTAGACTGGAATATTTTTATCCAGAAATTATACAGGAACATCAGTGAAAGAAAATGGATTTGTGACCATTTTGTGTAGTTAAACCTGTCCCTTACCGACACTTTCTGATGCCTCTGCAGCAGACAACTTTTGAAATAATTGTGGCAAATGGGGTAATTGCTCAACAAGAGTCATACTTTATTTTATAGCGATTTTCAATATGTTTTATTAGATTAATTCAAAGTTGTCTGCTGCAGATTTGTTGTATGTTTGAAAGGATTAAAGATCAGCACATGTATGCCTTATCCGATCAGTGTCTCTACCTTTCAGTTGAAGACATTTTATGTCCATTGACTAATCATGGAACTGTATTGATATAGATCAGACTGGTTTATCACCATCTCATCTACACTAGTCTTGAAGGCCCAAAGGCACATTTTCTTGTGTCATCTCTCGTTTGACATATCACCTTGACCTATTTCTCTTTTTTTCAGGATGTGTCATTTCACAACAGAAGATGATATGAAGTGGTTGGAGTTTTTACAGAAAGCCAATACACACAATTTTGAAAAAATACATAGTTATATATTGAACACGTGAATGTGATTGAATTCCAGTATTAGGGTACCATCAATCACGCTCCACTCAGCTAAGAGTATTTAACCCTTTCCCACATACAGACGCTCTCTGATGCCTCTGCAGCAGACGAATTTTGAAAACACTGTGGCAAAAGAAGAAATTGCTCAAAATGTGTATGCAAGTGGAAAAGGTCAGGTGAAGCCTTCTTTCAGATGGGTAACCATCACATTATCCCTTTTTACACATACAGAGGCTTTCTGACACATCAGCAGCTGACGACTTTTGAAAAACATTGTGACAAAAGGAGAATTTGCTCAAAACGAGCAGAGCAGTTTCTTCTTTTGTCACAATGTATTCAACTCTATTTAGTAATTAAACTTTCATTTATAGAGATTTTCTATATTTTTTCCAAGTTAATTTCAAAAAAAATTGTATGTGGGAAAGGGTGTAACAAACTTGATTCACTACTATTCATGTATTGGCTATATTCAAGAACTGTATCTGAGGTTTAATTAGATGTTTTTACAGAAAACCTGATATCTAATATGTGGTACCATTCCCACAAGGTTCTAATCCAAGACCATGCCCGAAACTATGAAAACATTCTTTGTGCTCAGAAATGAACTGTGTTCAAAAATAAGTTTTCTGATCGGTCAATTTTGAGAATGAATTTCCTTCTGACCTGTCAGTTACTTGAGGCAAATTTGAGGTGAAGAGTAAACTTTCTTAGTTTTTGAACCAGGACTCCAATCATAAGACCTTTCATATTAACCCTTTCCCTCATATAGACACTTTTTGACGCCTCTGCAGCAGAAGGCTTTTTGAAAACATAGGGACAAAAAAAGAAATTGCTCAAGATGAGCAATTTCTGTTTTGCCACAATGTTTTCCACTTTTAGTCAGGTTATCCATTCAATTATAGAGATTTTCCATTTTTTGACAAAATATGTTCAAAGTCGTATGCTGCAGAATTGTCGTATGAGGGAAAGGGTTAATCGTATTGGTATGTGAGACATGGTATTGTAAATTATGTTTGTGAATATTTGTTCAGAGGTCCAGATAAGGAGGTGTAGACAGCTCTTTTCTCCAATAATTTCTCGTTCATTATCAAACCCAACCCTATGATGTTGAGACGATTCTTTTGAGAATCCCCACAACATAGGGTTAGAGGGTCAAATATGGTTTTTTAAACATTCAAAACGTCCCTTATCTAGAGCTCTGTTGTTACAGAATAAAAACTATCCTCTATGAAGAATCTTTCTTGTTTTTTCTTACCTTGCCTCTACAATTTTCTTTTTAATTTGTTAAAAATTCAAGCTCGAACTTATATGACCTTGACCCTTTCCTGAATAAACAACTAATCTGCAGCAGAATATTTTGCAAATATCTAAGTATAATGATGGGAACGCTCTATAATTAAATGAACAATCATTGATTAAAGTTAAAAACAATCTAAGAGAAGGACAAATGGAGCAATTTGTCCTTTTGCCACAAAATGTTTTCAAAATTTGTCTACTTCGGAAAGGGTTATATTAAAGGGATAATGTAATAACTTGGGTAATTGAATAAGTTACTGTTACTTAACCCTTTCCTTCATATAGGCGCTTTCTGACGCCTCTGCAGCAGACAGCTTTTTGAAAACAAAGTGACAAAAGAAGAAATTTTCCATTTTTTGACAAAATATGTTCAAAGTCGTCGTCTGCAGAATTGTCGTATGAGGGAAAGGGTTAATATGTACATTGTTGTACCAAGAATGAGTCGAGGGGACATTCTAAAATTACCCATGTCCCTTAAAAATTGAAAAATATCCCCATTATCTCAATAGGGTCCAAAATAAGTTGATTGTTTTGGGTGTAATGCCGTTTTCAACAATTTTTCAGTCATATCACGCGGCCAGTTCACCTACTCATGTGTTTCCTGGCTTTCTCACACCAGTAACTACATAACAAACTTTCCATGCAACTGGCTGCTTTTCCAAATAGACTGTTAGCCCATTGCTGGAAGATGAATGGCGCTTGTCACAGTGATTTTTGACAAACGTTGGAAAGAAAGTTGGCTGAGCAGATGTTTCTGTTAGCATCCAGTCCAGATCAAGGGTCAAAATGTGGGGTTATGATAGAACTTTGAAAGTGTAAAATACAAACTTATGGAAAATATCTGCTGTAGACTGATTAAGGAATACCGTGAAAACCATCTATTACACTCTTAATTTTTATACCCCCAAAAAACAAAGTTTTGGGGGTGTATATAGGAGTCGCTGTGTCGGGCTGGCTGTCTGTCTGTCGGTAAAATTTTACCTGAATCATCTATACCAAGAGGAGATGTGCATATCCTAAATGGGTTACAATTGAATTTTATTTTACAGAGTTATGGCCCTTTTACTTATTAAGTTGTTGGTCATATTTTGTCCGGCCTATTCCTTACAAACCACTGGGTGGAATTCAAATTACATTCTATATGAAGCTTCTATACCAAGAGGAGATGTGCATACCCTAAAGGTCTTACAATTGCATGTTATTTTACAGAGGTATGGCCCTTTTACTTATTAAGTTGTTGGTCATATTTTGTCCGGCCTATTTCTTACAAACCACTGGGTGGAATTCAATAAAATGTTACATGAAGCTTCCCTACCAAGAGGAGATGTGCATATCATAAAGGTCTTACAACTGCATGTTATTTTACAGAGTTATGGCCCTTTTGTTGGTCGGTCGGAAGCCATATTTTGAGTCAAGGTGCTGTTTTGGGGGTATTTATCATCTTCAGTGATATTTCTAGTTATTCTTGACCTCTAACTGGTTTGGATGTACTTTAACTCTTTCCCTCATACAACAATTCTGCAGCAGACGACTTTGAACATATTTTGTCAAAAAATAGAAAATCTCTTTAATTGAATGGATAACCTATGACGAAAAGTGGAAAACATTGTGGCAAAAGGAGATATTGCTCGTTTTGAGCAATTTCTTCTTTTGTCACTATGTTTTCAAAAAGCCGTCTGCTGCAGAGGCGTCAGAAAGCGTCAATATGAGGGAAAGGGTTAATTCCACTCTCTAACCTATCGCCTCATTACACTACTTTCATAATAGTGAGAGTAAGAAACGACAACTCTGCGAAGGAGAATGCTGTAGCAGGAGTCTCTTCAATAGTATTCTTCAGTGATCACTTCTATAAATATGGGGTTTCTGAAAAATAAGTGACCCAAGCGACATTTCATTGATGAACAGCTGTTGAAATGGACTCAAATCAACACTATGAGGAGAAATTACAGACTGATTACATTAAAATATCAGATTTAAAAGAATATGCAATTTTGATATGCAGTTTATTGAAAAAGTCTTGACCCTTTCAATTTTACATCCAACTTTTATATAATATTTAGAGAATAATATGTTGCGATACAGGTTTTAGTAGTGTACTATGAGGGGCTTGGGTGAACAATTGATATCTCGCAAGACCGAAGGTCGAGAGAGCTGTCAAATTGTCCACGCTCCGAGTAGACAATACTAAAACCTGTATCGCTATTGCCACATAATTTCCTTTTATTATATACCATGTATAACCTTTCCCTCATACGACAATTCTGCAGCAGACGACTTTGAACGTATTTTGTCAAAACATAGAAAATCTCAATAATTAAATGGATGACAAAAAGTGGAAAACATTGTGGCAAAAGGAGAAATTGCACGTTTTGTGCAATTTCTTCTTTTGTCACTATGTTTTCAAATAGGGTCTGCTGCAAATGCGTCTGCAAGTGGGAAAGGGTTAAGACGGAATAAAGAAAAACTATTCTATATTTTAAATAACGAAATAACATAATTTACACATTAAATGTAATTTATGATAGGCGTGTGAACAAGCCCAACTACCACATTTTGATGTAAAAGTATATTTCGATGACGTCACATTATATTTCAGTGACGTACCATAACCACATTTGGTACTGTGTTTTACATGTTTACAAATACAGAATTTGTATCTCGTGTTTGAACTGTGCATGGCTATCTGCATGTATTTGCGCCATAAAATGTGCAGGTAAATACATGTACGTGTAATTAAAATGATTATGTGCATTTTGCGTCAATGTCACAGGGAGAGGAAAACATGCAGCCAGCTAGGGACCTCACACAGACTGAGTTAACTAGGCCGCTTACATGTATTATCTCCAATTGTTTACAAATTTCACCCTCGACATCTTTATTAGGCAGCCGTTCAATTTAAGTCAGAAATGGGCCACAAGATGAATATAAACTGACCATTCCTTTCTCTTACAGGGTGTCCCAAAATATCTGTTACCATTTCAAAATATCATAACTTTATTATTCAACAACATATAATCTCAATTAATGTGTTATAATAACCATGAAAGAGTAAAGTTTTGTATGATGTATAAAGTAGTGGAAATGACGTGACATCGTTTCACAGGAAATGATGTCATTTGACGTTGGTTGTTTTTCAAAATGGCGGTGTCACACAGTTTTGCTGCAGAAATAGTTAAATTGTATTACTGTAAGTGACGGTGACATCTATTTTCCCGACAACTGTTATCAGAGAAATGAGAAAAAGACATCCAAGGCAGCCCAGTCCAGACTATCAAAAATGCAAATTAGTAGAATTATTCATAGATTTGAGAAGACCGGATCGGTTACCGATGGGTGGCACTCTAACACTGGAAGACCCAAGTCGGCACGGTCAAAAGAAAACATCGAGGAAATAAAGACCTCTATTGATGAAACCCCACAGCGATCTGTCCGGAAAATTCTCGGAGATGTTACTAATAATGAAAGTCGTTCAACTGTTCATAGAATATTACGATTTGACTTAAACTTGACGCCTTACACATTGTCAGTATTGCAACATCTAAAGGACAGTGACATTGACAGTCGTTTACGCTTTGCCCACTGGATAAATGGAAACACTGATATAGTGAATGATGTATGGTTCTCGGATGAAGCCCACTTTTACCTGGATGCTGAAATTAATAAGAAGAACACTCGCCATTGGGATACAGAAAAGCCTGGTTATCACCTAGAAAAACAATTGCACAGTAAAAAGGTTACAGCTTGGGCCGCTTTGAGCTCTCATGGAATTGTTGGGCCTTTCTTTTTTGAAGATGAAGATGGAGTCGTTGAAACCATAAACAGTGTGCGGTACCTCAATGTTCTAAGTGGTAAATTCGTGCCAGCTTTACGTCGAAAGAGTATTGACACATCGCATATGTGGTTCCAACAAGATGGAGCTACGCCACACACAGCCAGTATTGTGTTCGATTGGTTACGGAACACGTTTGGAGACCGATTAATTTCGTTCAGGACGGCTATTGAGTGGCCTCCTCACTCACCCGATCTTAGCCCCCTTGACTTTTATTTGTGGGGATATCTTAAGGACAAGGTCTACAAACCCTCACCCCAGAGTCTAGAAGAGTTGAAAACCAACATTAGGCGGGGAATCAGACACATAAACATTGACACCTGTAAAGCCGTTATCGGAAATTTCTGGAAACGCTGCAACGTCGTAATTGCCCAAAATGGACGCCATGTGGAACATTTGCTGTAATTGTTTATCCTTTGGAAATTGTGTTTAATAGAAAACCTTACTATATGCATATCAAATAAAACTTTGAACTGTGTACATAACTGTCATGTATTTTATTCAGGGTTTTCTTGTTTTACATTTAAAATATGTTCTTTTAAAATGGTAACAGATATTTTGGGACATCTTGTATAAAGAAGTTGTATGCTTCTACAGCAGAAGGCATTTAAAACAAAATGGAAATAATAATCTCTTCCAAGAAGCAACTTGAACAAGTTTTTCTGTGTGGTATAATCAGTGTATGTGAACAGTACACTTGCACTTTTCTTGAAGAAAAGGCTAGCTATACTACTCGCCTCGGCGTTGGTTAAGTTTTTTGTACCAATTCACTTTTTAGTCAAAACCATTACAGATATTGCTTTGAAACTTACAACACTTATTCACCATCATAACCTCCATCAACAGACAAGAGTACATAACTCTGTCAAGGTTTTTGTAAGAATTATGGCCCTTTTTCGACTTAGGCTTTTGGTTAAGTTTTTCGTACCACCCCACTTTTTTTCAAAACCATTACAGATATTGATTTTACACTTACAATACTAAACAAATTACTTATTAACCATCATTACCCCCATCGACAGACAAGAGTACATAACTCTGTCAAGGTTTTTGTAAGAATTATGGCCTTTTTTCAATTTAGAATTTATTCATACCAAATCAATTTTTTTCAAAACAATTAGAGATATAGCTTAAACACTTACAAAAATCTTTTTACCATCATTACCTCTACAACAGCCAAGAGTGCATGATTTAAGAAAGGTTTTTGTAAGAATTATGACCCTAGTACTTTGCTTATTAATATATATTTCAGCATCTCCAAAATTAACATTTTTCCAGAATGTTTACATAATGAACGAACGTGCAGCTTATGTTGATGCTTTAAGAAATAGATCAGATCGATCCTCATTATGTAAATTAAGAGTAAGTGCTCATAACCTTGCCATTGAAAGAGGAAGATATTTTAAAGTGCCCAGGGGTCAAAGAATTTGTGAAATCTGCAAAAGTGATGACATTGAAAATGAACAGCACATGCTACTACATTACAGAGGGTACTCCAATATCAGAGAGACTTTTGATTTCAAATTGTCCAAAATTTCTCAAAAAAGTAACACTTATATGTGCGATATGTATAAGATAAGGCTTATACTTAATAATAAATTCCTCTTTCGTAACAAATTGTTTTATTGTGAGAAGTAATCTATTGCAATAGATTTTAATTATACATGTATTTTATATTCACATAAATGTTTGCATTTTATAACCATGTTTAACCATTCGGTCATTACCATTTATTGTAAATGCGTTTGTGCCAATAAAATATTGTCTATTGTCTATTGTCTATTAATAATATGATATAGTACCTGGTTATGTTTTCTATACCACCCCAAAAAGTTTTGTTTTCTTGGCAAGCACAAAAAAGTCGAGCGCGCTGTCCTCTGACAGCTCTTGTTCAATTTGTTCATCATTTGCTTTAAGTATGTTAATGTCCAAAATTCAAATTGAGTTAAAACGGTGCTTTTCAAAATTATCATAATATAAAAATTGGATGACAAATTTGTTCTGACAATAGGGACTACTAACACGTATTAGTACCTATTGTCAGAATAAATTTGTCATCCAATTTTTATATTATGACTAACACGTCGTATTAGTAGTCCCTGCTGACAAGCGGAAACCTTTGGAAATTATTTTGGCAAATGAGCCATTTATCCTTTGGCCACAATGTTTTTATCTTTGTGCAATAATCACATTTTATTTTATAGAGAGTTTTACCATATTTTTGTTCAGATGTCATCTGCTGTAGATTTTTTGTATGGGGTAAATTGTTTATGTCCAGCACAGGTACGAATGATTGTTGGTACGTCAATGTATGGTACGATGTGACTAAGGTACGTAACCAAGGCGTAATTGATAGCTCTTCAGATTTGGAGGTAACTGTCAAACTTGCATTCACAGCTGCCGTCAATTAAATTACGGTGAGAAATGTTAAACAAACTTACACATTTTTTATAAAGCTTAGATTTGCAGAATGTTAATACAATGAAGAAAGTCTTGTCCAAGTTTTCACACATATAGAAGCGAATGACACTGTCTAGAATAGGTATATTGTGTGTGATCTGCTTGCATGGTCAATCAACGATAACCAAATATAGGTATAAATCGACGTGATATGGGATTTCACGAACAGGGTCTATTTTCGGCTTACATACTTTTCGACCCCTCGTTCCATTATTAGTTGATATAGGTGTGAATTAATGATTTATCACATAAGTGTCGTATACAGATTTAATAGTGTGATATAATTGTTGATCAGTACAGTTTGACTGATTGTAGCTCTACATGGTCTGTTATCAACAAAAAGGAAGCTTTTATGTTCGAGAATGTACAAAGACGTTCAACAAAAATGCTCCCTTCATTTGAAAATTTCACATACGAAGAAAGACTACAGAACAGACGATGTAGAGCTGACATGGTAAAACCAAACAAAATCATAAACTGTATCGATAAAGTAGAACATCATAGATTGTTTCCACTTAAACATAACAATACAAGAGGCCACAGATTGAAAATATATAAAAGTCACTGTCGCTTAAACATAAGGATTTTTTTTTTCTCTCAAAGAATAATACATTTATGGAACAAACTGCCAGAATATGTTGTTGAAGCAAAAAGTGTAAATAGTTTTCAAGATCTCCTAAACAAGTTATGGTACAATGTACCTTTTAAATATGTACTTAATTATGATGGACCTGAAGTGGGCTCATTAAGCGAAATTGAAGACATGGACCAAAGAGAAGCACATGCCTAAAAAAAATGGTCTCGAGGTCAAGGTTAATGTTTTAAAAAATATCCTGTCATGATGCAGAAAGTGTTTGTTGAAGTAATGCCTACCGGCGCATCCAAATGGATGATAGTTTAGGAGACAGTTTAGTTACTTATCCTTTTTATCTACGACTCGGCCAACCATAATATCTCAATTATAACTGAATTCAATCCTTCCCCACATACAACAAATCTGCAGCAGACAACTTTAAATCCTTTCCCACATACAACAAATCTGCAGCAGACAAATTTGAAAACATTTTGTCAAAAAAATGGAAACATTGTGGCAAAAGGAAGTCTGCTGCAGAGGCATCAGGAAGTGTGTGTGAGGGAAAGGGTTAAACCATAATTTGCAACGATTCTTTTCCCACCTTGGCGCCAAGGGTTGCGAGGTTAGCATAACTGACTGGTGTCAGGATAAGGGACAAGTAGTACTGGTAATTTACCAAGGAAACACTGTGATTAACTGAATTCTTTTTGAAAGCGGTATAAAACACCAAAATATCATATTTTTATACAGAATCCGCAAATGTTGTTTATATCAGCAATAGAGTTAAACATTACAGATATATTGACAGAGCCTTAGATAAGGGGCGTTTCGCAAATTCTATAATCCTTATTTGACCTCAAAACCCTATGTTGTGGGTACTCAAAAGAATTGTCGCAGTGAGTCGATTCTTTTGAGTACCCACAACGTAAGTTTTAATGATTGCTTACAGATATATTGTGGAAGCAAGACCTGTTCACTCTTCCTTATCTAGTCCTCTGTATTTACGTAGGGATACAGTAGAATTACTCCAGCAGACTGATGGAGGGGAAGACAAAATGGACAGCTATTGTGTTAACTTGCCAGAACAAGAGATGGACACAAGTACTACAAAAAGGTAGGTACAAGTAAGTAGGCTGGCCATACTCCAGGAAAACACAACCATAGACCAGCCAAGTCATAGCATAGATAAGATCTGTCTGTATATCCAAGTGAATAGGCCAGCGATACTCCAGGAGAAAATCAACCATAGACCAGCCAAGTCATAGAGCAGATGTGATCTGTCTGCATATCAATGTTTTCTGATCCAAGCCAACAGTGTTTTCCAGAAGTCTCTTGAAACCGTCTTTGATTAGAAGCTGGTCTGGATTTACACTGGTTCAAGATGTTCTAGGTGTTTTCCTAAAGTGCTGTATACGTTAACTTGGATCTGTGAGACATAGTGCCCACCCACATTGATTGATTGGCATCAACCTTAAAACATTTGTACTGCAAACACTGTCTACAGTATACATGTAAATTGGTCTTAGTCGACACTTTCAATATTTCGTTTATTGTTTACCTGATATCACAATGAAAGAGTTGTCTGCTTTGAAAAAATATTTTCATATCTGGCATATCGTAAAGCACCAGGAATATACTATTTGACAAACCCCTTCCTGTGAAGTAGCCTCGGGTGTTGGAAGTCGCGGGCTCAATTTCCAGTCATATCAAAGACTTTTAAAATGGTAGTAATGGCTGCCCACCTTGGCGCCAAGGGTTGCAAGGTTAGCATTACGCCTAACTGACTGACTGGTGTCAGGATAAATGGACCAGTAGTACTGGTAATTTACAAAGGAAACACCGTGATATAACTGAATTCTTTTTGAAAGCGGTGTAAAACACCAAAATATCATATTTTTATACAGAATCAGCAAACGTTATTGAACATTCCTATAAACCCT
Organism: Serripes groenlandicus; assembly: GCA_031761405.1. Classification (NCBI taxonomy): domain Eukaryota; kingdom Metazoa; phylum Mollusca; class Bivalvia; order Cardiida; family Cardiidae; genus Serripes; species Serripes groenlandicus. The sequence goes on along the minus strand of JASEVX010000010.1, from coordinate 5,364,529 downwards.
TTTTCACTTGCAGACGCATTTCAACGCATCTACAGCAGACAGTTTTTGAAAACATTCTGGCAAAAGGAGAACTTGCTCATAATTAGCAATCTCTCCTTTTGTCAAAATGTTTTCAACTTGATTTCATCATGATACTTTTATTTATATTGATGTTTCCAAAGTCGCTGGCTTTAGTTATGTTGTATTTGGGAAAGTGTTAACCCTTTCCCTCATACGACAATTCTGCAGCAGATGACTTTGAACATATTTTGTCAAAGAATAGAAAATCTCTATAATTGAATGGATGACCTATGACTAAAAGTGGAAAACATTGTGGCAAAAGGAGAAATTGCTTGTTTTGAGCCGATTTTTTTTTTGTCACAAAGTTTTAAAAGTCGTCTGCTGCAGAGGCATCAGAAAGCATCTACATGAGGGAAAGGGTTAAACTAAAAAAAATCAATCAATTAAAACTTACCTCACAGAGTTGGATTTGCGACAGAGTAAAGGGCAGATAGATAAGGAGACCCTTTGCCTTGCCATAGAGGACCCTAAAGAAGGAGTTGGAAGTGGAGGAGCTACCATTAATGCCGTGTTAACTGTGGCCGAGTATATCAGTGCCGAAAAAGGTTACACAGTAAGATATCTGCATTCTTTTATAACGATAATACAGAACCTTTATACCTTTCAAACATACAAATATATTTTGACGCATCTGCAGCGCGCCCCTTTTTGAAAATAGTTTGGCAAAGAAAAAGTTACTCATAATAAGCAATTTCTCCTTTAACCCCAATGCTTTCAATTTGATGATTATACTTTCAATTAAATACTTTCTATGTTTTGTCATATACTGCAGATTTGATATATGAAGGTTAAATGATATAACACTAAAATAGGCCATAAAATACCCCACCAGTGTTGATCCAGATTAGCCATTCCTATTGGTCTGATCAGTGATCCAATTCTCTTTTTCCACATACAAAAAAAATCTGCTGCAGACAACTTTGAAATCTTTCTAAATGAAAGTATTATTTATATTAAATAAGAGTTCAAAGTATTCTGACAAAAGGATGAATTGCTCACAATGAAAAAGTTGTCTGCTACATATGTGTCTAAAAGTGGGGGAAGTGTTAAAGATTCTTTGATCCTATGGCAATTAGTGCAAACCTGATCAAACTACATTTTGATAGGTCAAAAAATATGGCCGCCAGGAAACAGCCTTTTATCTCACCCTTTTATTACTTCCTAACATAGTGGTAAATTTCCTTTATTCATGAGATGCATGATATTCCAAACAGGTATACCCGATCATTGTTATTCTAATATGTTTCTTAAATCTTTTCCCACAAACAGAAGCTTTCTGATGCCTATAAAGAAGATGTCTTTTGAAAACATTTTGACAAAAGGGGAATGAAATTGCTCAAAACAAGTAATTGCTCCTTTTGTCCCAACGTTTCAACTCTTCAGTAATTCTACCTTTATTTATGGAGGTTTTCCACATTTTTGCTCAGATGTTTTCAAAGTTGTCTGCTGCTTATTTGGGAAAATGTTTAATATTTAGAGGAAATGTTGTGTTTGTTTTAATAATATGGAGCAAATTCCATAACTTGATGAAACACCCTGTGTAAATTGGTATAATCTTGCAAGCACATAACTCCTGGTAATAGTGGTAACTGTGATATCTTCTTCCATCTTTCAGGTATTAAATGAAGATGTTCTCAGGGAAACTAAAGTTCTTATTCTACATCATGTGAGTATTTTGTTACAATAATAAAAAGATTACACATTATTTTACATTTAAGTTAACCCTTTCCCTCATACGACAAATTCTGCAGCAGACGACTTTGAACATATTTTATAAAAAAAATCAAAAATCTCTATAATTTAATGGATAACCTATGACTAAAAGTTGTAAGCATTGTGGCAAAAGGAGAAATTGCTCATTTGAGCAATATCTTCTTTTGTCACTATGTTTTCAAAAAGTCGTCTGCTGCAGGCGCGTCAGAAAACGTCTATATGAGGGAAAGGGTTAAATCAAGATATTTTTCATTTGCTTAATATGATATTTTAACTCTTTACCACTTACAACAAATCTCCAGTAGATGACTTTGAAAACATCTTGGCAAAAATATGAAAAATCTCAGTAAATGAAAGTATAATAATTAAATAGAATTGAAAGCATTTAGGAAAAGGAGAAATTGCCAATTCCTTCCCCTTTTGCCGCCATGTATTCAAAGGTTGCCTGCTGCACAGGCGTCAGAAAGCGTTACGAGTTGTCTGCTTTGAAAAGATTTGTGTGAAAAATATCTGGGACATCTTTAAAATTGAGTACATTTTTTATGAGACATTTGTCATTTTGATCAATTTCTCCTTTTGCCACAATGTTTTCAACTCTAAAAGATAATTATACTTTCACTTCTAGATATTTTCCATATTTTTACATAGTTGTTCTCGATGTTGTCTGCTGCAGATGTGTTGTATGTGTGAAAGGGTTAAAACTGTATGTTATATTGCTTGTATAACTAGCCAGCTAGAAAAATGTCGTAATATTTTGTCAAGTGTTATTGTGTAATTGGGCCGAAAGAGATATTTTGTTACAGCTGGACTTTTTTTCTCATCTGACATGAATAAATTACTTTTAATTAATATTTCTTATCATTAGCGCTCAGGTTGAATGCTGATGGATTTTTTTACTGTCCTTATATTCTTCTTTTTTTTTTAATTTCCAGGGTCGAAGATATGCATATGATATATGTGGCCGTCCATTCACAACTCTTCCAACTAAATATAGAAACGGGAACCATGACTCACTTGTTTGTATGATTGATCATTTGATGAAAATTATTTCAGAAAAGGTACATAAAGTATAATCTTATTTGCACTGGTAAATCTTTGACGAACAAGTAATAACAAGTTACCTCGTATAAATGAAATTGAAGCCTCTACAGCAGACAAATTATAAATATGTTATGGAAAAAGGATAAGATTTTTAGATGAAGATATTTCTCAAATCCTGCAATAACGGTACTCATTTTTCCACATTTTATTTTTATTTCTCCTATTTCCAAGGTGATACAAATTTTTATTTAGAAGTTTTCAAAGTAACTCAAAAAATATATCGGGTAAATTTTTATTCTGGAGTAACCTACCCCTACCTTTACGTTATAGGGTCAGGCATGCAGCAATAATGGTGGCCGTCCTTTGGAAATGGTGTAGCTATCAAAAGGCTATAGAGAAAATATTTTTGTGGACCAACTGGTTAACCCTTTCCCTCATACGACAATTCTGCAGCAGACGACTTTGAACATATTTTGACAAAAAATAGAAAAACTGGTTTTGAGCAATTTCTTCTTTTGTCACTATGTTTTCAAATAGCCGTCTGCTGCAGAAGCGTCTTGCTTGGGAAGATAGTTGTGTGCAGTACTGGTGTGAAAAAACCAGGAAATGCATGAGTAGGTGAACTGGCCGCCGTGATATAACTGAGAAATTGTTAAAAACGGCGTTAAACCCCAATCAATTAATAAAAATGCAGAGGCATCAGAAAGCGTTTATATGAGGGAAAGGATTAACCTTCCAAACTCTGAATGACGTTCAAGACATTATTCATGTCTTGATTCCAAACATCAAGTTGTAATGATCCACTTTAGAGTGTAAGAAAGTCAGTTGTATATTTACTAATTCACTATATATGTGATAGCGATATATAATCTTTGGTTCATGCTAGACATACACTTTACTATTGTCACCAGGTCTAGTAAATATTTAGCTTTTTTCCTCAACTAACAAACCTGAAGCAAATGATTTTGTTAATATCTTGGTAAAAAAACCCGAAAATCTCCATAAATTGTTGTTGTATGTGGGAAAGGGTTAATCAATGCAAATCCCTGTTTTTATTCACTGAAGCTATCTGTGAAGGCCGGTCCAGGAGTGTGGGTCAGCAGTACAGACATGGTACTAACTATACCACATGATGCTGGTATGTATATATAGCCAGAGGTCTGGATAATTAAGGGGCATTTTTCATGTTCTGAAATCCTTATTTGACACTCAAACCCTTTGTTGTGGGTACTCAAAAGAATTGTCTCAGTGAGACGATTATTTTTGAGTACCACAACAAAGTGTTTGCTTGAGCCATAGTAGAGATATTGTGGGGAAAAGACTAGTTTACTTCCCCTTATCTTGTCCTCTGTATAGTGTCTGATTCTTGTGATTGTGAGTTGGAATCCCAGCTTATCCATTCAGTTGTTGTGACTAATGTTACTTATTTTCCACCAATGGGTTAAAAGTCTATGTGGGAAGGTAGTCAGTTACCTTAACCCTTTCCCCCATACGACAATTCTGCAGCAGACGACATATTTTGTGAAAAAATAGAATATCTCTATAATTGAATGAATTACCTATGACTAAAATTGGAAAACATTGTGGCAAAAGGAGAAATTGCACGTTTTGTGCAATTTCTTCTTTTGTCACTATGTTTTCAAATAGCCGTCTGCTGCAGAGGCGTCAGAAAGCGTCTATATGAGGGAAAGGGTTAAATTGTTCCTGCTTATGTCAAGTCTGTAGCAGAAATCTATGTTGGAAGGTTAGAACCTTAACCCTTTCCCTCGTACAGACGCTTTCTGATGCCTCTGCAGCAGACGGCTTTTTGAAAACATAGTGACAAAAGCAGAAATTGCTCAAAACAAGCAATTTTTCCTTTTGCCACAATATTCCACTTTAAGTCATAGGTTATCCATTCAATTATAGAGATTTTCTATTTTTTGATAAAATATGTTCAAAGTCGTCTGCTGCAAAATTGTCGTATGAGGGCAAGGGTTGACATTTTCCTGTTGTGGCAAAAGTCATCTGCTTAAAGCCATGGTCACATTTACGGTCATGCACATAGTTTACCGTAGTTCATTTCAAACGTAGTCTGCCGTAGTGTTACTACTGTCAACTAGGTTGAAGTACGTTCGAAGTAGGTTCAACATTAGCAAAAAGAGGAAATATAAAAAGTCTTAAGTAGGTTGAACTACGTGTAAATACGGTCAACTACGTGCAAAGTGGCTAGGGTTAACTAGGGTATCACCACGTCTAACTACGAGTAACTACATTACACTACGTATAAACTAAATCCTAAGTACGCGCAACTATGGTAAATTAGGGTCAACTGCGTTAAGCTACGGTAAAACGTTGTGGCTGCGCCTGTGCAGTACGGGTAAGCTACAGTCATTGTGCTTTTGGAAGTTGACAAGCCAACATTGCTGATCGCTTATTCTGCCATGCCACCTAGGAAGAAAATTCAAACGTAGTTCAACCCTAGTAGATCCCTAGTTGACCTTAGACTAGTGTTAACCGTAGTGTTGATGTGTTTTGGCAGGTACTACGGTCAACTACGGTACACACAACGGTTAAGTAGGGTCAATAACGGTTAACTAATGTCAACTACGTTCAAACTACGGTCACAGTAGGGTCACAACATCAAACTTAACCGTAACCAATTTTTGATAATGTTGAAAAATTATGTGCTTACTACGGGCAAATAATAAGTTCAAACTTCGGTCAACTACGTAAGATGTGACCACAGCTTTAGATGTGTCAAAATGCCTCTTGCAAGTGGTAAAGGTTTTAACCCTTTCCCTCATACGACAATTCTGCAGCAGACGACTGAACATATTTTGTCAAAAAATAGAAAATCTCTATAATTGAATGGATAACCTATGACTAAAAGTGAAAAACATTGTGGCAAAAGGAGAAATTGATTGTTTTGAGCAATGTCTTCTTTTGTCACTATGTTTTCAAAAAGCTGGCTGCTGCAGAGGCGTCGGAAAGCATCTATATGAAGTAAAGGGTTTAAGAAAATGCTTTGTAGAGTACTTGCGCCAGAGAGCCTGGAAACACATGCTTAAGTGATCTGGCTGCTATGATATAATATAATAATAGGAAGGCTGTTGAAGATGCTGTTAACTCCAATCAATCAATAATTAATTTATGCAAAGTATTCAGAATTTATAGCTTTCTTTGATACGGACAACATTAAAAAATCTAACCAAAAATATTAGAAATCTATATACAGAATGAAAGCCAGTCAAGCTTATGTCATGGTGAATTGTTTGGCGTGTGTGCGTTTTTTTTTTGCTTCAAACAACTTCTGCTCCCTAACCACTTGGCCTATTGGGATGAAACTTCATAGGAAGCATCCTCTCAATGTCCTCTCCCAAATTCCTTCATTTTTTTGGGATTGATGCAAAATTATGGTTTCCATAGCAATCAAAAGAAAAAACTTCTTCTTCTCTAAAACGGTTTGGCCAATTTAAAATAATTTTGTAGAAACGTTCCTTGGATGACCCTTGATCAGATTCCTTCAAGCCATGTTGATTGGTAAAAAAACATGGCCACCAGGGGTGGGGCTTTTTTGCCTTATATGGCTATAGTGAAAACTTAAAAAATCTTCTCCTCTGAAAGTGTCTGGCCGATTTTCAAATGATTCTGTAGAAATGTTCCTTGGGTGACTCTCTATCAGATTTCTACCAAGCCATGTTGATAGGTTGAAAAATATGGCTCTCAGGGGGCGGGGCTGTTAGCTTTAAAGTGGCTTAAGTGAAAACTTTAAAAACCTTTATTGACACTCTATGAGTGGCTTAAGTGAAAACTTTAAAAATCTTTATTGACACTCTATGAGATTCCTTCAAGCCACTGTGATTGGTAAAAAACATGGCCACCAGGGGGCGGGGCTGTTTGGAGATTTATTTCTTTGCCTAATTGCAGTGGAGCGATACTGTCCCTCTTTGGCCACTTGTTCTTTTTGCCAAAATAATGTCGAAAATGGTTTGGTCCAGATGCATCAATTTGCGTAATTATGGGAAAAGGTTAAAAGTTTGCACAGTAAAAATCATCATATTTTTTAACATTTCCTCATTTATGTTGAAATAAATTAATGGCTATTCTGTAAGTAAGTAACTTTTCAGTGATAAATTGGCCAGACCTGTGCCATTACATAGCCTTCATCACCAAGCTATTTCCGCATTGATGTAGAAACTAATGACTATTGTGTAATTAATGACTTTTCAGTGATAAATTGGCCAGACTGTGATGCCTGTGCTATTACTGTGCCTGCATCACCAAACTACTGCCAAAACCATGGTGTATATAAACTGGACAAGCAGGTAAGTTTTATTGGGGTTTTCAACACCATTTCACTTATATCATGGCGACAGTTCACTTATTCATGATCCCGGGGTAATTAACCAGTACTAATATAGGAAATGTACCTTGCCCAAGGGCACTGCACCATGACCGCCAACCTGCCCAGAGGCCCGGTTCCAAATCCCCGACGCTAACCACTCGACCACGGCGAAGTCCAGGATAAGCATGTACGGCCTTCACACATTACATCATGTAGAGCTGTAGAAAGGGGACGTTTTTCATTTTCTAAAATCCTTATTTGACAAAAATCTATGTTGTGGGTACCCAAAAGAATTGTCTAAGTGAGACAATTATTTTGAGTACCAACAGCATATGTTTATTGAGTCTTAACCCTTTCCCTCATATAGACGCTTTTTGACGCCTCTGCAGTAGACGACTTTTTGAAAACATAGTGACAAAAGAAGAAATTGCTCAAAACAAGCAATTTCTCCTTTTGCCACAATGTTTTCCTCTTTTAGTCAGGTTATCCATTCAATTATAGAGATTTTCTATTTTTTGACAAAACATATTCAAAGTCGTCTGCTGCAGAATTGTCATATGAGGGAAAGGGTTAACAGAGATATTGAGGAAAATATTTGTTTACTCATCCTTATCTAATCCCCTGATCATGGGATAATCCGCAATAGCTGAGTGGTTACATGTACATGTAGAAAGAGGGGTTTGAGATCAGATATCCAAGGATTGATTGGTTCTTGGGCAAGGCACATCTCTGTCTCCCAGGGATTATGGATGTGTGAAGTGAGCAATTTCTCCTTTTTAACTCTAATAAATAATTAAACCATCATTTATGGAGATTTTTCATGTTTTGCTATGATATTTCCAAAGTTGTCTGTTGCAGATTTGTTGTATGTGGGAAAGGGTTAGAAAAATATCTTGTCAGTGTAATTTGACAGTCACATGTTGAATACATAATAAGGGCAGTTTACATATATAATGTTTTTATATATTTCATGATCTTGATACTTATTCATCATTTGACAGCTGAATATACAATTCAATTACTAGGTGTTAAATGAACTTATCCGCATAGAATCATATTTCTTCTTTCTCTCCTTTCCTACAATGATTTCTATTCTGTTCAAATTGCACGCTAGATTGTATCTAGAGTATTCATTTGATTCTGAGGATGTTGTCAATATGGACAAATCTAAATTTTTAATTTCTTTGACTGTCTGAGAATGTGTTATTGTTGAAGAGACTTGAGTCTTTTACTGCAGCTGTGTCCACATGCATCTAGGTGTGATAAAGGGTTGCTAAATGTTTTTATGATATTTAAAACCTTGCCCACATACACCAAATCTATTGCTCTTTACGATAACTAGGTAACGTCCCTTGATTGCCAAGGGACGTTACTCAATATTCTCCTTCCGGGGACTACCTTTTGACAAAATTACGGACATAGACAAAGCAATCAGCGAGGCGTGCGAAAACAACAATGAATTGACTAGAAATACAACTTTACTTATTTTTTAAAGTTCAATTTAAACATTGTGGCTAAATGATTGATGGATTTATGTTTAAATTCATCCGATCTGTTTAGAAATATTGTCACCAGGGGGAAGAAGGTTACAGCATCCAGCCAGAGTTACGTGTGGCTTTATAGTCTGCAGCAGATGACTTTAACAGCATGTATACAAAATCAATTGATATCTCTAAAAATAATTTATAATTGAAAGAAATTGAAAACATTGCTTCATTCAAAAATTGCTCATCATGCGAAATTTCTGCTTTTGTCAAAATGTTTTCGAACGTCCTCTGCTTGTCACAATGTTTTCGAATGTCTTCTGCTTGTCACATGGTTTTCGAACGTCCTCTGCTTGTCACAATGTTTTCGAAAGTCAACTGCTGCATATTCTTCATAAGGCATACAGTAGCAACCCCACGTTCTCAGTGATTATCGTATGTATACGCGGTCTGGAAATGTTAAAAATTCATACCCTCGTATTACTTTTTTACCAATATTTTCAACAACTAACATCGTACAGTACTTTAAAATATAGTTTATGGAAGCTAATTGAAATCTCTAACTAACTGTGTATTTTACTATTCAATTCATACTGTGTTACTCTGTCGGCGATTGTATAATCCGTTTGTATACATCGATTTCACGCTTGCATGACTGATTGCCTAATTAACAAGCTCGCACCGCTGCAGGGGTCATATCTTCAAAGATATGCAGGTCATAAAGATCTCATTAATATTGACAAATATTGCTATCGATGATCTACAGTTGTATTAGGTAATTACGTGGGAAGGGTAAAAAGTATATTCTCCTTTTGCCTCAATATTTTCAAATCCTGCCTGCTGCAGATGTGTCAAAATACATCTGCAAGTGGGAATGAGTTAAAGGGCATACATATGAAAATAAAAATTGGAACTTTATTATATCTTTAATGTGCAATAGTCAATTTTACAAATGCCACACGCAGAAGATATTTAGAAACATTGTGGCAAAAGGATAAATTCGTCTACAAAGCAATTCCTCATTTTGTCACAAAGTACAAACTGTACAATTTTTTTTTAAAAGACTTTCCAAAGTTTGGCCTACACATTTCCCAAGTCATCAGCTGCATATGGGTTTAAACAATTCTGCAGCAGACGTCTGCGGCAGACGACTTTGAAAACATCTAGATAAAAATTGCTAAAATCTCGTTAAATGCGTCTTTAGGTGGGAAAGAGTTAAATATACATTCAACATATGAGCCGTCTCGCGAGAAAACAAACATTGTGGTCTCTGCGTAAAGAGTCGACACGGATCAGCCTAATCATGCCGCGCAGGTTTACTTGGACAGACACGTTTCGCCTCCTGTTGATTTTCTTTTCGGGAATCATTACTCTACCCCCCCCCTCCCCACCCCCCTGAGGTGGAATGTGTCGACCCAGATCAGTCTGTGCGGACAGCGCAAGCTAATCTGGTATACACATTACGCAGATGCCACAATGTTGGTTTTCTCGCGGGACTGCTCATATCTGCAGAAGTAGAGCTTGAAAACAACAACATGAATATCACTATTTAAAAATGATAGGAGAATTAAATAACATTGTTGTAAAAGGTGAAAATGCTCATTATGAACAAGTGCCATTATGTTAACAATAATTGTATGTTGCAGACGCATCAAAATGTGTTTGCAAGTAGGAAAGGGTTAAAAATGTGCCACTGACATGACTACGCTTTTGAAATTATAACTAAACCCTTTTCCCCCAGCTGACACATCAGCAGCAGATCACTTTTGAAAACATTGTGGCAGAAGAAAAAAATGTTCATAATGAGCAGCTTCTCCTATTTGACAGTTTAATTTTCATTTCCACTAATATATTTTTGTAGTTCTTATTTTGCTCGTCTGTTAATTTCGCGATATTGATGATAAACAAAACAATAAATCATCATCAGTGAACATTCCCATGTTGGAAATTCCTTTATCAATCCACTTTCAGTAGGGAAAAGAGACGGACCGGCAAGGGTATAACTTTGTTTTATCAAATTCTCCACAGTGTTAGGAATGTTGTTCTTTTTCGCTTGAATGACTATTCGAAAGTATTCCCCGGAAGTAAAATTCACATAAATGCGCATGCACAATTGAAGAGTAATGAAGGGTAGATAACCTAGTTATCGTAAAGAGCAATAGCAGAAGATGTTGAAAATATCTAGTCAACCCTTTCCCACATACAACAAACCGCAGCAGACGACTTTGAAAACATGTTGGCAAAAACCTGAAAAATCTCCATAAAAGATAGCTTAATAGTCAAATAAAGTTGAAAACATTGTGGCCAAAGGAGAAATTGCTCATCATGAGCAATTTCACCTTTGGCCACAATGTTTTCAAAAGTCGTCTGCTGCTTTTGCGTCAAAATGCGTCTGCAGGTGGAAAAGGGTTAAAAATACAAAAAATCTCTATGAATTAAACTGTTATTATAAAATAGAGATAAACGACATTATTGCTAAAGAAGAAATTACTCAATATTAGCCATTTCTCTATTTTCCATAATATTTTTAAAAATCATCTGATTTTAGGGCTTTGTAGAAGATATCTTATATCAAGTGAAACCAAGAGAAATGGAGGCTTGTGAACTACAAGATGGATATGTACCTATGGTATGTAGAATAAAGTTTCTGTTTAGTTTTAGAATTATTTGGAGCTTGGAGCTTACATAACTCATGCTCAATGAATGCTTCATAAAGACTTTACCAGTACTAACATCGTTTTTGTGGAAAAACAAAACAAAGGCAGAACCAGCTCATCATCAGATTCGAACCCAGGAACTTTGTTAAGAAAGGCCGACATTCTACCACTGTACAACTGTCTCCAGTTTTTTGTTAATCTGAAAGAGATCTTTTAACCCTTTCGTTTTGACACATCTGCAGAAGACGATTTTTGAATACATTGCGACAAAAGGAGAAATTGTTCAGAATAATTATACTTTCATTAACAAGAATTTTCATATTTTTGCCTAGATGTTTTCAAAATTGTCGGCTTCAGATTCGTTGTATATATGATCAATCTGAAGCAGTTTACTTTGGAAACATCTAGGCAAAAATATGGAAACTTACTATGAAAGATAATGTTATCATCAAATAGAGATGAAAACATTGAAGCAAAAGGAGAATTGCTCATCATCAGCAGTTTTGGCCCTTTGTCACACTGTTTTCAAAAGTCATCTGCTGCAGATGCTTCAAAAGATGTCTGCATGTGAGAAAGGGTTTAGTATATGAAATAAAACTAAACTTAAATCTTGATACTTATTTAGCTCTAAATATAAGGGAAAGAACTGTGACATGCTTATCAATATTGAGCAATTTTCTGTTTTCCACAATATATTCAAAAGCTGTTTGCTGAAGAAGCGTAAAAGGTCCTCTGTCTCAAATGACTTTTGAAAATTGACACTTTTTGTTTCCTGTGGATTTTCTGTTTCAGGAACCATTACTCTATACATTTATCCCCCAGAGACGGAATGTGTCATAATGTTGGATTTCTCGCGGGACGGCTCTTATGTATTTTCAATATTTTATTTCATTTAGGTTTGCGGAATTGTCTATTTTTCTGCTGCTGTTACTGAAAAATTCCTTTGCTTTCAAACAAAGCCACCACTGGATGCCTGTACATACTTTGGAGTTGATAGTGGAGAAAAACCGATCACGGTAAAGTGTGAATTTCATCAAATTGACATTTTTACCCCAACTGTACTATAGAACTTTTCTAATCACCAGGGTATCAGCTTGTTGCATATACATAAGTGTAATAGTCTGTACTTCTAGTTATACCCCTTTCGAAGAAGAGGGGGTATATGTATAGGAGTCACTGTGTCAGGCTGTCGGTTTGAAGCCATATTTTGTCCGGCCTATTTCTTACAAACTACTGGGTGGAATTCACAAAAATTTTACATGAAGCTTCTATACCAGGAGGAGATGTGCATATCCTATAGGGGTTACAATTGCATGTTATTTTACAGAGTTATGGCCCTTTTACTTATTAAGTTAAGTTTTAGGTCAAGGTGTTGTTTTGGGGGTATATATCATCTTCAGTGATAGTTCTATTTGCGGTGAGCTTAAAATTTTATAATGAATTCATTTTTTAAACCTTTCCGGCATTCAACAAAACGACTTTGAAAACATCTAGGAAAAATTATGTAACATCTAGGATCCATGTGATTGAAAGTATAAATAAAGTTATTAACAGTTTGGCAAAAGGATAAATAGCTCATGATGAGCAATGATTCCGTTTGCTGCACCGTTTTCAAAAGTTGTTTGCTGCAGATGTGTCAAAGTGCATCTGCATGTTGGAAAGTGTTAAGATTTTGGCTATGGTTAGATACTTGCCTTACCTTTCGGATTGTATTTCAACATGGCCACTACAGGGCGGTTCTGTTATGCCTTGTATGGCTATAGTGAAATCTTCTTCTCCAAAAGTATCTGGTCAATAACCAAATCATTTTGTAGGAATGTTCCTTGTGTGACCATCTGTCAGATTCCTTCAAGCCATGTTGATTGGTCGAAAAGCATGGCTTCCAGGGGGCGGGACTATTTTGCTGTATATTGCTATAGTGATTTAATCTTTGCCAAATACAGTGGAGCGATACTGGACCTCTTGTTTGTGATTGTTTAAATTCTTGTCAAGATGTTTTCAAAGTTGTATGCGATAGATTTGTTGTATGTAGGAAAGGATTAAGAAAAAGATAAAGAAATAATAAAAAGTCTAGAAACTGAAATAAAATTTTGAAACCAAGTAGAAAATAGCTCTCTCCTACCTGCTTCCCACGCATTTTGATGTATCTGCAGCAGATGACTTTTGTTAACATTACAAGTGAGTTTGCCTTTTGCTACAATGATTTCAACTTTTTATATAAATCAAAAATTGATTTTTTTAAGGAGCAAATGTTCATTGTGAGAAATTTCTTGTGTTACTCAGCCAAAAACATGGTAAAAGAAAAACATAAAGATATTGCCATTTTGATTAAAGAAGCGATACATAAAACTAAGAAACAGTGCTTTTTAACCCTTTCCCTCATACGACAATTCTGCAGCAGACAGCTTTGAACATATTTTGTCAAAAAAAAAGAAAATCTCTATAATTGAATGGATAACCTATGACGAAAAGTGGAAAACATTGTGGCAGAAGAAGAAATTGCACATTTTGTGCAATTTCTTCTTTTGTCACTATGTTTTCAAAAAGCCGTCTGCTAGAGGCATCCGAAAGCGTTTATATAAGGGAAAGGGTTAAACCATCTTATTCAAAGTTATAAAGAAATGTCTTTGATGAACCATTTCCAATTTGCAGACATATATTGACGCATCTGCAGCAGATGGCTTTGGAAAATATTGTGGGAGAAGCAGAAATTGCTCATGATGAGCAATATTTCCTTTATGTCACCATGTTTTAGCACTATCCAACTCAATGTATAAAACTTTAGTTTACAGAGGACCTCCAAATGTTTGTCTAGATGTTTTCCAAGTTGTCTACCTCAGATTTGTTGTATGTGGGAGAGAGTAAATCATAATCACAGCTCTAAATGAGGGTCGTTTTACATGTTCTTTAGTCCTTATTTGACCCTTTGACCCTGTGCTGTGGGTACCCAAAAACATTGTCTCAATGAGACGATTCTTTTGAGTACCCATAAGATAGGGTTTGGTTGGATAAAAACTTATAATAAGAGAGATATTGTGGGAGGGAAAGAGTTGTATAACCCTCCGAATCTGTGCCTCTGATAATATAATATTTTCTTTTTTATACAGCTCTCGTTATTTTTCGATGTGATGTTACCCATGTGTGGGGATGTGGAAAGTCGGAGTTTCAGATCTGGAGAACGAAGTGGAAGTTACGGGAAGCAGTCATCGTCCATGGGTGACATTAAAAACATGAGGATGGCTCGTACTATTCTTTGGAATGATTTACATGGGTTTAAGATAAAGGCTTGTAAGTACAGTTAAACCTGTGCTTTAGACCACCTGTGTTTAGCAATTCCCTGTCTATAGCAACCACACTTTTAATTTCCCAATTACTCATTTTCTGAATAAATGACCCTGTAATTCAAGACCCACCTGTGAACAAAGACCAGATTGTTCTCTTCCCATGGTTGGTCATTAAATACATGTTGGACCCCTATGTGCAATGTACAACTTTGGGAGCAGTGTAGTGGTCAGAGCATCCCCCTCATGAACGAGAGCAAAGATCAGGGATCAATCCTAGGTGCCGGGCCCCGGTAGATCAGTCGGTAGAAGCGTGGGCTGTTAATCCAGGGGTTGGGAGATTGACAAAAGTCGAGGCAGCAAGCATTGTTTGTGTTCCAACAATGGGCTATCAGTCTTATGTTTAACCCTTTCCCTCATATAGACGCTTTCTGACGCCTCTGTAGCAGACAGCTTTTTGAAAACATAGTGACAAAAGAAGAAATTGCACAAAACGTGCAATTTCTCCTTTTGCCACAATGTTTTCCACTTTTTGTCATAGGTTATCCATTCAATTATGGAGATTGTCTATGTTTTGATAAAATACGTTCAAAGTCGTCTGCTGCCGAATTGTCGTATGAGGCAAAGGGTTAAAAGAAGCTAGTTGCTTGGAAAGACTGTTATGTGGAGTACTGGTGTGAGAAAGACAGGAAACAAATGGGTAGGTGAACTGGCTGCAGTGATATGACTGAAAAATTGTTGAAAACGGCGCAGAACCCCAATCAATTAAACCTTTCCCTCATATAGACACTTTCTGATGCCTCTGCAGCAGTCGGCTTTTTGAAATCATAGTGACAAAAGAAGAAATTGCTCAAAATAAGCAATTTCTCCTTTTGCTCACAATGTTTTCCTCTTTTAGTCATAGGTTATCCATTCAATTATAGAGATTTTCTATTTTTTGACAAAATATGTTCAAAGTCGTCTGCTGCAGAATTGTCGTATGAGGGAAATGGTTAATGAGATTCATCGGTGTCAGGATAAATAATGGCAGTAATACTGGTAATTTATCAACAAACAACTGTCATTCAACCCTTTCCCACATACAATAAACCTGCAGCCGACAAATTGGAACACATCTAGGCAAGAATAGTAAAAGATCTCTCTATATGAGAGTATGATTATTGAATAGGATTGAAAACATTGGGGCAACAGGAAGAAATTGCTCATTTCAAGATGCTGTCAAAATGCATCTATGTGCGGGAAAAGTTAGACAGATTTGATTCATATTTTTCCAGTAATGCTTGACTCTGGAAGCTGCATCTTCCCCAAAACAGTTACTGAACACAAGAAAAACCTGATAGAGAGATGGTTAGAGCCATGCTTTGTACAGAGTGAGCTAAAATGGGATAACATAACTCATTCATTTATACAGGTAAGTTCACTGGCACCAGAGTAACAAACTGACCTGTAAAATGGGACGAATTATTCAAGACGTACTGGAATATACAGAAAATCCACAAAACATATAACTCAATGTAGTAATTTTTTTAATTAATTATTTTATATTTCTCTGTTTATGACCTTGACCTTGACTGTCGGTTCTCTTGTGGAAACTCTAAGAAACACATGTTTTCATAGAATTCCTTTTCTGCAAACCCTTGTACTTACCGAAGGTACCAGTAATGTGAGTTACCAGTGCTTCTTACTATTTCTATATATAGGCTGAACTGTTTCCTATTTGCAGATGCATTTTGAAATGTATCTCACTCTTTGCTCGCTAAATATTTGTTCCCACCCAAATGTTAACTGAAATAGAATCTGAGTGTCAAACATTTTGGATCTCCGATCAGTCCGCACGTGTTGTGGGGTCTGACCTGTATCCAAACTGTTTGCAAATTCATCAACGGTTTGCAAAACCTGCCGCTAGCGTGCTAAGAGTTAATGTAGGATAATATTACTGTAGATTTGATGTTTGTATATTTTCCAGAACTCTGTGAAAGTTGACCCGTCCTGTACCGTCATCAACAGTGTATTGGAAGGTGATGTCATTGTTGGTCCTAAATCTCTCATATCTAACTGTCACTTACGGGGCTCCATCAGCATCGGGAAGGACAGCTTTATGTCTGGATTGTGTACTGACCCAGAGGTGATTGTTCTTTACCCTTTCCCACATACAATAAATCGGAAGCAGACGATTTTGAACACATCTAGGCAAACTATTGAAAATCTCTATAAGTGAAAGAACAATGTGGCAAAAGGAGAATTTGCTCATTTTTTAAAGCAATTTCTCCTTTTGTCACAAAAGTTTCAAAAGGCGTCTGCTGCAGGAGCGTAAGAAGTCGTCTATATCTAGGAAAGGGTTAAGGATATGCGTTATCTGTTGCTTTGATGATATGAAATGCCAACGTCTCCTTAACCCTTTCCCACTTACAATAAATCTGCAGAAGATGACTTAGAAAACATTTAGAGGAATATATGTAAAATCTATATAAATTATATTAAAAGTTAAGTTTTAGAATAGAATGAAAACATTGTGGAAAAAGGAGAAATTGCTAATTAATTTGAGCAATTTCTCCTTGTGTCACAATGTTTTTAAAAGTTGTCTGCTGCAGAGGCATCAAAATGCATGTGCAGGTTGGAAAGTGTTAACAATGTCAAGATAAGATTTATGTATGTGTTATGCTAT
Source organism: Serripes groenlandicus (assembly GCA_031761405.1). Classification (NCBI taxonomy): domain Eukaryota; kingdom Metazoa; phylum Mollusca; class Bivalvia; order Cardiida; family Cardiidae; genus Serripes; species Serripes groenlandicus. The sequence goes on along the minus strand of JASEVX010000010.1, from coordinate 5,347,301 downwards.
AAAAACAACTATGTGGGAATTGTATCTCTATGGATAATTATGTGTCATTTACAAAATGTTCCAGTGCGTTTGTTACAGACGCGTAAATGGTAAATAAAGTTTTAATGTTTAATTAACAGCTGATGGAGGACATATCATTTCCAGCCTTCACAATTGTCCAGTGTTATAATATATTCATACCAACATTAGATAAATATGTTACCGTGACAACTGCCCATGGACGATATGACAATATAGAGGTTAGACTGAAATAATATTTTGTTTATAATTAAAGGTTTCTGATTTTATTATTACAGTGCTCCAGATAAGGGGCATTTTAAATGTTTTAAAACTCTTATTTGATCCTCTAACCCAATGTTGTAGCTACTCAAAAGAATCGTCTCACTGAGACGATTCTTTTGAGTACCCATAACATACGGTTCACTTTAGAAATAAGAGAGAAATTGTGGGAAAAAGAGCTGAATACCCCTCCTTATCTGGTCCTCTGGATTGATTCATCACAAGATGAGTAAATACTGTTAATTTGGATAACTTATCATTGGAATTAATTATTAGTCGCCGGGCAGATGCCCGCGACTTCTATTTTTAATAGCTTTTTTGAAATGACATGGGAGGAGAAATTATTATTAGAAAAAAACAAATTTAAATGTCTTGAACATATTACAATTGCGTTTGTTTAAAAACACAAGTTATGACACATCTAAAATGAAATAAATATTCCGATGTTTTAAGAATTTGCAGTTTCTTTATTTTATCTCACATGTATGTTTTTGTCCCCCGCTTTTAGCGAAAGCTGGGGACTATTATTTCTCATTCGTCAGTCAGTCAGTCCGTCAGTCCGTCCGTCAGTCCGTCAGTCCGTCAGTCACGCTGTCACAAAAACTTTAACCTTGGTCATAACTTCTGAACCGTAATAGGTACTGCTTTCATATTTCACATGTGTATTCCTTGTGACAACCCCTTTCCATCAATAATTTTTTTGACCTTGTGACCTTGACCCTGACGAGTTATGGCCCTTTACCCCTATGTATGACTAAATTCATTTCCGGGCTATTTCTCTGCAACCTCTTTTTGGAATTTTATGAAACTTCATAGGAAGGATCACCACCAAGTGTAGATGCGCATATCGTGTTTGCGTTCCGGTTGGATTATTTTGCACGGAGTTATGGCCCTTTACCCCACCATCAGGCTATGTATGACTAAATTCATTTCCGGGCTATTTCTCTGCAACCGCTTTTTGGAATTTTATGAAACTTCATAGGAAGGATCACCACCAAGTGTAGATGCGCATATCGTGTTTGCGTTCCGGTTGGATTATTTTTCACGGAGTTATGGCCCTTTACTCCACCATCAGGCTATGTATGACTAAATTCATTTCCGGGCTATTTCTCTGCAACCGCTTTTTGGAATTTTATGAAACTTCATAGGAAGGATCACCACCAAGTGTAGATGCGCATATCGTGTTTGCGTTCCGGTTGGATTATTTTGCACGGAGTTATGGCCCTTTACCCCACCATCAGGCTATGTATGACTAAATTCATTTCCGGGCTATTTCTCTGCAACCGCTTTTTGGAATTTTATGAAACTTCATAGGAAGGATCACCACCAAGTGTAGATGTGCATATCGTGTTTGCGTTCCGGTTGGATGATTTTTCACGGAGTTATGGCCCTTTACTCCACCATCAGGCTATGTATGACTAAATTCATTTCCGGGCTATTTCTCTGCAACCGCTTTTTGGAATTTTATGAAACTTTATAGGAAGGATCACCACCAAGTGTAGATGCGCATATCGTGTTTGCGTTCCGGTTGGATGATTTTTCACGGAGTTTTACCCCACCATCCGGCTATGTATGACTTAATTCATTTCCGGGCTATCTCTCTGCAACCGCTTTTTGGAATTTGATGAAACTTTATAGGAAGGATCACCACCAAGTGTAGATGCGCATATCGTGTTTGCGTTCCGGTTGGATTATTTTTCACGGAGTTATGGCCCTTTACTCCACCATCAGGCTATTTATGACTAAATTCATTTCCGGGCTATTTCTCTGCAACCGCTTTTTGGAATTTTATGAAACTTCATAGGAAGGATCACCACCAAGTGTAGATGCGCATATCGTGTTTGCGTTCCGGTTGGATGATTTTTCACGGAGTTATGGCCCTTACTTCTGAACCGTAATAGGTACTGCTTTCATATTTCACATGTGTATTCCTTGTGACAACCCCTTTCCATCAATACCAATTTTTGTGACCTTGACCCTGGCGGGGGACCATGATTCTCTGAATTTGCTTGTTTTGTTTTATTTACGAAGACAAAACAGTCCCTATTAGACTTGCAGTAGACTGTTATGTGTCAATATTGAGATAAAAATCGCGTTGAATTCTCCTTTTAATAGCAATTTTAACTTACTGAAAGTTATTTTCATGTTCAAAGAGGTGTCTTGATTTATGAAGAATGCATTTAATAATGTTTAACCATGTATATCTAAAATATAAACTGTTTCTAAGCTAAATTTGTTGATCAAGTGACTCTTAACTACCGACTGCTTAGATAAATCTCCTTTGCAGAGAGCCGTTTTTTACACTCACTTACAAATAGTAGGTGATTTAAAATGTTTATTTGGCTCAAAACAAATGAAGAAAAGAACAAACTGAGATTAAACTGGTTTTAATATAAAAATTATTTTGAATGAACACTGCCTATAAAGAGAGTGTAAAGAACGACAATTATGCGAAGAAGAAACGAATCGGGTCTTTCGTACAAAATGATTTTGTCCTTGAACATTTTAAATGTGTCATTAGATTCTCTACAGTCATTTTGCTTGCAATCTGTATATTGTTATGCATCATTGACACAAGGGCGCTCATCATTATTTACTTTTAAAACACACCCTCTGCCTATAAAAAAGAGTGTAAAGAGCGACAACTATGCGAAGAAGAAATGAATCGGGTCTTTCTTACAAAATGATTTCGTCCTTGACAATTTTAAATGTGTCATTAGATTCCCTAGACGCATTTTGCATGCGATCTGCAAAATGTTATGCATCATTGACACACGGGCGCTCATCATTATATAATTTTAAAACATGAGTAGACTAATGATTGGCAAGATTATTCATTTCCTGTTTATGATCAATAATTAGTTGGCTGTGTGTATGGTCAACCTACCTTAGAATGGAGATTGATCATAAACAATGAAAGGCTTCAATTATATTTCAATGAAGGACATTCACTTCGTTGACAAAAAAATGCAAGTTATGATACATTTCACTTGACCCCATGCCTGATGTTCCAATATGCCCCTCAGTTGATAACTGTTTTTTCAACTATTATAATGTAAGTGTTATGCATAACTGCAGTATGGATTTCCGGCAACATTGATGCATTGCATCAACTTTCTCTTGTACAATGTAGTTTAAACTAATTTCTCTGGGGTGGATCTTTTTAATGCCTTGAAAAGAGATAACTTCACAATATATTAAGGGAAAAGGATAAATTGCTCATAAAATGTAATTTGTCCTTTTCCAACTTTGTTTTCAACTTTTAACCCTTTCCCTCATGTAGACGCTTTCTGACCAAAATATGTTCAAAGTCGTCTGCTGCAGAATTGTCAGAATTGCAGCAGACAGCTTTTTGAAAACATGGTGACAAAAGAAGAAATTGCTTTACCACTTTTAGTTATAGGTTATCCATTCAATTTTAGAGATTTTCTATTTTTTGACCAAAATTTGTTCAAAGTCATCTGCTGCAGAATTGTCGTATGAGGGAAAGGGTTAAGGGAAAAGGATAAATTACTCATAAAATGTAATAAGTCCTTTTCCAACTTTGTTTTCAACTTTTAATTTAAGTTTTAGTTTTTCAAGATTTAACAATAACTTCAAGTTTTTAATGCAGTAAGACTGAGACAAAAACAAAATATTACGCTTGTAATTTCAGATGCCCTCTTGGAAAAGTATCAGTACATTTTGTAATGATCCATGGTTGGTATTCCTGGCAAGGACGGGAATTCTGAGAGAAGAGTTGTGGGGACAAGAAATGGTATGGTCATTTTAACAGTTTACTCTTTCCCACATGCATGCGCTTTTTGGCGCCTCTGCAGCACAAAACATTGCAGCAAAAGGAGAAATTGCTCATGATAAGCAATTTCTTCTTTTGGAATCTGCTGTGGTCGAGTGGTTAGCATTGAGGATTTCGAAACTGGGTGTCCCGGATTCGATCCCAAGTTGCTGCACTACGGTCATGGTGGAGTGCCCTTGGGCAAGGCACATTTTCTAGCCTAGTACTGGTTTGTTTACCCAGGGATCATGAATAAGTGAACTGTGGCCGTGGTATAACTGAAATATTGTTGAAAGCGGCGTAAAACCCCAATAAATAAATGAATAAATATTTTGCTACAATTGTTCAACTCCCTTCAATACGTAACACATACAACAATTCTGCAGCAGGCAACTTATATTGGAAGCTTAATCATTGAATAGAGTTGAAAACATGATGAGCAATTTCTCCTTTTGCCACAAATGTATTACTCTTTATACAATAATTAGATCTCAATTTATAAAAATAAATCCATATTTCTGCAAATATGTTTTTCAAATTGTCTCTCGCAGATTTGTCTTTTGCGGGAATTGGTTAACCCTTTCCCTCATACAACAATTCTGCAGCAGACGACTTTGAACATATTTTGTCAAATGGAAAATCTCTATAATTGAATGGATAACCTATGACTAAAAGTGGAAAACATTGTGTCAAAAGTAGAAATTGCTCGTTTTGAGCAATTTCTTCTTTTGTCACTATGTTTTCAAAAAGTCGTCTGCTGCAGAGGCGTCAGAAAGCGTATAAAAAAAGTGTGTTTTGTTTCCCGAGCTTAGGCGGAAGATGAGAAGACCATATACACAGCTCGAGTGTTCCCTGTACTTCACGCAACGGATAAAGTTGGCCTAGAGGACATTTTGTGGTTTTTGAGTTCAGTTGATGATAATGATGAGAGGGATATACTCAAAAGGTGAATTAATTGTTTATTATTCCTTTCCTTTTTCCAGCAAAACTGCAGCAAACCGCATTAAAAGCATCTAGGTAAAGTTTCTGAAACGATTGTTCATTGTACATATACATGTTTGTAGATTTCTATAGGAAAAATTGCCTGAGAGAATTAAAATGCTTTGTATTGTATTGTAGTAGAGTGGTCTGTCCCATAGATGGACAAGATGTAGCAATGTGTTTATATTCTTGTACTGCCTGCTATCGAGCTAGCTTTCGACGTGGTAGTGTTTGCCTCCGGGACAAGAGGTCCCGAGTTCAAGCCCTAGTTGGGTCAGACATTTAAAGCTTGGTTACATTTGCGCTCAATGAAAACAACCCACAGCGATGTGTGATAGAGAATAATTGTAGTAAATTGAATGATTCCAGGACGAATCTTCACTTGGAAGGGGAGTTTGTAGTAGAGTTGTCTGTCCCATATAGACAATAATTCTGTAGCTGTGTGTTTGTATAAGGGGATACTTATACTGCCTTGTTATAGAGCTATCTTTTATAGCGACGGGGTAGAGTGTTCGCCTATAGGACAAGACGTCCCGAGTTCAAAATATGTTCGGGTCAGACTCTTTCAGCTGGGTCAGTTATAAAAAAAATGTCTAATTATTGAACCAAGTGGAAAACATTGTGGCAAAAGGAGAAAATTGCTCATAATTTTTCCTTTTACCGAAATATTTTTAAAAGTTGTCTGCTGCCAATCGCTCTAATTCTCGATAACTTAGTGGTGAAGGGTGCTTTGCAATTTGGAGGTTGAGGGTTCGAAATCAAGTGTCAATAGTGAGGTCTGTGTTCATATTAGTTTGCCGCTAGCTTGTTAAATAAATGTTCCAAATGAAGTAAAATTGGCAAAAGTAGATGTCTCAGTACGAACAATTTCTTCTTTTGCCACCAATGTTTTCAGAAGTCATCTGCTGTAGATGTGTCAAAAGTCATCTGCAATTGAGAAGGGTTAAAAAGAAGAGTGTTGCTATCTGGTTATATTGGTGTTTGTTTTAACCCTTTCCCTCATATAGACGCTTTCTGACACCTCTGCAGCAGACAGCTGTTTGAAAACATAGTGACAAAAGGAGAAATTGCACAAAACGTGCAATTTCCCCTTTTGCCACAATGTTTTCCACTTTTTGTCATAGGTTATCCATTCAATTATGGAGATTTTCTATGTTTTGACAAAATACGTTCAAAGTCGTCTGCTGCAGAATTGTTGTATGAGGGAAAGGGAAACATCTTGTTTTGTTTATTGTAACAGATGGAGAGCGTCCTGGAGACTTTCTTTGAAAGAAATTCAAGAACTGGCTGATCTCGGACAAGAGTTTGAATTTAGAAGGTAAAAATACACTACAGTTATACAGCTTTCAATAATGGATTTGTTTGAGTATGCAGACGGCTAGTTTACAAGCAAAATATATCAGACAAGTAATATTGGAGAATTAGAGTGAACTATATTCCGTGATACAGAGGGCAGGGCTTCTGGAGCCATAAACAGCAGACAAACTTACTAGCAATTTTCAAAATCATACTTCCAAATTTTAAGATATAACTTACTTTTCTTAGATATAGTTTAGAACACTGTTGTTTGAAAACATTTCACAAGCTATTGTCATCACCTTGGCATCGGCCAACATCAGCATCGCAATCCTAAACCTTTTCCTCATGCATAAAATTTGCAGCAGACGACTTCAAAATTTTTGTGGCAAAAGTATGTGAAATCTTTAAATAAAAAGTATAATTAATGTTTCAAGTTAAAAACATTTTGGCAATAAGCAATTTGTATTTTTGCCACATTTTTTTTTCAAAAGGCGTCAGAATCTAACACCTATTCAAAGAAACTAGGTGACTTTCTGTGACATGGGCTCTAACCCTTTTATTTTGCATCAAGTAAGGCCCTTTATCGACCTAGAACTCTTGGTGAAATTTTATGATCAGACCTATTGTATAAAAGTTGGAACAATTTTTCATTTGCATAAGCTGCTTTTGTAATGAAAGAGGCTGAACTGTATCATCAATATTGCATGAATTATGGCCCTTTTTCAACTTGGACTTTTGGCACTTATTTTTAGCTCGACTTTCCGAAGAAAAGGCTAGCTATACTACTCGCCCCGGCGTCGGCGTTGGTGTCACACCTTGGTTAAGGTTTTTGTACCAATTCCCTTTTTTGTCAAAACCATTACAGATATTGCTTTGAAACTTTCAACACTTATCCAGCATCATTATCTCCATCAACAGACAAGAGTACATAACTCTTGTCGAGATTTTTGTAAGAATTATGGCCCTTTTTAGATCACCTAGAGCCAAAGGCTCAAGGTGAGCTATTCTGATCACTTTGTGTCCGTCGTTAACTTTTACCTTTAAACATCATCTCCTCCTGAACCACAGGACCAGTTTCATCCACACTTCACAGGAATGTTCCTTTGGTGGCCCTCTTTCAAAATTGTTCAAAGATTTAAATTCCATTGAGAACTTTGGTTGCTGCGGCATCAGAAAGGGGGTAAAATGTCCGAACTTTAAAAATCTTCTCCTCTGAATCTGCATGTCAGATTCCAATATAGTGTGGTAGAAATGTTCCTTGGGTGACCCTCTACAAAGATTGTTCAAGGCATACTGTTTGGTTAAAAACATGGCAGTCAGGAGGCATCAGAAAAGGGGCAAAATCGTCTGTTATTAGCTTTTAGCTGTAAACATCATCTCCTCCTAAACCACAGGACCAATTTCATCCAAACTTTACAGGAATGTTCCTATGGTGGCCTTCTTTCAAAATCGTTCAAAGATTTAAATTCCATGTAGAACTTTGGTTGCTGCTGCATCAGAAAGGGGGCAAAATGTCCAAACTTTAAAAATCTTCTCCTCTGAATCTGCATGTCAGATTCCAATATAGTTTAGTAGAAATGTTCCTTTGGTGACCCTCTACAAAGATTGTTCAATGCATACTGTTTGGTTGAAAAACATGGCAGTCAGGAGGCATCAGAAAAGGGGCAAAATGACAAAATTTGGAAATTCCATTTTTTTAGCTCGACTATTCGAAGAATATGAGAGCTTTACTACTCGCCCCGGCGTCGGCGTCCGGTTAAAGTTTTAGGGCAAGTTGGCATTTTCATTCATAAGTATTTGTGTTAGGGCTTTAATATTTGGAATATAGTTATATCTTATACCTTTCTTCACATTAAATGTTAAAGGTACTGAGTGTGACCTTCTTTTTGGGGTAAATAACATGATTTTCGGTGGTTAAAGTTTTAGGGCAAGTTGGATTTTTTTTTTTTTTTTTTTTCCTCAATAATTACTTTTGCTAGGGCTTTTATATTTGGAATATAATTACATCTAATACCTGTCTTCATATTGTATGCTGAAGATTCTGAGTGTGACCTTCTTTTTGGGGTAAAAGACGTGATTTTGGGTGGTTAAAGTTTTAGGGCAAGTTGGCATTTTCATTTAATTTTTTAATTTTTCTCAATAAGTATTTGTGCTACGGCTTTAATACTTTGAATTTAGTTACATCTTATACCTTTCTTCACATTGAATGCTGAAGATGCTGAGTGTGACCTTCTTTTTGGGGTAAAAAACCTTATTTTCGGTGGTTAAAGTTTTAGGGCAAGTTGGAATTTTTTTTTATTTTTTTTTTTCTCAATAAGTACTTATGCTAGGGATTTTATATTTGGAACATAATTACATATAATACCTGTCTTCATATTGTATGCTGAAGATTCTGAGTGTGACCTTCTTTTTGGGGTAAAAGACGTGATTTTGGGTGGTTAAAGTTTTAGGGCAAGTTGGCCTTTTCATTTAATTTTTTAATTTTTCTCAATAAGTATTTGTGCTACAGCTTTAATATTTGGAATGTAGTTACATCTTATACCTTTCTTCACATTGAATGCTGAAGATGCTGAGTGTGACCTTCTTTTTGGGGTAAAAAACATGATTTTGGGTGGTTAAAGTTTTAGGGCAAGTTGGCATTTTCATTTAATTTTTTAATTTTTCTCAATAAGTACTTGTGTTAGGGCTTTCATATTTGGAATATAATTACATATAATACTTTTCTTCACATTGTATGTTGAAGATGCTGAGAGTGACTTTTTGGGAATAAATAACATGATTTTTGTTTGATTTTAAGAATTTTAGATAAATTCATAATATTTGGTTACATTCCTTTCTAATTGTGATCATTCATTTATCAAATATAATTCTTCAACATATCAAACGGGTTTTCCATGATGTCAAACATTTGGTAAACCTTTTTTTAAGGTTTTGCTATTTTTGGACTCGGTCAGTTTTAACATTTGCGTTTAGCTCAACGTTAAAGTTTCATAATTCAAATCACTTCATACTTCACACATTTGTTAAGGACCATCGTACAATTAGGTTAGATAACTCCATTGTTTCCTAAATATGGAGTAATGGCCCTTGAATTACTTAGAAAATTTTGCCACAATGTTTTCTAGTTTTTGTCATAGGTTATCCATTCAATTATGGAGATTTTCTATGTTTTGACAAAATATGTTCAAAGTCGTCTGCTGCAGAATTGCCATATGAGGGAAAGGGTTAATAGTTCTTAAGTGCAATATAATGAAGTAGTGCTTTATGTGAATAAGCGGCATATAGTCGAGCGCGCTGTCCTCCGACAGCTCTTGTTCAATTCCTTGTCTGATATTAAGAAAATTGAATAGGAATTTTACTTCAGTGATCATCTACTTAAATTGTTCAAGCCGTATTGATTGCTAACACAATCATAGCAACCTAAGAAAAATACGCAAACTTTAAAAACCTCCATCTCCATAATCCATTTGTCAGATTCCGAGATAATTTGGCCGAAATGTTCTTTGAGTGACTCTCTACAAAAACGGTTCAAGCCATATTGATTTAGTTGACAAACAGGGCAGTAAAGCAGCATCAGGAAAGGTGCAAAATTACAAAACTTTATAATTCCATTCTTATTAAATTTCTTGTTAGATTTCAAGATACAAATGGCTTTTACTGATAAACTATTTCGAATGTCCACTCCTTGCAGTTTCAGTTGAACTCTTGATCAAATTTTCACAGATATTTGCAGTTAAATATTTACTATCATTCAGGTGATCGAATTAGGGCCCCATCTTGGCCCTCTTGTTTTACTTAGAACATTGGTTAAGTTTTTTGTACCAATTTACTTTTTTTCAAAACCGCTACAGATATTTCTTTGAAATTTACAGCACTTTTTCACCATCATTACCTCCATCAACAGACAAGAGTACATAACTCTGTCAAGGTTTTTGTATGAATTATTGCCCTTTTTTTCTTAGAATTTTTGTTAAGTTTTTTGTACCAATTTACTTATTTTCAAAACCATTACAGATATGGCTTTGAAACTTACAACACTCTGTCAACATCATTAACTCCAGCAACAGACAAGAGTACATAACTCTGTCAATGTTTTTGTAAGAATTATGTCCATTTTTCGCCTTAGAATTTTGGTTAAGTTTTTCATACCATCCCACTTTTTTTCAAAACCATTAGTGATTTAGCTTATAAACTTACAATACATATTTATCATCATTACCTCCATCAACTGACAAGGGTACATAACTCTGTCAAGTTTTGTTTAAGAATTATAGCCCTTTTACGATTTATAATTTTGGTCAAGTTATTCATACCAAATCAAATTTTTTCAAAACAATAAGAGATATAGCTTAAACACTTACAAAAATCTTTTTACCATCATAACCTCCACCAACAGCCAAGCTGTTGCTAAACTATGCAATCTATTGTTTTGATACTTTGGAATCCTTTCCCATATAAAGAAGCTTTCTGACACCTCTGCAACAGATGATTTTTGAAAACATTGTGGCAAAAGGTGGAATTGTTCATCATGGGAAATATCTCCATTTACCACAATATTTATCAACTCTTTTTAATAATTAACCCTTTCCCACATATAGTTCAACAAATCTGCAGCAGACGACTTTGAAAACTTCTAGGCAAAAGCACAGAAAATCCGTTGTTGACAAAAGTCAATGCGACATGCGTCATTCATCTTCCACCAATGGGCTAAGTCTATGTGGAAAAGCAGCCAGTTGCTTGGGAAAATTGTTGTGGGGAGTACTGGTGTGAGAAAACCAGGAAATGCATGAATAGGTGAACTGGCCGTCGTGATATAACTGGGAAATTGTTAAAAACGGCATTAAACCCCTATCAATCAATCAAACAGATGATGTACCAATTATACTATTACTTTCAGGCAGTTGTTTTATAGCATAAGCTTCAAAATGCTTTGGTATGCTGCTTTTGCACAGATGATATACCAATTATACTAATATGAAAAAGGCAAAGCCTCATCACGAGCACAGCGTCTATTATGGGTCTAACCTGTAGGTATGTGACTACCATGATAAAGGAATCTGTTTCAAGCTGTCGGAACTGAGACAGCTGTTGTACACTATTCCTACTTTATCTCTTGGTGCAAAGTCAAATCTTCAACAATTTTAACATTCAATTCATCACATGAACATAATCAATACAGAAAGGTAAAATAAGTAAATAGTGAAAACAAGTTTTTCCTTCAATTAGGCTTAGTGACATAGTTTCTGGGTTAAAAGCAATGTTCAAAACATCTATTCTGCCAAAGTTTCAACATGCTAACATTAAAAGAACAGCTGTCAGAGTGTTAACAAGATTTTCCTTTAATTTGGTCTAGTGACCTTATGTTTGACCCGACTTGACCAATATTTGAACTTGGTTTAGATATCAATAATCATCAGGCGAACATTCTGACAAAGTTTCAAGATGCTGAATCAAACCTTGAGGTCAAACTGTTTACAAGATTTTTCTCAAATGTTTTTCTTTGGACCTCATTGTTGTTTTTATCCAACATGACCTATATTTAAATTTAGATTTCACCAAAACACCAGTTCTGACAAAATTTCAACATGTTAAAATAAAAAATGCAGCATTCAAAATGTCTGAGTGTTAACAAAATATTACTTCATTTTGGTCTAGTGACCTAGTTTTTGACCCACCATGACCCTTATTCTTAATAGGTCTAGATATTGTCAAGACAAACATTCTGACAAAGCCTCAAGTTGCTCAAAGGCAAAGTGTGGTTTCTAGACTAACAAGAGTTTCCTTCAATTTGGTGGAGTGACTTAGTTTATGACCCAACATAACCTAGCTTATGACCGAATATATTTAAACTTAGCCTAGATATCATCAAAACAGTTATTCTGAAAACATCTCAACATGCTTAAGGCATCCAGAGTGTTTTCAATATGTTCCTTCAAATTGACATTGAAACCTAGTTTTTCACCTCACAGGACCCAGTCTATAACTTGGCCAAGATTTGATGGAGATGATTTTCTGATAAACTTTCATTCATATTGGATGTTGTAAAATGTTGCCTGTAGATTGTTCACAAGGCAATTGTTGATGGCGTGTGACCAACGGACATCAGACAAAACCTGATCATAAAAAACACAAATTGTGCAATAAAAAAACAGGACTTCCTTTATATACTACATTTAATTAGATAAAACAAGCTTGATATGATTTTGATAAATTTATCCATTAAAAAAGATTACCTTGTATGAATCCATTAGTAATAAAGGTAATCAGCTGAAGTTCCTCTCCTGTCCTCCTCATAACGGCTGTAATTCCATCTGTAAATGGGTTTCTCTCAATATATTCCCTTGTTTGATGTTGATGCAGGAAGTTATATCCCACAGTCAAAGATGCATGCAATTTTCATTGTTTTGACAGGCACCAATGACCAACGGATATATCACTAACTGCCTATATGAACTTCTTCTCCCATTATCGCCATAACAGCTGTGATTCCATGATTGTACAGGTTGATCTCAATCCATTTACTGTTTTGATGTGTATGCAGGAAAGAATATTACCCCACAGTCAAAGATGCATGATATTTTCATTGTATAGACAGGTACCAATGACCAAGGGGTATATCACTAACTGCTTATATGAATTTCCTCTCCAGTAATCGCCATCAGAACTGTTATTCCATGATTGTATGCGACGTTCTAAATCCATTCTGTTTTAAAATAAAACTTGATGCAGAATATGATTGACTGCTGTTATAATAAATGACATCAGACAATAACTGCAAAGTCAATAGTCGACAAAACGGCCGCCATTCATCGATTCACCTTTTTCTATCTCAAAATCACGGAAACCACTAACAATATTACAACTGTAAATTGTGTTTATGAAATTGAACACAAAATTGTTCCGTAATGGGTCAGTAATAGACCAAATAACTGATTTATTCATCAACCACCTTTCATAAGTAAAACAAATTGATATTGTTTCATTTCATTATTATAGTGGGTTTAATACTAGGAATTTTAAAAATACTGGGACCTAATACTAGGAAAATGACGTCACGTCAGCGGTTTGATGTCATAACGCTAGTCATTTGGCGCCAAAACCTGTAAATTTCATCTAGACATATTGTAAACGTTAATGTAAATGAAACAATAATATGAAAAAGGCAAAGCTTCGTCACGAGCACAGCGCCTATAATGGGTCTAAGCTGTAGGTATATGACTACCATGATTAAGGAATATGTTACAAGCTGTCGGAACTGGGACCGTTATTGAACACTATCCCTACTTTATCTTTTGGTGCAAAGTCAAATCATCAAACATTTAAACATTCACTTCATCACATAAGCAATCACATATATAATACAGTAAAGTCAAACATACATGTATTATTCGTCTGAACAAGATATCCTTCAATTTGGCCTTGTGACATAGTTTCAGACAGGTTTATAGCAATGTTCAAAACAACCATCTGTCAAAGTTTCAACATGCTAACATTAAATGAAAAGCTTTCAGAGTGTTAACAACATTTTCCTTAAATATGGTCTAATGACCTTATGTTTGATCCGAAATGACACATATTTGAACTTGGCCTAGCTATCCTCAGGACAAACATTCTGACAAAGTTTCAAAATACTGAAGCAAACATTGAGGTCAAGAGTCTTTACAAGATTGTTCTCAAATGTTTCCTAGTGACCTTGTTGTTTTTTTATCCAACATAATCTTTAATTGAATTTAGCCTAGATTTGACCATAACACCAATTATGACAAAATGTCAACATGCTAAAATTAAAAATGCAGCATTCAAAATGTCTGATTGTTTACAAAATGTGCCTTCAATTTGCTCTTGTGACCTAATTTTTGACCCACCATGACCCTTTTTTTTTTTACTAGGCCTATGTATTGTCAAGACAAACATTCTGACAAAGTTTCAAGCTGCTGAAGTAAAAGTGTGGTTTCTAGACTATAAACAAGATTTTCCTTCAGATTGGTGAAGTGACCTAGTTTATGACCGGATATGACCCAAAAATTGAACTTAGCCTTTCTCCAAAATGACATCAAGACCATAATTCTTACAAAATTTCAACATGCTAAAGATAAATATGCAGCCTCCAGTGTTAACAAGATTTTCCTTCAATTTGAACTTATGACCCAGTTTTTGACCTCATATGACCAAGTTAAATAAGGCCTCCAGAGTGTTTACAAGATATATTTTCCATCAAATTGACATTGTGACCTAAATTTTCACCTCACAGGGCCAAGATTTGTTGGAGATGAACTACTGCTAAACTTGCATTCATATTGGATGTTGTGAAATGTTTACCCTTGTAGAGTGTTCACAAGGCAATTTATGATGCCATGTGAACGAAGGACATCAGACAAACTGTGATCATGAAAAACACAAACTGTGCAATCAAAGAACAGGACTTTATTTGAATTTGATATATACTTATCTGTTTATAAACATTACCTTGTATTAATCCATTAGTATTATATGTAATCAGCTGAATTTCTTCTCCAGTCATCCTCAAAACAGCTGTAATTCCATCATTGTATGCGTTGCTCTCAATCTATTCCCTTGTTTAATGTTGATGCAGGAAGTTATATTATCCCACAGTTAAAGATGCATGCAATTTTCATTGTTTTGACAGGCACGAATGACCAAAGGGTATATCACTAACTGCCTATTATATATGAACTTCCTCTCCCATTTTCGACATAACAGCTGTGATTCCATGATTGTACAGGTTGCTCTCAATCCATTTACTGTTTTGATGTGTATGCAGGAAAGAATATTACCCCACAGTCAAAGATGCATTTTTCATTGTATTGACAGGTACCAATGACCATAGGGTATATCATAAACTGCCTATATAGATATGAATTTCCTCTCCAGTAATCGCCATAAGAGCTGTTATTCCATGAGTATATGGGATGTTCTTAATCCATTCTGTGTTTTAAAATAAAACTTTATGCCAATATTAATAATCATTGACTGCTGTTTTAATACATGACAATAACTGCAAATAAGAGTGACTTTTAATAAAATAAGATGATAAATGTCTTTAAATAAAATAAGATGATAAATTAATTAAAACAAGAGGGCCATGAGGCCCTGGAATCGCTCACCTGAGAATGGGCTATTAAAGACATAACTCTCTCATGCTCAAGCCAAACATGTGGCTTACAGAGTGTTAACAAGATTTCCCTTAAATTTGGTTTAGTGACCTAGTTTTTGACATGACATGACCCATATTCGAACTTGGCCTAGATATCATCAGGACAAACTTTCTGATAAAGTTTCAACATGCTCAAGTTTAAAATGCGGCTTCAAGAGTGTTAACGAGATTTTCCTTAAATTTGGCCTAGTGACCTAGTTTTTGACCCGACATGACTCATATTCGAACTTGGCCTAGCTATTACTTAGACAAACTCTCCGACAAAGTTTCAACATGGTCAAGTTTAAAATGTGGCTTCCAGAGTGTTAACAAGATTTTCCTTCAATTTGGCCTAGTGACCTAGTTTTTGACCCGACATGACCTATATTCAAACTTCGCCTAGATATCACTATGACAAACATTCTGACAAAGTTTCAACATGCTCAAGCCAAAAATGCGGCTTCAGGAGTGTTAACAAGATTTTCCTTAAATTTGACCTAGTGACCTAGCTTTTGACCCCACATGACCCAGTTTCGAACTTGGCCTAGAGTTGATCGAGATATATGTTCTGATAAACTTTTATAAAGATTGGATGCAAAATGTTGCCTCTAGTGAATTAACAATCAAATGTTGACGACGGACGACGAACGACGGACGACGAACGACGGACAAAAGGCAATCACAATAACTCACCTTGAGCACTACATGCTCTGGTGAGCTAAAAACAGATCTATGAGAATAAACATGTATATTAGTTATGTCAGAAAGCCAAGCTTTGGGCTCTGAGAATAGTTTTCAAGTTTTGATTTAGATCAGGTTGTAACTCTGTGCAGTCTTATCTTATCTGGATTATTCATTTAAACCAATTACGTTAAACTTATCTATTTTAACTTAAATCTTATTTTAATCACACTCCATGTCCTTGAGATACAGCCAGTTCTTACGCCATTTGTGCAGAAAATCCCAGTCTTCACCGCTTCCAACTCAGTAAATATTTGGGGGATTTTTTCAGAATTTGGTAGATTATGAGGATTCCAGTGAATATTTGTATTTCTATGCACCCGCATAATCGCATTTGACATTTGTTAGGCCAATATTTGGGCAGAGTTGCTTCTATGATTTTTTTTTTCAAAGGGGCCAACTCCCCACTTATGTTCCAAAAAAAGGAACCATTAAGGCCGTTTTCAACAAGTTTTCAGTCATATCACGGCGACCAGTTCACCTACTCATGCATTTTCTGGTTTTCCCACTCCAGTACCCCGCACAACAGGCTGCTTTTCAACTTAGACTATTAAATAGACCATTGGTGAAAGACGAATGACGCAAGTCACAATGACTTTTCTCAAACGTCGGAATTAATGTTGGTCGAGCTGGGATTCAAACTCCTGGATTGACAGCCCGCTTCGCTACCGGAGATCGGCCATTTATGATAAAAGGTCAAATTAGTGACAATGTGCAATGCTACTTACATGAATCATATTTTGCCGCAGTGTGTGTTCCTTTAGAGCATCGCAGTGATCCTGACCTGCAATGTGCCTTGTTAAGATTCAATTTCGATAATTGGCACATCCTTTTTTACATGTAAAAATAATTTTTAATTTTGTTAAGAGCACACAGGAAAAGTCATGCCCATATAAATCCGTTTCGGCTCTTGAATTCACTGGGGACGTTTCATCTTGGGTTCACTTAGTCTGAAAAGATGTAAGTTTTAACTAAATATCCATTATTCAGAAATATTCCGTCCACATTGCAATGTGTTTCACCACTAAAAAAATGGAGTGGATGTCATGCAGCAGAAACGTAAGATATTGCGTCATAAAATGTGTCAACAATCTGCACTTGAGGACTTCCAAGAACACTTCTAAAAATATATTTACTTTTTCTTCTTATAAATGTGCGGTTTTAGTGGACGCATTAGTTCTGAATGGGGTATAATGGCCGTAGCGATTCCGAAATTTTAACCAGGTGCTCCTGTGTGATCAAGAACAGAATATTACCTTATGCATAAATTTAGACATACAGGAGCACGTCCCTGTGATACAACTCTGTGTTGGTGTACATAAATAGACATGTCTCTGATTTGGGTCACAGGGTGTTTCGTGTAACCGATATGTTCAGCCAATTATTGCATTGATCTTTGACAGTCCGAAGGAGTTTTTGTCAGAAGGACATACGACTTCAGCGAAGTCTGCGTAGCATTGAGGGTGAAACAAATTTACCCTTAAGAGCATCTTAGTCAGACAGTGAAACCAAAATAGTCCACCGACAGAACATACGTCAATGAATACAACCCATCGCTGATTCTCAGATTCACACTACAGCTTGATTTTATACCAACGCCAAAATAAAATTTATGTTATTCAATGGGAAACGAGAGCGATAAAAATTCTTACCTGACGCAAAGAAACTCGCAGCTGATTACGTTATGGTTGTCAGCCTTTAATGTAAACAGCACAGTTGTTCTAGTTATCTCGGGTACTGGCTGAATATGACGTCACCGGATGTGGATAATTGTCGGTCATGGTTCCCTGCTTTGTTCTATGTAATTTTACTTGGAATTTCACGAGCAGGGCCATAGTAAAATTTTGCACCCAAATTTTTTCCATACTGATTATAGGAAATTTCCTATAATAAAGGTAATACCTAAGAACGAGCTGTGCTCGTTATTACTTTCAGGCAGTTGTTTTATAGCATAAGCTTCGAAAATGCTTTGGTATGCTGCTTTTGCACAGATGATATACCAAATTACCAATTATACTATCACTTTCAGGCAGTTGTATTATAGCTTAAGCTTCAAAACGCTTTGGTATGCTGCTTTTGCACAGATGATATACCAATTATACTATTACTTTCAGGCAGTTGTATTATAGCTTAAGCTTCAAGATGCTTTGATATGCTGCTTTTGCACAGATGATATACCAATTATACTATTACTTTCAGGCAGTTGTATTATAGCTTAAGCTTCAAAATGCTTTGGTATGCTGCTTTTGCACAGATGATATACCAATTATACTTTTACTTTCAGGCAGTTGTATTATAGCTTAAGCTTCAAAATGCTTTGGTATGCTGCTTTTGCACAGATGATATACCAATTATAATATTAATTTCAGGCAGTTGTTTTATAGCGTAAGCGAAAGGGAAATATCGAGTGCCCTGACGCAGCAGAAAAACTTGGGATTCAGAAGTTTGTATAACAGTGCCGCAGTCGAGGGATACTGTAAGGGATTGTTGAACACACTCGATCAAGGTATTACCTCTAAACGTTTATTTGAGTGGCATTAATTAAGCCTACTGCCCTACATACAGACGCTTTTTGACATCCGACTCTGCAGTGGTCGACTTGTGAAAACATTGTGGCGAGCAATTTAAACATGAAAACATGATAGATAAATGGTGAATGCTTAGGTCTAAGGTCCTCAAATTTGGCAGGGATGTTTTGCATGACCTGTAGGGAACCCCTTTCGATTTTGTTTAAAGGTCATGGTCACAGTGACCTTGAACAAGTTCCTGACAATGTGACGCTCAGGGGTCATAATGTTTGACATACATCTCTTGTTATACTTTCATTAAAAGGGATTTTTGACAAGAAGTTTTCAAAGTCAACTGTTGCAGATTTATTAAACAAGGTAAATCCTGATCAAACTCTGTTGATGCCAAGATTGATCTTTGTAATATCTCATCGAAAACAAAAGGATGATCAGTTTTCTTGTAATTTTGGGTAATCCGTTTTTTCGCTCTAACGAGTTTGGAACTTATAGCCTGTCTTTTGTCCCTGATTTAATGTTATGCTGTCTTATAGTGTCTTATACTTGATTCATAGTTGTGTTGATTTGGCTGAAAAATACACTTTTTATTGTTACATGTATAAGAATTACACTTATGCTTTGTTTGATGGGATATTACAATAACTGTTTATCTGATATGATGTTTAAACCAATTTCCACTTGCAAATGC
Organism: Serripes groenlandicus; assembly: GCA_031761405.1. Taxonomy (NCBI): domain Eukaryota; kingdom Metazoa; phylum Mollusca; class Bivalvia; order Cardiida; family Cardiidae; genus Serripes; species Serripes groenlandicus. Next base: position 5,327,859 of record JASEVX010000010.1, on the reverse strand, counting down.
AATCATAATGAGCAATTATTACTTTTTGCATATTTGTTTTCCAACTCTATATCCTATAATTATGCATTCATTTATAGAGATTTTACATATGTTTTGTCCTAGGTATTCTGCTGCAGAATTGTTGTATATTGCCATTTCATTGGTTAAATGTAAAAAGATTGAAAGCATTGTGAACTATGCAGGGATTATATTACCCAAATTGTGAAAGCTAAGATGAACATATGTTTTCAACTTTATTTAACAATTAATCTTTTTTATCCAAGCATGAGCTTGAGCCCAGCTTGACAATTTATTCTTTCTGGTCTTGACATTTTATGACTTGACCCTTTCCCACACATAGACGCTTTCAGACGCCTCTGCAGCAGACAACTTTTGAAAACATCGTGGCAAAGGTGAAATTGCTCATAATGAGCTCAATAAAGACTAGCTTAATTGAATTTGTTAAATAAAGACTTAAAGTTGAAAACAATGTGACCAAAGGTGAAATTGCTCATAATGAGCAATTTCACCTTTGGTCACATTGTTTTCAACTTTAAGTCTTTATTTAACAAATTCAATTAAGCTAGTCTTTATTTAACAAATTCAATTAAGCTAGTCTTTATTTAACAAATTCAATTCAGCTATCTTTTATCCAAGGGTCATGAGCTTGAGCCCGGCTTGACAATTTATTCTTTCTTGTCTTGACATTTTAAAGGTGCTGTACTCCAGATGGAGATCAAAATGTTGTAATGTTGACACTTCTGCAAATATTGCTAATAGTGACAACACAGTAAGTAATAAGTAGTTCAAAACCATTTTGGCAGTAAATGTTGAAAAACTGGCAATTGAAAGTCATGAAAATGTATAAAATTTGGATTACTGGGTATGTCTACCCAGTAAAAATGAAGCTTAAACAATCAATATTTAGATTTTTATGGTACTGGAAAGTGTATTTATTACTTGCATAAGTTTTATCCCAGAATTATGATTCTAATATTTCAAGACAATTTTTGAACAGTTTAAAAACTTTGACTATAATATCTATTTTCTGGAGTTCAGCACATTTAAGACTTAACCCTTTCCCTCATACGACAATTCTGCAGCAGACGACTTTGAAGGGATTTTGTCAAAACATAGAAAATCTCCATAATTGAATGGATAACCTATGACAAAAAGTGGAAAACATTGTGGCAAAAGGAGAAATTGCACGTTTTGTGCAATTTCTCCTTTTGTCACTATGTTTTCAAAAAGCCGTCTGCTGCAGAGGCGTCAGAAAGTGTCTATATGAGGGAAAGGGTTAAAGATGAAATGCTCTTTCAAAGCTTGTTGATAATATTTGATTCTGTAAATCTTTTGCATGCAGTTGTATCAAGCTTGTATTCAGCTAAAAAAAGCTATGATTAACAATTGCAAAAATTAATTTGGTTGACCCTTTCCCACTTGTAGACTCATTTTGATGCATCTGCAGCAGATGACTTTTGAAACCATTGTTGCAAAAGAGAAATTGCTCATAATGAAAAATTTTCTTTTGCCACAACGATTTCAAATTTATTCAATAATTATATTCTCTTTCAATTATAAAGGATTTCCATATTTAAGCGAAGATGTTATTAATGGTTTTCTGTTGCAGATGTGTTGTTTGTGGGAGAGTGTTAATCATTGTAAATAGATTAGTTCATAATTTTCTCTTTATGGCAAGGTAAAACTTAGGAATCACTTCTCTCTTTTCTGTCTATTTGTCAGGCTATAATTTTCAATGCAATAAGTGTTTAATGAAAGGAACCATTGAGGTTATAGATGAGTCTAAATCTCTTTGGTCAAGACTCAAATGTTCTTGTTGATGTCTTGCCGTCCTATTTTTGCCACACATCCTCAAATGCATGTTTTAGGCCAAAGATGTCTTCCCATATTGAAGTCACAAAAATGGTGAGAAAGTGGGCCTTGTTTATACTATCAACTATAGATACACGGAAAATGTGTTCCTGTTTGCAGTGTATTGTACATGAACATGTCATGTACAGGGTTGTTTCAAAATGTGTTCATGTTTGCAGTGTATTGTACATGAACATGTCATGTACAGGGTTGTTACACAATGTGTTCATGTTTGCAGTGTATTGTACATGAACAAGCCATGTACAGGGTTGTTTCAAAATGTGTTCATGTTTGCAAAGTATTGTACATGAACAAGCCATGTACAGGGTGTTTCAAAATGTGTTCACGTTTGTTTTGCATTGTACATGATGAAGTCATGTACAGGGTGTTTCAAAATGTAGTCTGTTGTAGATTTCTTGTATGTGGGAAAGGGTTAAATCTAACCTTTACATAATCATCTTAGCCATAAAGTAATATTTTACATTTTCTTTTGATAGTATATGCCATGTCACAATTGCTCTTTACGATAACTAGGTTATCTACCCTTGATTACTCTTCAATTGCGCATGCGCATTCATGTGAATTTTACTTCCGGGGAATACTTTCGAATAGTCATTCAAGCGAAAAAGAACAACATTGCTAACACTGTGGAGAATTTGATAAAACAAAGTTATACCCTTCCCGGTCCGTCTCTTTTCCCTACTGAGAGTGGATTGACAAATGAATTTCCAACATGGGAATGTTCAGTGATGATGATTTATTGTGTTGTTTATCATCAATATCGCGAAATTAACAGACGAGCAAAATGTATATTTACTGAATGATATATGTGGATGGTGTATGAGAGGCACGATTTATTAGTCTGGAATTGAATTAATAAGAACTACAAAAGTGTATTAGTGGAAATGAAAATTAAACTGGCAAATAGGAGAAGCTGCTCATAATGAACATTTATTTCTTCTGTCACAATGTTTTCAAAAGCGATCTGCTGCTGATGTGTCAGCTGGGGGAAAAGGGATTAAGGAATTATAATTTCAAAAGCGTAGTAATGTCAGTGGCACATTGTTAACCCTTTCCTACTTGCAAACACATTTTGATGGGTCATTGATGCGTCTGCAACATACAATTATTGTTAACATAATTGCACTTGTTCATAAAGAGCAGTTTCACCTTTTACAACAATGTTATTTAATTCAATAATTCTCCTATCATTTTTAAATAGTGATATTCATGTTGTTGTTTTCAAGCTCTACTTCTGCATATATGAGCCGTCACGCGAGAAAAAAAACCAACATTGTGGCATCTGCGTAATGTGTTGACCAGATTAGCTTCCGCTGTCCGCACAGACTGATCTGGGTCGACACATTCCACATCGGGGGGGGGGGGGGGGGGGGGGGAAATAGAGTAATGATTCCCGAAAAAGAAAATCAACAGGAGGCGAAACGTGTCTGTCCAAGTAAACCTGCGCGGCATGATTAGGCTGATCCGTGTCGACTCTTTACGCAGAGACCACAATGTTTGTTTTCTCGCGAGACGGCTCATATGTTGAATGTATATTTAACTCTTTCCCACCTACAGACGCATTTAACGAGATTATAGCAATTGTTGTCAAGATGTTTTCAAAGTCGTCTGCTGCAGAATTGTTTAAACCCATATGCAGCTGATGCCTTGGGAAATGTGTAGGCAAAACTTTGGAAAGTCTTTTTAAAAAAATGGTACAGTTTGTACTTCGTGACAAAATAAGGAATTGCTCTGAAGAGAATTTTATCCTTTTGCCACAATGTTTCTGAATATCTTCTGCGTGTGGCATTTGTAAATTTGACTATTGCACATTAAAGATATAATAAAGTTCAATTTTTATTTTCATATTTATGCCCTTTAACTCATTCCAACTTGCACATCTGCAGCAGGCATGATTTGAAAATATTGAGGCAAAAGGAGAATATACTTTTTACCCTTCCCACGTAATTACCTTATACAACTGTAGATCATCAATAGCAATTTTCGTGAATATTAATGAGATCTTTATGACCTGCATATCTTTGAAGATATGACCCCTGCAGCGGTGCGAGATTGTTAATTAGGCAATCAGTCATGCAAGCGTGAAATCGATGTATACAAGCGGATTATACAATCGCCGACAGAGTAACACAGTATGAATTGAATAGTAAAATACACAGTTAGTTAGAGATTTCAATTAGCTTCCATAAACTATATTTTAAAGTACTGTACGATGTTAGTTGTTGAACATATTGGTAAAAAAGTAATACGAGGGTATGAATTTTTAACATTTCCAGACCGCGTATACATACGATAATCACTGAGAAGGTGGGGTTGCTACTATATGCCTTAAGAAGAAAATGCAGCAGTTGACTTTCGAAAACATTGTGAAAAGCAGAGGACGTTCTAAAACATTATGACAAGCAGAGGACGTTCGAAAAAATTGTGACAAAAGCAGAAATTTCTTATGATGAGCAATTTTTGAATGAAGTATTGTTTTTTCAATTTCTTTCAATTATAAATCATTTTTAGAGATAATAATTGATTTTGTCTACATGTTGTTAAAGTCATCTGCTGCAGACTATAAAGACACACGTAACTCTGACTGGATGCCGTAACCTTCTTCCCCCTGGTGACAATATAAACAGATCGGATGAATTTTGGTAAAAATGTCGCCCAAGAAACATTAATTTTGTTTTAAAATGTTTTCACATCAAGCCAGTACTTTTGGACAGGCTTTGAAAGACCCTGATGAGACAGCAACCCAAGTTATCATAGCATTCAATTATATTAACAATTTTGAAAGCAGCCCCACCTAAGGAAATTATTTTGAAATCTGTCCATTGGTGAGAGAAGTTGTTACTAGGAAATTGTTAACAGACCATCATGGGATGGCTGTGAAAACTTGTTGAAATCGACTTTAAGTTTAAACATAAATCCATCAATCCTTTCGCCACAATGTTTTAAATTAAACTTTAAAAAATAAGTAAAGTTGTATTATTAGTTTATTCATTGTTGTTTTCACGCGCCTCGCTGATTGCTTTGTCTATGTCCGCAATTTTGTCAAAAGGTAGTCCCCGGAAGGAGAATATTGAGTAACGTCCCTTGGCAATCAAGGGACGTTACCTAGTTATCGTAAAGAGCAATACACATATGAAGTATTTTTAACCCTTTACCTGATGCAAAGGAATCCGCTGTGGTAGAGTGGTTAGCGTCGGGGATTTGAAACTGGGTGTCCCGGGTTCGATTCCTAGTTGCGGCACTACAGTCATGGTAGAGTGCCCTTGGGCAAGGCACATTTCTAGCCTAGTACTGGTTTGTTTACCCAGGGATCATGAATAAGTGAATGGTCACTGTGATATAACTGAAATTATGTTGAAGGCGGCGTAAAACCCCAATAAAACAAATTACCTGATGCAAACAACAATTAACCCTTTCCCATATACAACAGATCTGCAGCAGGCGACTTTGAAAGCATACCCCAAAAAATCGGAAAATCACTTAAAATGAAAGTACAATAATTGAATAGAGTTGAAAACATGGTGACAAAAGGAGAAATTGCTTTTTTTGAGCCATTTCTTCTTTTGTCGCCATGTTTTCAAAAACAGAGGTGTCAAAAAGCATCAATATGAAGGAAAGGGTTAATTAATTATGCTGTAGCAGACAACTTAAAAAAACATTGTTGGAAAGCGAGAAATAGATATGGATGATAAAAGTCTCCTTTTCCAATCTTGTATCAACATTACATATATTTATTTATTTTTTAATCAGTTTTCACCTCCGATCTTTAAAACAGGTAAACAATTAACTTGTTTAACCCTTTCCCTCATACAACAATTCTGCAGCAGACGACTTTGAACGTATTTTGTCAAAAAATAGAAAATCTCCATAATTGAATGGATAACATATGACAAAAAGTGGAAAACATTGTGGCAAAAGGAGAAATTGCACGTTTTGTGCAATTTCTTCTTTGTCACTATGTTTTCAAAAAGGCATCTGCTGCAGAGGCGTCAGAAAGCGTTTATATGAGGGAAAGGGTTAAGAATGGAAATAAGGGTGGTGATATGTAATGAATAAAACCTTTCCAACACACAGATGTTTTCTGATGCCTCTAAAGCAATCCACTTTTGAAAACATTGTGGCAATAGGAGAAATTGCTCATTATGAGCAATATTCCTTTTGTCACAATGTTTTCAATTCTATCTAATGATTAAACAATCTTTTATAGAAGTTTACCATATTTTTAATCAGATGTTTTCAAAGTCCTCTGCTATGGTTTTGTCTTATATGGGAAACAATTAACTTTTTTTGAAGTGGCATTAGTGTTGGTTGTTAGTTATGAATTAAAGCTATACATAAAACTATTAACTCAGTCAAAGTTCTTTAGCCCTTTCCAATATACAACAAATCTGTAGCAGATGATTTCAAAGAAGTCTTGGCAAAAAGTTCGGAAAATCTCCATAAACGAAAACAGAATTAATGAATTAAGCTGAAAAGGGTTTTTGGCAAAATGAGAAATTGCATGTTTTGATCCATTTATATTTTTATATTTTTTCTAGATGTTTTAAAAGTCGTCTGCTTGATATTTGATGTATGTGGAAAAAGGTTAAGAAACCTTTGATATTTCTTACAAATAACCTCCGCCTCTTCTAATAAAGTTAACATCTAGTATGACTAACATAACATCTATTTCAACTAACATCCATGTGGGCTAACATCTATTTTGACTAACATAACATTTATTTTGACTAACATCCTTGTAGACTAACATAATATCTATTTCAACTAACATCCATGTGGACTAACATCTATTTTACTAACATCTAGTATGGCATAAACCTAAATAAGAGACCACTTTCAATATTACCCTTGACTGGTCTCTTAGCCCTTTACCACATACAGTAAATATACAGCAGACAATATCAAGGCAAATGTATGCAGACTCTCTATAATTAAAATAGTGATTGGATTGAGTGGATAATATTGTGGCACATGGAGAAATTGCTCATCCTGAGTAATTTCTCCTTATGCCACAATATTTTTAGACCGACTATTTGAAGAATATTGAGAGCTATTACAGTCACTTGTGCATCTGTGATGCAGCTTTGGTTAAAGTTTGCATGCAAGGTACTATCATGAACATATCTCAGTTACCACTAATGATATTGACTTGAAACTTCATTCATGCCTTCAGGGGTGTCAGACAGTCAAGTTAGATAACTCTTGTATGAATTCAGTAGAGGCATCAGAAGGGCGTCTGATTATTTTAAATTAAACCTGACATGACCTTTTTGTTAGCTTATGTCATTGTGAATTGTCTGGTGCTAGCGTACGCGCGGTGAGTGCTTCAACTTTTGGTTCAAAAGACTTCTCCTCCCTAACCACTTGGCCAATTGGGATGAAACTTCAGAGGAAGCATCCCTCTACTAAATTCCTTCAAATTTGTTGGATCCATGCAGAATTCTGGTTTCCATGGCAACCAGAATATTTTTGCGTTTTATGGCTATAGTGAAAACTTAACAAATCTTCTCCTCCGAAAGAAGTCAGGCTGATTTTCAAATAATTTTGTAGAAATGTTCCTTGAGTGACCCTCTATAAGATTTTTTCAAGCCAGGTTGATTGGTAAAAAAACATGGATGTCAGAAAGCGGGACTATTTTCACCTTTTGACTTGGTTATAAGAACAGGGTCCAATTCCACCATTCTTAGGAAAACAAAACATGATGAAATTTTACGTATTCAAGTGTTGTTTATCACCAAATAAGGATAGTGGAATTGGACACTGATTTATTTGCAGCAGACACATTGTGTGTTTTATAACACTCTTAACCCTTTTTCCACATACAACAAATCTGCAGCAGACGACTTCAAACACATTTTGTCAACACAGAGAAAATCTCTATAATTAAATGGATGCTATGACTTAAAGTGGAAAACATTGTGGCAAAAGGAGAAATTGCTTGTTTTGAGCAATTTCTTCTTTTGTCACTATGTTTTAGAATTCGTCTGCTGCAGAGGCCCCAGAAAGCGTCTATAATGAGGGAAAGGGTTAAGACTTGTATTTTTCTATTTGTGGCATTAACCTTTTTTTTTCTTTCTAGTATTGGAGGAAAACCAGTCGGCATTACAAGCAGGTATAGCTGCGCGCACACTGGCCAACATAGCCGATATACTTGCCTGTATGGCGGGACCTAAAGGGGGACTCCGCAGTGGACCTGCTGCAAACACAACCTGGTCCAAGGCCTTCAAGTTTTTGGAGGTAAACCTTTTTTAACCCTTTCCCTTTGTGCATCAAATAAGCAGCAGACTACATCGAATTTCTCCTTTTGTCAAAATCTCCATAATTGAATGGATAACCTATGACAAAAAGTGGAAAACATTGTGGCAAAAGGAGAAATTGCATGTTTTGTGCAATTTCTTCTTTGTCACTATGTTTTCAAAAAGCCGTCTGCTACAGAGGCTTCAGAAAGCGTCGATATGTGGGAAAATGTTAATCCTTTGGCTGTTGACATTCTGAATTTTTGTTTCATGACTGGACTTTTTGACAAGTACTTGAATGTATGATATTGAATAGAATTCGCTCAAATTTATTACATGAGAATTGAACAAAGTAGTCCGAGATTAGAATTTACAGCATAATCTAGGTTTTTCTTTGTTTGCAAATGTTTTTTAGGCCTTTTCCACTTGCAAACACATTTTCACACATCTGGAGCATAAAACCTGTGAAAAATTGTGACAAAATGAGAAATTGCTCATATTGAGTAAAATCCCCTGTTGTAAATTTTTGGACTTTCATTTATAGATATTTTACAGATTATTGACAAGATCTTTATAAAGTTTTCTGCTACAGATATGTTCGCTAAGGGATAAAATAGAACAGAAGTTTACAACTTTTCCACATACAACAAATTTGCAGCAGATAACTTTGAATAACAAAACTATAGAAAAACTGTCTAAATTAAAGTATAAATATTGAATATAGTTGAAAACATTGTGAAAAAGGAAAATTGCTCACTTTTAGCAAAATCTCCTTTTGTCACAATGTTTTTACAAGTTATCTGCTGCAGATGTGTCAGAAGGCTTCTTAATGTGGAAAATGGTCGGGAAAAAAATGAAAACAGTAGAAATTGCTCATCTGACAAGATGTCTTTTACCCTTTCCCTCATATAGACAAAACGTGCAAATTCTCCTTTTGCCCCAATGTTTTCCACGTTTAGTCATAGGTTATCCATTCAATTATAAAGTTTTTCTACTTTTTGACAAAATGTGTTCAAAGTTGTCTGCTGCAGAATTGTCGTATGTGGGAAAGTGTTAAGATGTTTTCATCTTTATATAGATAAGTTACATGTATTTTGTTTGATCTGTACAATGATAACATTTTTTTTTTAACCAGATTACCTCCGTATCAAAAACGATACAGTCATATCTAACTTTTGTTTCCACTTGATTACTGTAATTAAAATTTGACAGATTCTAATCAAATTTCATTGGAAGGTAGTTCAGAAAAAAGGGAAGTGTTTAAGTTGCTAAAGAGGTCAACCCTTTCCCTCATATAGACACTAGAAAGCGCCTCTGCAGCAGACAGCTTTTTGATAACATAGTGATAAAAGAAGAAATTGCTCAAAACAAGCAATTTCTCCTTTTGCCACATTGTTTTCCACTTTTAGTCATAGGTTATCCATTCAATTATAGAGATTTTTCTATTTTTTGACAAAATATGTTCAAAGTCATCTGCTGCAGAATTGTCGTATGAGGGAAAGGGTTAAGATCAAGGTCACTGTCTCTGAAAATATATCACCAATCTTATGATCACCATTGAAAAAGAAATTGATTTCTTTGCCACATTCTTGTTCTAGAAAAGAAACATAAAAGCAGGAATAAGAGCCCTTGCAGAAGAGAGAGAAAAATGGCTGGACAGACCAGATAAGCTAATACGGGCAGCAAGACATTACGAAGGGGCAGTACAGATTCTCATCCGACATGCAGTCATGACCGCTAAAGAAGTAAGTAGTCTTAAAGGCTAAACCTTTCCCACATGCAGATGCATTTTTAAGCATATGCAGCAGACATGTGAAAACAGGCTAAACCTGTCCCACATGCAGATGAAATTTGAAGCATTTGCAGCAAACAATTTGTGAAAACATTGTGGTTAAAGGAGAAATTGTTTCAACTGTATTAAGATATTATATTTTCATATATATAAAATTTCACTTTTTTTGTCCGGATAGCTTTAGGATTTTTAATTTTTACCTTTTCCTACAACAAACTTGCAGCAGGCGACCTTGAAAACTTCTGGTTGAAAATATGGTAAACCTCTATAAATAAAAGTTAAATCATTAAAAAGTGTTTATGAGCAAATTACTCTTTTACCATTATGTTTTCGAAAGTCGTCTGCTGCAGAGATGTCAGAAAATGTGTGTATGTGTGAACGGGTTAATACTGTTGCATTTTCTCTTTCAGTTTTACAATTTAAGCACAGATGTGAGTGATATGGCACCATTTGGATACTGGGTGATGGCTGAGTGTCCATCTAGGATAGATTTATCAGGTGGCTGGTCTGATACCCCACCCATTACTTATGAACATGGTGGGGCTGTTGCCATTGTGTCGCTGAAAATTAGAGATAAGGTATAGTAACACTAGCCCCTATGCAGCCGCATTTTTACGCGACTGCAGTAGAAAACATTATTGTAAAAAGAGAATGTGGAGCAACTACTAAAAAGAGAAAACAACTTTAATTCATGCTGATAATATAATGATACTTTAGCATAAACTACTGCTTCATGTCTAATCAAGAACAAGTAATTTATCATAAATAGCATGAAATAAAATGAAATACAAGGTTTATAAAACACAAACTTAAAACATTAGAACATGAGCATCTTTTCAAATGTATCATAACTTAGTATTTTTAAACAATTGCAACCGTAATATTTTCGATGCATTTACATTTAGTTTATCCTAATAACAACTTGTCCTCCCAAGTGAAATCTGAAAAAAAAATAACAATATCGTTGCCTAACTTGCTGATGATTGCTTAACCCTTCCCCTCATACGACAATTCTGCAACAGATGACTTTGAACATATTTTGTCAAAAAATAGAAAATCCCTATAATTGAATGGATAACAACCTATGACTAAAAGTGGAAAACATTGTGGCAAAAGGAGAAATTGCTCATTTTGAGCAATTTCTTCTTTTGTCACTATGTTTTCAAAAAAGCTGTCTACTGCAGAGGTGTCATGAGGAAAAGGGTTAACTGGGTCATAGTAACCATCTTTATTTGTATTTTACAGAAGCCAGTAGGAGCTAAAACAAGGAGAATCAAAGAGTGAGTGAACATTAAACATAATTATTTTCTCATATTACATGCAGCAAATCTGCAGCAGACGACATCTAGGCTAAAATATTAGAAAGTTTTAAATATAACAAATAATTGAATAGATTTGAAAACATTATAGAGGCAAGGTGAGACATTACTCAACATGATCAATTTATCCTTTTACCGCAATGTTTTCAAAAGTTGTCTTCTGTAATGGCATCATATTGGTTCATCTGCAGCAGAGGACTTCTGCCCAGATGTTTTCAACTATATTAAATGATTCATTGATTTAGTTCTCTTCCATGGTTTTGCCCAGATTTTTTAACATTATCTGCTGCAGATTTGTTGTTTGTGAGAAAGGATAAATGAAACTGTGCCATATTTATAAACAACAATGTAGAATTCACATTCTTACTTGAAAAGAAATACTACATATTTTTCATGTGTACTTCTGAAATCTGTAAATGAAAACATTGTTCAATTCAATCAAATCTAATGCAGTACCTTTTAAACATGTTCAGGTTTGTTTTATGCCTGCAAGACAGAAGATTGTTTAGCTAACCTTAGCAGGAAGTGTAGGTTGAGCCATTGTGTTCACTCCTAGTCTTTTTTGTTGCCTTCTGTCTGTCCGTCCGCTCACATCTTCCTACAAACAACTTCTCTTAGAAAAATGGACTAATTTTAAAACAAGCATACTGCGACGATGGTTCTCTTTTGTCTCTACTCTCACAACACCACACTTCTCCTCGTGTAAAAGTACGGGAAACGGAAGTTGTAATGGCTATGTGAAGTGCTCTCTGGTTGGTCGATATTTGGTCGTGTCCGGATTTTTAGCCAATCAGCGATCAGGTAATAGGAAACAATTTCTTTTTGTGTTGATATATTTAGTTTTGACGTGTCTGTGTTTTCCGCGAAAATGGTACCCCTAACGGCAACTCAAATATTAAGAAAACGAAGAGACGGATCAAAAATCGGGACGATCATTCGATGTAGCAACTGATGGGCTACACAATGCACATTGAGTGGTTTCTAAATTCGAAAAACTGTGGGAAGAGATAGTTTTCGCAGGAAAAGCGCTTTTCGCCCGTTTCCATAGAAATGGTGGTTTCTATGGCGACCAAACTACAAAAGGAACAACTAGAGCCTAGACCATTCATCCCTACCAAGTTTGGTCGAAATCCGTTGAATAGATTTGGCGCTACGCTTGCCACAAACAAACAAACAAATAAACATTTTACAAACCGACAGAAACGAAGACCGACTTTAAGGGTCTCTAGAAGAGAGAACCAATAATTTTACAGGAATGTCCTTAGGTCGTCCTTTTTTAAAGCTGTTCAAAGAATTTAATTCCATGCTGCAGCATCAGAAAGATGGAAAATGCCAAAACTTGGCAAAATGATACTTTCGTGACCCTCTACTAAGATTCTTGAAATTATCATGATCAGTTGAAAAAACATGGACGCCAAGAGGGCCGATTTGAAAATAATTTAGCACAAAGCTTTTGTGGGTGACCCTCTACTAAGACTACCGTTGATAAATATTACACCAGGGGGGCGGGGCTCAATTTATTTATATGTATAGAGTAAATCTTTGAAAACTATTGAAGTTCTATTAACAGGTGAGCAATATAGGAACATCATGGTACTCTTTTTAACCCTATATAGACACTTTCTGACGCCTCTGCAGCAGACGTCTTCTGCAACAAAACAAGCAATTTCTCCTTTCGCCTCAATGTTTTCAACTCTTTTTGATGATGAAACTCATCTATGAAGCTTTTTCTCATTTTTGTCAAGATTTTTCGGGGTCGTCTGCTGCAGATTTATTGTATGTGGGAAAGAGTTAAAGTATTGTTGGAATGTAGAAATTGCTCATGATTAGAAATTCCTCTTTTTCCCGTGATGTTTTCAATTCTGATGTTTTATGTTTTTTCATCAGATGTTCTGAGGGCAGATGATATCTCAAAGATGTCTTATGAAGTAAAATATCCTTTCTATTTACAGACCTAAACTTGTGTTTGTTTTGCATGGAGAATCCGGTAACCAGGAAGTGGTCTGTCAGGAGTTATCCGACCTTGTAGATTACAATCAACCCCACAGTACAGGTTAGTCTACAGTCTACAGTTTCGCAACAGACGACTTTTAAAAAAACCATTGTCGCAAAAGGAGAGATTGCTCATAATGTTCTTAGTATTTTGGAATCAAGTGATCATATACGCCTTATATATATGGCCATTGTGAATACTATAAAAAAAATCTCCAGAAATATTTTTGCCTTATTTTTAAGGGGTGAACCTCTGCCAGATTTCTACAAGCCATGTTGATTGGACAAATAAACATGGCCACTGGGCTGTTTTACACTTTTGCATATGGTGAACATTTTAAAAACATATTCCTCAGTACATATTTAGCACATTTTGGAAATGTTGTTACCAGATTCCTTTAACCCTTTCTTTCCCTCATACGACAATTCTGCAGCAGACAACTTTGAACATATTTTTTCAAAACATAAAAAATCTCAATAATTGAATGGATAACCTATGACTAAAAGTGGAAAACATATTGGCAAAAGGAGAAATTGCTCGTTTTGAGCAATTTCTTCTTTTGTCACTATGTTTTCAAAAAGCCGTCTGCTGCAGAGGCATCAGAAAGCATCTATATGAGGGAAAGGGTTAAGTCACCTTGATTGGTCCAATACTATGACCTCTAATTGGTTGTGATGTTTTACATTGTATGCCTATGGTGAAAACTACTCCTCAGCTCATACTGTTTTCAAATAATTTCATATGAATCTCCCTAGGGTAGCCCTCTTATTAACCCTTTTCAACATACAACAAATCTACTGGATGAGAATATGGAAAATTTCTTTTATGTAAAAGTTAAGTATTCAAGTTAGATTTGTAAACATTGTGACAAAAGCAGAAATTGCTCATTTTGACCAATTTCTTTCCATGCCACAATGTTTTCAGAAGATGTCTGCTGAAGAGGCGCCAGAGTGGATCTGTATGTGAGACTGGGTAAATTACATATGCAACATTATTCTTATGGCAGTGGAGCAATATTGGCCCTCTTGGGCCTCTTGTTAGTGTTTTCAATTTTGAAAAAGTCTGGAATTAACCCTCTCCCATTTGCAGACCAATCTGCAGCAGATTACTTTTGAAAACATTCTGGCAAAAGAAGAAATTATTCATGATGAAAAATTTCTTTTTAAGCCACAATTATTTCATCCCTTTAATTAATAAAGAATTTACGTTGATGTTTTTAAGGTGTTTTGCTGCAAATATGTTGTACCGTATATACTCGGTTATAAGACGCATTTTTTTACCTTCAAAATCGAAAGTAAAGTTGGGGGAGCGACTTATAAGCGGGTCAAGCAAAATTTCAGAAAAAAAAATACCCACCGAGCTACCTATCTTCAAAAGCTGTCATTTATATAAAGAGCCGATTTAACAGAATAATTCAAGTTTGATTGAAATAATAATAACATATTGAATTGATTTGTTTAGAAATCGAACAGAAGAAAAAATATAATTATGAATTTACACTCTTTTGTCTTTATTGTTTAGATTTATTCATGATTGGAAGCCATTTTGATTTTTGTGAAAATATAAATTGCGGCGCCGAAGTCGAGATTAAATAATTGTCTAAAATGCTAATCTCTCCTAAGGCTATTCTTTACACGCGACAAACAGTTTTAGGGCTAATGCAAGTCGGTTGTAACTATAGCCTATGTGGAAAGTGTTAACTCGTATTGTAATCTCGCCTTTTGAATATTTGTCAATTCTAAAGCTTTGGAATCAATAAAAAGTGATACTTTTTATTGCATTCACAGAACTGTAGATAAATGGGAGTTTTGCATGTTCTGAATTCCTTATTTGACCCTCTTACCCTATGTAGTCGATTTTTAAAGGAATTGACGATTCATTTGAAAATCCACAACATAGGGTTTCGTTGTATACTCCTCCCTATCTTGACCTCTGCATTCAGTATGACCCTAACCCTTTCCAAGATACAGACGCTTTTTGACACATCTGTAGCAGACGACTTTTGAAAACATCGTGACAAAACAAGAAATTGCTCATAATGAACAATTTCTCCTTTTGCCACGATGTTTTCAGCTCTTTCCATTCATTACACTTTCATTAATGGAGATGTTCCATGTTGTTGTATAAATGTTTTCCAAGTCGTCTGCTGCAGATTTGCTGCATGCGGGAATGGGGGTTTAACCCTTTCCCTCATACGACATTTCTGCAACAGACGACTTTGAACATATTTTGTCAAAAAATGGAAAATCTCTATAGTTGAATGGATAACCTATGACTAAAAGTGGAAAACATTGTGTCAAAAGGAGAAATTGCACGTTCTGTGCAATTTCTTCTTTTGTCACTATGTTTTCAAAAAGCCGTCTGCTGCAGAGGCGTCTATATGAGGGAAAGGGTTAAAGGCAAATTTTCGCCATTTCTAGGAGCACTGTTGAAGGCGGCATTTATCTGTGCAGAGATAGTGGACCTGAATTCCAAACAAAGCCTCAAAGAGCAGCTCATGTCTACCTACAACGGAGGGTTTGAATTTCACAGCTGGGCTAATTTACCACATGGTTCAGGTTGGTATTTTAAAATCTGCCACCTTTAAATGGAGTTTCAGTGAATTAACCTTTTTAGCTTGCCTTTTTTTCGGAGGATACCAAGTCACATAACTGGCTTAAATAAGTATTAATACAAAAAGTTTAACCTTGCCAATAACTCAAAAAACATTTTACATTTTCAAATGAAACTTGGTACACATGTCTCTAAGAACAATATTCATGTCTACACCAACTCTGGCTTTAATAATTATTCAGTAATTCTCCTTTTTTTTTCGACTTAGAAAAAACAGACGAGCGTTGGTGTTCACTCCGTGGCACTTTGTTTTTACTCTTTCCAACATGTAGATGCATTTTGGTGTGCAAGCTGGACTAGCTCTAAATTTGTTGCACAGGCTTCACAAAACAGATTCCAGCAATCAAGTGTTAACCCTTTACCTCATATAGACGCTTTCTGACGCCTCTGCAGCAGACAGCTTTTTGAAAACATAGTGACAAAAGAAGAAATTGCTCAAAACGAGCAATTTCTCCTTTTGCCACAATGTTTTCCAATTTTTGTCATAGTAACGTTATCCATTCAATTAGAGATTTTCTATTTTTTGACAAAATATGTTCAAAGTCATCTGCTGCAGAATTGTTGTATGAGGGAAAGGGTTAAATCGATTCAACCCATTCAGGATGATCTTTCCTAACTAAATTTAAAACATCAATATTTTAGGTATGGGAACCAGTAGTATTCTGGCAGGAGCTGTCATGGCAGCAATTTTGAAGGTTTCTGGTAAGAAGTATGATGTTGATCGGCTTGTCCATTTGGTGAGTTCTGTGTTTTATCACATTTCTAATGTTTCACTCCTGCAACATAATATTCCCTTTGAAAATGTCTTGGCAAAACTATCGAACATTTCTATAAATGAATGTTATTTTACTGAATATAGTTGAAAACATTATGGTGAAAGGGAAATTGCTCATGATGAACAATTTCTGCTTTTACCACACTGTATTCAACTTTATTTAAAAGTTATTCATTCATTAATAACGGATTTCAATGTCTACATGTCCCAAAGTCGTCTGCTGCAGATTTGTTGAATCTGGGAAAGGGTTAACCCTTTCCCTCATATAAACGCTTTCTGACGCCTCTGCAGCAGACAGCTTTTCTGAAAACATAGTGACAATAGAAGAAATTGCTCAAAATGAGCAATTTCTCCTTTTGCCACAATGTTTTCCACTTTGCTGCAGATTTGTTGTATGAGGGAAAGGGTTAAGAACAAAACATATGTTTTATATTCAACTTAAGCATATAATTATACAGGTCTTGATATTGACTAATATACAATTAGTAATGGTTAAGACAATAAAATAATTAAAAAATTGTAATTAATTAAGTTTAAATCATCATTCACCTTCCACCAATTGATAAAAAATAGTTTATTTGGAAAGGTAGCCTTTACACTTGGAAGAATGTAGTGTGGAGTATTGGTCCTAGAAAGATAGGGAACACAGTCATGGTGCACTGGCTGGCATGACATAACAGAAAATTGTTGAAAATGGCATTAACCAGTGCCTTTTTATGGACGCATCTACAGCAGACACCTTTTGAAACATTGTGAGAAATAACTTAAAATGAGAAAAAAATCCTTTCGCCACAATGTTTTCAACTTATTTCAGTATTCATACCGTCATTTACATGTATAGTGATTTTCAACATTTTTGCCCAGATATTTTCAAAGTCGCCTGCTGTAGATTGTTTGTATGTATGAAAGGGATGATACAGTACAGCTACAAGGAAAAATCAATTTGAGCCTGTTTATGGGGAAAAGGTACATGTTGGTAATTCTGAACAGAATCAGATCAGCCTGTACATCTTCTCCGTCTGCTCAGAATCTAATCAAGTTGACAAAACCTTCAAACAAGACTGGGAGGTAAAATGTGAACAATTTCTCCTTTTGTCACAATGTTTTCAAATTCTTTCAGTAATTACCGGTATTCCATCATGTCTAAAAAACATCCAAATCTTGTGTAGATGTTATTCTTTCAGTAATTACCGGTATTCCATCATGTCTAAAAAACATCCAAATCTTGTGTAGATGTTTTCAAAGTCGTCTGCTGCAAATATGTTGTATGTGGGAAATTGACAGCCTAAATTTTTTTATTTTTTTGTACCTACAGGTGCTATATTTAGAACAGCTGCTGACCTGTGGCGGAGGATGGCAAGACCAAATTGGGGGTCTTGCAGGAGGAATAAATTTGGGGCTCTCTGAAGGGAAACTTCCCCTACATATAGAAATAAGAGATTTGGAGATAAGTCAGGAGATTGTTCAAGGTTTTAATGATAGGCTTGTTCTCATTTACACTGGGAAAACTCGACTAGCAAGAAACATCTTACAGGTTTGTACCCGTATATTAATCCTTTCCCAGACGCTTTCTGAAGCAAACAACTTTTGAAATCATATTATCATTTATAGAGATTTTCTATGTATCGGACTTGATAATTTCAATGTCGTCTGCTGCAGATTCAATGTATGTGGGGAAGGGGGGGTTAACCCTTTCCCACATACAACAAATCTGCAGCAGACGACTTTGAAAATGTCTACTCAAAAATATGGAAAATCTCTATAAATGTGGGTAGTATTACTGAAAAAAGTTTTTCACCTTAAAAATTGTCATTTGTTATAAATTATATGTTACACATTTTGGTGAACAGTGATTATGTAATTTCTTTTAGCAATGGAAGTTGATGTAAAAAGTGTGTCGATAAAACTGTTAAAGATTTATTCACGTTTTCAAACCAACTTATTTCGCTTCAAACGGCAACATCAAAATGACGTTACTACCATGGCCCACCCTGTGGTTACTTACAATTTTCATAATCTCACAGAAAATGTATTTGTCAACCAGTTATCCAAATATTTGTCATGTATGTAAGAAATGTAGACTTTTGATAAAATCAGGTTTATTTTCTACAAGTTCGAATGGTGTCGAAATTATAACAAAAGTCCTATTACTTCTGGATCACCAGTTGTATATAAGCACAATAAGTACAGTTTATGAAAAGTAGTTACATATATAGGATCTGACATAAGTTGTCATTTAATTAAAGTTTTATTAACCCTTTCCCTCATACGACAATTCTGCAGCAGACGTCTTTGAACATAGTTTGTCAAAAAAATGAAAATCCCAATAATAAATGGATAACCTATGACTAAAAGTGGAAAACATTGTGGAAAAAGGAGAAATTGCTAATTTTGAGCAATGTTTTCAAAAAGCCGTCGGCTGCAGAGGCGTCAGAAATCGTCTAAACAAGTTCAAGAATTTTTTATTACCGGTAAGCGAGCCTGTGGCAACTTTAATAACAACAGACTCGCTTAATAACAAATTTTTGGGACGAGTTTAATTACCTTTTATGAAATGACAACAAATGTTAGATTTTTTTTTATCACATGACGAAACTCAAAAAAAAATCGGAATCCGCAGCAGACAGCTTTTTGAAAACATAGTGACAGAAGAAGAAATTGCACAAAACGTGCAATTTCTCCTTTTGCCACAATGTTTTCCACTTTTTGTCATAGGTTATCCATTCAATTATGGAGATTTTCTATTTTTTGACAAAATACGTTCAAAGTCGTCTACTGCAGAATTGCCATATAAAGGAAAGGGTTAAACAGTATTTGTCGAGCTCTGTTGTTTACTGAAATCCTTTCCAATCTGTAGGTGCAATTTGACATTTCAAAGCAAACAACATTTCAAAGCATTATGAGCAATTCCTCTTTTTGCCACAATGTTTTCAACTGTATTTTTATACGACCGTTTCTTAAAAACGGTACGTATTATGGTATGGTCATGTCCCTCCCTCCGTCCCTCCGTGCGTCCCTCCGTCCGTCCGTTCGGGTTTTCCGCACTTTTTTCTTACATACTTTGAGCTATTGAGCTGAAATTTTGTATAAGGCTTTGTAGTGATGTGTCACAGATCAAGTTCATATTTCCTGGGATTTCGTCAATTTTTGAATGAGTTATGCCCCTTTCTGGACTTAGAATATTTGTTTTTATGTCAAAAATACATTACCAGTCATTTAATACCTGATATATAATCTCAACACCGTTAATTCATCCAGAAAAGAAGCTCGCGCAGCCATGCATAGCCCTCACGCGTGTGTGATACACACGGCCGCCGGTAATACCGGCGCACGGTCCATGTGACCCCCACTTTTAATTTCTGGACACACCAACTGACAGCTAAGAATTCATTTCATTTTTATATTTTATTTCTTGGTCTGTTTAAGGCATTCGCCTTAAACAAGTTATTTTCATTCAGTTATTCAACTACATTAACAACCTAACAACATAATTGTGTAAATTACTAACTGTAATTAAGTTGTTTTTTGTGAACACAACTAACTGAGAAGTCACGGGTGGGTTACCCCACCCACTATTTCAGTTACGTATCGGGTGCGGTAATGGCCATTCATTCTTTCAACGAAGTTATAGTTACACCGACCCTATTAGCGATAATATATTATTATCGCCTTGTATTACATTATGTATATTAATTAAACATGAACAATTTTGGAAAATATTTGTAAAATCTTTTTCATTGAAATACGTTCCGTGATCAACGGGTATAGTAGAAAATAAAAAATAGAAAAAAATTATATTTTTTGTTGAATCGTATAAATTGTTTTGTTTCATATATATTCTATGTCACATAGTGGTGATCAGAGGCGTGACTCATAACGGCTGTATGAGACACGCGTCTGTCCTGTTTTGCGTTCACTAAGTACACACAGGATTCACCCTGTGAGTACTTCTCTTCCTGGCCTGCTTCCATTTGGAAACAGTCTGGGTTGAGGAGGACTCACAAAAGCTGGAAGAGTAAGAAGACCCCTAAAAAGGTTTCTCTTAGCTCTACGAGTGAAGCGGAGTTTGAGGGGTTCTCCCAACAATCAGACTCCGCGGCTGTGTTGAGTGAGCAGAAGGTCAGAGCTGTTCCTTCTTCACTCCGCACAACCGCTCAGAGGTCCAGATTAGGAGGTGTAATCAGCTATTTTCCCCACAAATTCCCTCTTAGGAAACAAACCCTATGCTGTGGGTTCTCAATACCCACAGCATAGGGTAAGAGGGTCAAATGAGGATTTCAGACATGCATACGCCCCTTATCTGGAGCTCTGACCGCTCCCCCTCAGCTTCGGCTGGTCCTTCGCGGGACATGGAGGAGCGGATGGCAGCGGCTGATGTCTGTTATTCCGTCGGGAAACAAAGGCCTTCGGGCCAGAAACCGTACGGACACAGTGATGGTTGGCCTCAAGAGTGAGCAACCGTCTGCTGAACGACATTATCTGACGCCAGGTGTTGGGGCTGACCCTTCGGGAGACGCCATGGGTCAATCAAAGGGAAACCTCACTGATTGGCCACCTCTAACACCACACTCTGCAGTAAGCAGTCTTCGGACGCTTACAGAGTGCCAAATTATAATGTCTGCGGACAGAATTCTTTGGAGACCGGTGATAGAGCAGCTTCACAACTGCCTATCATTAGTCAACCGGGTAATGCTTGCGAGCAAAACCTATATGACTCCGGGTAACCGGGTACCGGGCAACCAGTCAGTCATTTCGCCTAGGCGCGACCAGTCACCGGGCAAATCCGGCAGTCATTTAGCGATGACGCGACCGGTCAGTCATTAAGCCATGACGCGACCGGGCAAATTATCAGTCAGTTTAACATGACGCGACCGGGCAGTGGGCAGTCAAGGTAACGAGCAGTCGTTAAGCTAGTACCACTCGTTCTTCGCACAACCGGTCTATACGGATATTCAAAACACTGGTCATTACGCACCAGGCTCAGATATCCAACCGTCTAACATCGGTTATAAGGAGTACAGGACAGATAAATCTTTCCTTTCTCCAAGGGGAATAGTGTTCTTCTGTAGGGATTACACTCCTCAAAAGAAGGAGAATAGAAGAGTACGGATATTCAAACACTGGTCATTACGCACAAGGCCCAGATATCCAGTTATAGGTAGTACAGGACAGAGAAATGTTTCCGTGTCTCCAAGTGGAACATGGTACTTCTCTAGAGATTACACTCCTTCCCCGATACAAAGCTCCGTTTCAAAAGATGTAACGGATCGGTGATAGGCGGGTTAACCAAGCCTACCGGGATCAGCAATACCCACCTGATGGGAATTCACTGTTCCCGGAAGGACACCTTTCGAAGAGGCAGTCCTTAGAAGGCAAACCCCCGATCGGAATAACTCAGGTTTTCCGTGAAAGGGAGGTCGAGACCGTCCCATACGATTAGTTCGGCGCCGACGATCGATCCAGTGCGACCTCTCTCTACTGCGGAGAGAGGAGGTTCATATCACACGATCGACACCTTAACACAACAATAAAGTACACCAAGATTGAATATTATCTTCAATCCCTTCTCTTACTTTTATAAGACTGTTGTGTCTTTCAGTTGAAAGACGGATTAGAGTCAAGCATCGTAGGGCTCGACACTCTCCCACCTCCTCGTCTGACGGGCGGGGGCGGGGGGGGGGGGGCAGTCCCCTTCAGATTACGAGCCGGCTGTAGAGCGTTGACCTCTACAGCAGAACATTAAGGAAGTACTTAGGGTGGTGCCTAATACGTTATGCCCGAAGGTTGACGCTTAAACGTCGTTTAAACCTATAATGATTTCGAGCAAAACCTACACTCTGCAGTACAGCAGTCTTCGGACTTCTACAGAGTGCCAAGTTATAATGTCTGAAGTTTTTGGAGACTAGTGATAGAGCAGCCTCACATCAGCCTATCATTAGTCAACCGGTCAGTAATGGTCAGAGGGAGCTACCATT
Source organism: Serripes groenlandicus (assembly GCA_031761405.1). Lineage (NCBI taxonomy): Eukaryota > Metazoa > Mollusca > Bivalvia > Cardiida > Cardiidae > Serripes > Serripes groenlandicus. The sequence continues at coordinate 5,305,284 of JASEVX010000010.1, read as the reverse complement.
ACTGAACGTTCCCAGAGCTGGGTAACGAGCAGTCGTTAAGTCAAGTTGACTCCAACCGTTTTGTCAATATTATGACATAAGCATTGGACAACCGGGTGTTTTCGAACACAGCCAAGTGAAAATCACCTTCGCAGAGTTGTCGTTCCTTACACTCATATGAATGTAATGAGTCGATAGTGCTAGAGAATGAGTCAAATGCCTACCGAGTACTCAATTAATCACTGGGCATAAACGGTTGTCGCGTGAACGTTCACTGGGCATAAACGGTTGTCGCGTGAACGTTCACAGGGCAGTCAAACTCTTAACTGGGCATAAACGGTTACCGGGCAAACGGTCACCGTGAAAACAAAAATTCAACTATGAATTCTTCGGAATTCAACAGTATTCCAATTGACAAATGTCCTCGGACACAGTCATTTGGAGATCGGGCAATGTCTTTAGACATAGCCAGTAAGGCACCGGTCAAACGGGTAATGTCTTAGGACATAACCTTTCGGCAGTCAATCGGGCAGTATGCTGGGACATAGCCGATTAAACAGTCGGCCATCGGGTATGGGGAGTACCGGTCAAATAGTTATGTCGATCCCCAGGGAGGAGAGAGTGCGTCTCTAGGGACTACACTCCTCCCAAGTAATACCCATCGTACCAATTGTTGGGACGAGTCGATGTCCGACGGTATTACATGGGAGAGATTCAGTTGATTTCATAAATCAATCCCCTACGCTGGCCTACCGGGATCAACCGTTCCCAGAGGATAGTCACTCTGTGAACTCTCTCATACGTGAGCTCGGACCGAAGGTTGATTCCATGCGATCTCATTCTTCTTCGGAAAAGGGATAAATTCCTCGATCATGACTCCTTCATAGGATTCCTCCCACCAAGGGGCTAAGTTTTGTGGAAAAGTAGCCAGTTGCTTGGGAAGATTGATGTGTGGAGTACTGGTGTGAGAAAACCAGGAAATACATGAGTAGGTGAACTGGCCGCCGTGATATAACTGAGAAATTGTTAAAACGGCGTTAAACCACAATCAATCGATCATAGGATTCCTCCATGTCGAATCGGACACTGACATTCCGGTCCAGAACCGGCTTTAGTCAATCCGCACGTCGTCGGGTAAAACCCACGACCCCGTCTTGTCTGACGAATAAGAGACATATCGGGTTCAGTGCTCCATCGGATGATTAACAATTTAGAGCTGGACTCTAAATAAACTATCATTAGTGGGAAGTTACTGCATTCACTGCGTCCATAGGCGCATTTCGGCGTATGCGGCAACATTGTTCACAGGGACAGAACGTACAGTGACTTCTGCAAAGGCATTCTTAGAAGCCCAACCTGTGAAGACACAAGAGACAGGCTAAGTTCGAGCCTAGCTTTCTGCTTCCGCTGGCCCTGCCTTATCAAAGCCCCGTACGGGAGCAAAGTTGGCATACAACCAAGTAGAGCACTGTCCCTAATCCGCGGCTATAGGGAAGCGCTCCTCTCTATTAAGCTAACAGGAATGCCATGGAGTGGGTATCAACCTTCCATTCGGTGGTTTCTACAACCGTCTTTCGTCTGGTTCCGGTGAAGACCGGAATAAGACTTATCGACTCAGATTGCGTCTAGTACGGTCGAGTAATAAAATGGAATGTTCCGTTTTATCAAGAACGCAATCCGGAACGGCTGTCTGAGCGATTCTTAGACCAAACAGACACCTGTTACCACGTACCGGTTGCTTTTTCATCGAGGAATGACCGTCGATTCATTGTAAACGGGGAAGTGTTCCTTTCAAACACTTCACTTCGATTACCTGCGTTTAGAACTAATTCCCAAAACGGGCAAGTCGGATCTATTCCCCTCAAGAGACTCGTTGTAGGACGTTTCTCGTTGAGCTGGCCCTTCGGACAGACTCGATTCGCTATAAGAGAATCCGATTACCATGTCCTGGATAAGGATCAGTAATTAAGGGAAACGGTCCGATACATGCTTCATACTACACCCGAATTGTTTACAGTTCGGGGCAGTGTGTTAAATACTCATTACAGTACAGGGCTTAACTGACTAGGACATGTACATGATCAATAGAGTAGACAGTAGTCCTTCGATTGGCAATAATTATTACTCCCTGAATTGCCCCCATAATTCAAATGAGTCAACTTCCGGTGTCGTTATTCTCTTCCTGACAATGACTTTAGAAACACAGTATTGGCCCAGAGATCGTAGTTCAACGTTCTTCTGGCCTGCCTATCGACATAACCGTTACATCTTCATTAGAAGTAGACAGTTCTTACCGATTGGTGGTTTTTAAGGTACGTCAATCAGTAATTTATGCTTACATTTGTTGCCGACCTCTCGCATTCAAGATTTGGCGATGAACACAACAATTATTGTTCGATGCTCCAATGCGCTTAACTTCAAAGTTCAGATCCATTCTCTCCAAACTTTTACGTTCTTCGGAAGCTGCCGCTTCGTAAGTTATAAACTGAGACTTAAATTCGTCTTGCTTGGCGAACACTATCAGGGAAGTGAGTTCTTTGCTTTCAGTAAAAACGAATTTCATCAGGTTTTACAGCCGTATGGTTATTCAACCGTTCTTATAAACCTGTATTCCTACTGAGACCAAGTTGCCTTTGGTGCTTCCTAACCCATCACATTTCACAACCTTTCTGTGAACTGTGTTCCCTTAGATGTAACCTGATCTTGTACCCTGTCAAGGGTCTTAAGTTCTATATAAAACATTCGAGGGCTGTAAGAGCCACAGTAGGGGTTATTCAACCTCAGGTAGGAGAAGGATATGTCAGCAGCGTATTCAAACACTGGATATCCTATTCCTTTAATTAGTAATAAGATCCTTCTGATAAAGTCTTAAAACGTTTCAATCAGAAATTATTCCTCTCTGGACACACAAGTGGACTCTCAGCGAGTACTTACCTAATTAATACACAAATTACTAAATACATAAACAGTTGTGTTTATATTTAGTAGTACCGTAGGTACTCTTACCAAGTGCTACGATTTCTCGGGACCGGCATTGTGTTGGACGATCCTCCCGACCGATGCTGCAAAGTCATCAGGTATTAAATGACTGGTAATGTATTTTTGACATAAAAATGAAGTTTTTTAAAGTAAAACATATTTTTATTAGAAAATACTTACCAGTCATTTCAGATTCCCGCCTCCCAACCCCGCGTCGTCACCCAACACTAAACGCTGCAAGTTAACGGTGAAATTAAAAGTGGGGGTCACATGGCCCGTGCGCCGGTATTACCGGCGGCCGTGTGTATCACACACGCGTGAGGGCTATGCATGGCTGCGCGAGCTTCTTTTCTGGATGAATTAACGGTGTTGAGATTATATATCAGGTATTAAATGACTGGTAAGTATTTTCTAATAAAAATATGTTTTACTTTAAAAAACTTCATTTTCCGCACTTTTTTTCTACATGTTTTGATGTATTGAGCTGAAATTATGTATATGGCTTTGTAATCAAGTGTCACAGATAAAATTCACATTTCCTTGAATTTCGTCAATTTTTGAAAGAGTTATGCCCCTTTTTGGACTTAGAATATTGGTTTTCTGCACTTTTTTCCTACATACTTTGAGCTATTGACCTGAAATTTTGTATATGGCTTTGTAATCACGTGTCACAGATCAAGTTATTTGTCAATTTCTGCATGAGTTATGCATTTTTCATAGTTTCCCATTATTCTTTAACAACTTATTCCTGAACGACTTTATTAACTTTTTACAAACAAACAATATATCAAAAAAAGAGGAAACTTACAAAGACGTTCCTGATGGGCGTATTATGTACCGTTTGCGGTACTCTTGTTAAAATTATACTTTCATTCAAAGAGATTTACTTCTAATTATACATAGTATATGGGGGCTATATAGGAGTCACGCTTTTCGGTTTGTCCGTTGGTCTGTGGACATTTCTTGTGAACACTATTTTTCAGCAACCCTTGGTCAGAATTCAATATAACTTCACAAGAATGATTGATACCAAGCCTAGTTGTGCATATTGTCGGCATGTTGCACTGGAATTATTTTTAAATGAGTTATGGCCCCTCATACAAATGTATATTGTCAGGCACCAGATGTATTCATCACCATCAGTGATATTTCTAGTTTTGTCTAGATAACATTTTGTTCAAACTCATCTGCTGCAGATTTGTCATATGTTGAAAAGACTTAAAGTTATACTTTTTTTAGATTGGAAATGTTTTCTCTGACATGTTTACAAAACAGACGATTCTGAAGAATTATGTTAATTAGAGTTTTCTTTCCTAATTGTTTCAGGAAGTTTTGAGAAATTGGTATGCAAGAAACCCAAAGATTGTAGAAACAGAAGACAACTTGGTTGCTCTTGCCCATGAATGTGCTAAACAGTTAAAATTAGGTAAAGTTTGAGTGTTGAAATTATTTTAGCTTTCCGATGTTTTTATTTTTAGCTCACCTGAGCACTAAGTGCTCAAGATGAGTTATTGTGATCGCTATTTGTCCAGCGTCTGGCGTGCGTCGTCCGTCATCCGTCAATATTTTCTTCTCTGTAACCAGTGGGTCAATTGTGATTAAACTTCACAGAAAGCATCCTCTCAATGTCCTCACTAGAATTCCTTCAAACTTTTGGGATCCATGCAGCATTCTGGTTTCCATGGCAACCAAACGAAAAAAACTTAAAAAATGTTCTCCTCCTAAACCGGTTGACCGATTTTCAAATAATTTTGTAGAAATGTTCCTTGGTTGACCATCTAACAGATTCCTTCAAGTCATGTTTATTGGTCAAAAAACATGGCCGCCAGTGGGCGGGGCTTTTTTGCCTTATATGGCTAAAGTGGAAACTTAAAAAATCTGGTGAGCGATCCAGGGCTATCATGGCCCTCTTGTTGTTTTGTTTAATCGGTGTTTGACGCTGTTTTCAACATGATTTCATTTATATCAAGGCAACAGTTCATTTATTCATAAACAAACAAAACAGTACTAAAAAATGTGCCTTGTCAAAGGGCACTCCACCATGACTGCTGCGACTGAGGATCGGTCCCAAATCCCCTATGCTAACCACTCGCCATTATAGATGTAACTATGCCCAACCTTATGATGTAATGGTAGGGCCAGGTATTTACATACTAGTTACTACCTGGTTATTTTCACTGAAAAGTATTTGTAAATAAATTTTAAGAATAAAAATGTATTTAAGATTACTGTCATGGTACCACTTTCATCTGTAGGAAAAAAAAAATTGCTTGTTTTGATCAATTTCTACTTTTAATACACAATGTTTTCAGCTATATCTTTATCAAAATTGTATCTACAGTTTTCCAGATATCACATTTTTTGCATCAAATCTTTTCTTAACACACAACTCTCTAAAATTATAAATTCAGATTAAGTGTTTTAACCCTTTCCAACATTCAAACGGGTTTTGAAAACGAGTAATTAATTTCTCCTTTTCCCACAAAGTTTTCAACTCTATATCTTCATTGATAGAAATTTTCCACATTTTTGCCTAGATGTTTTCAAGGTTGTTTGTTGCATATTTGTTGTACCGGTATATGGGAAGGATTAGAAATAATACTACAGTGACATATTGCAGGAAATTTTGAAGGAGTAGGACAGTGTATGGACCAATACTGGGAAATGAAGAAAGTGATGGCACCTGGTTGTGAGCCTGAATTTGTGTCAAAACTGATGCAGCAACTACGACCGCATGCCCTTGGTATGTGTATGGCTGGTGCAGGGGGAGGAGGATTCATGTATGTCCTGGCTAGGGATCACAGTACCCAGCAGAAGGTCAAGGACGTAGTTGCTCAATTAGAAGTAAGACGTAAAAATATGAATTTCCCTAATTGTTGTGTTTTACACCACTTTCAACAATTTTTGGCCGGATTGCTCTAGCAATTCCAGTTTATAGATTGGCTCTGTCCGTCTGTCTGTCCGTCAACATTTTGGTTAAAGTTCCAGGTTGAGACAAAATCTCAGCACTGGAAAGGGTTACAAACTTGAAACTTTGCCTGAAGGTAACCAGTAACAAGTTCTATTGATTTCTATGGTTACTTTGACCTTGACCTTGGTTTTTCGATTTTCAAGGTCAAATTGCCGACAATCCAGCCTTGCCGTTTTCAGTGGTTTCTTGTTCAGTTTTATTACAGTGTTTCCTGGGTAACTTACCAGTACTTCTAATCCCGTTACCCTGAATGCCAAGGAGAGCAGCCATTACTACCATTTTTGAAGTCTTTTGTATGATCAAGCTGGGGATCGAACCCATGGCCTCCCGCACCTGAGGTGGATGCTCTACCACTATACCATGAGGCGTACTGACGTTTTTGCTGAAACAATGCTTGAAATTTATCCAAATAACATTGCTGTCTGATGTTATGTGCTATAATCCTCTTTTTGTGCCCTCAACTTCGAAGTAGGGAAATATGGTTTGCTTGATCTTGTTTGTTAAGCGTTTTTAATTTAACTATTTGAAGAATACGAGAGCTATTACAGTCACTTGTGTGTCGGCGTCGGCGTTGCAACTTTGGTTAAAGTTCTGCATGCAAAGCTTTTTCTCACAAACCACAGATGTTAATGCTTTGTAACATCACACACGTATTGGACATCATCAATTGACCTTGCAGGACAAGTCCCAAAACTCTACATCAGATGTTGACACAATTGTGCCCCTTTTTGGACTTAGAAATGATGTTGGTTAAAGTTTTGCATGCATGATGCTATCATGGACATATCTCAGTAACCACTATTGACTTCATTCATGTCTTCAGGGGTGTCAGACAGTCAAGTTACCAGTAGATAACTATTGTATGAATTCAGTACAAATTATGGCCCTTGTTTGACTTTGATCATTTGGTTAAAGTTTGGCATGCAAGGTACTATCATGCACATATCTCATTAACAACTGTTTAATATAGAATCAAATGGCAAATAGTCGAGCATGCTGTCTTATGGACAGCTCTTGTTGGAACATACCATTACTTATGAACTGCATTATAGTTTTGACTTATCGTATAATTATGGGTTAATCATTCAAATATTGCTTACCTGTATATTGTTTCTTTTCGAAAATACCTGTACTTCTTCAGTTATGACCCATTTTAACCCTTTCCAACATACAGACACTTTCGGCAGCATACAACTTTTGAAAACATTGCAGAAAATGATGAAATTGCTGAGCAAAGGGTAACAACATATTTTTTTTATGGACAACCATATGGTTGCCAGCACTGTGTTATACAAACATTTTTCTAGTTCCTTTAGGTACGCTAATTTACTTACTGACGTTTTTAAGACAGGTAAAAAAAGGTGCTAATGATGATTTATTACCTGTTAAATTCCCTGTTTCAAATACTGCATAATATCTAAATCAGCTACCTAATGAGTTTATAAAGATATAATCAAAATTTATTTCTCAATAACCTTTATGCATGAAGGAATGTTTATTTACAGAATAAAGAAGGATGCGAGGTTTATGATGCCTGTGTGGATCCGGAAGGCCTTTCCGTCTCGATGATAAAAGAAGAGGAAGAGCAAGGAAAAGAAACCGAAGAGGAGGAAGATTTACAGGACGGTCTTAAACAGCCAGAAATATTTCCTGAAGAAAACACGAAATCCAATGACATTTCAAAACAAGAACACGAAGAGGTGACAGAGAAGGGAGATGGAAATAACTTATAATTATACAGTCAAACTTGTCTTAAGCAGCCACCCAGGTGAGAGTCAAAATATGGCTGCTAACTACAAGTCAAATAATGAGGAAATTTCTCCATTTGCCACAATGTTTTCAACTCGATGTAATAATTTAACTCCCATTTATTTTGCAAATATTTGACAGGATGTCTTCAAAGTTGTCTGCTGCAGATTTATTGTAGTACATGGAAAGTGTTAATTAATCTTTACCCTCATATAGATGCTTTCTGACACCCTGCAGCAGACAGCTTTTTGAAAACATGGCGACAAAAGAAGAAATTGCTCAGAACGAGCAATTTCTCCTTTTGACACCATGTTTTCAACTTCATTAAATTATTGTACTTTCATTTAACCCTTTCCCTCATATAGACGCTTTCTGACGCCTCTGCAGCAGACGGCTTTTTGAAAACATAGTGACAAAAGAAGAAATTGCACAAAACGTGCAATTTCCCCTTTTGACACAATGTTTTCCACTTTTAGTCCTAGGTTATCCGTTCAATTATAGAGATCTTCTATTTTTCGACAAAATAGGTTCAAAGTCGTCTGCTGCAGAATTGTTGTATCAGGGAAAGGGTTAAAGGGAGTTTCCAATTTTGTTCGGGTATGTTTTCAAAGACTGCTGCAGATTTGTTGTATGTGGGAAAGGGTTTAACACAAACATTATGGGATGTTCATTGTAGCCCTATAGTTCCATGCCACTTTTCCATGATGTGTGATACCAAATTGAAGGTACATGTTGGCTTCTGTGAACAGACCAGATCAGCTTATGCATCTACACTGTTCACACATTTTGCTTGTTAGCAACGTGTGTCAAATTGTTTGAATTCTGATAAAAGGAGTGATTTTAACCTACAGTGTTCAGAAATGCCAACTTGTACCTTTTTCCATGGGCTGACAGCAATGGTGAATAAGACCACAAATGGTCTGCCACAACTCATATATATACTTCTTAAACCCTTTCCCACCCATTTTGACGCAATAGCAGCAGACGATTTTTGAAAACATTGTGGCCAAAGGTGAAATTGCTCATGATGATGTTCATAGTCGTCTGCTGCAGAATTGTCGTATGAGGGAAAGGGTTAATGGTCTACACCAGTAAAAACTGTTAGTGTTATCAATGCAGAAGCCAAGAAGCTGGTAATGGTACCAGGCTGTCTTATCAGAGTTCTCTCTTATCGTTTTCATTCACTTAACCCTTTACCTCATATAGACGCTTTCGGACGCCTCTGCAGCAGACGGCTTTTTGAAAACATAGTAACAAAAGAAGAAATTGCACAAAACGTGCAATTTCTCCTTTTGTCACAATGTTTTCCACTTTTAGTCATAGGTTATCCATTCAATTATAGAGATTTTCCATTATTTGACAAAATATGTTCAAAGTCGTCTGCTGCAGAATTGTCGTATGAGGGAAAGGGTTAAGTTTTATAAAAAACTTTTGGAGATCCAGCCAGCAATTGGTCTAGGTGAAATGGAAAAGGTTTGTTGGTGGTTACCTTTTCCATAAAAGGGATGCATTCAGAGATCAGAGGAGGTTGTTAATTTAACCTTTCCCACATATAACAAATTGGCAGCAGACGACTTTGAAAACAATCTTAGGAAAAATGTAAAAGAAAGTATAATTATTGTGTTGATTTTAAAGCATTGTGAGAAAAGGGAGTTATTACTCAATATTAATTTTTCAATTATTTCAGATGGTGTCTGCTGCAGACGCATCAACATTCTTCTGCAAGTGGTGAAAAAGGGGTTAAATGATTTATTAGGGTTTAACGCCGTTTTCAACATTTTTCAGTCATATCACGGCGACCAGTTCACCTACTCATGCGTTTCCTGGTTTTCCCACACCAGTACACCACACAGCATACTTTCCAAGCAACTGGCTACTTTTCCACATAGACTGTTAAACAGCCCATTGGTGAAAGACGAATGACGCATGTCACAGTGACTTTTGTCAAACGTCTGGAAAGAATGTTGGCCGAGCAAAAAAGGGGTTAAAGTGCTGTAGTTTGATTGGGTAATCATATTACTGCATGCAGGGATATAATTGTGCACTATTTTTATCATTATATAAATCACAACTTTTGCAATTTGTTCCAGTTTCATCAGTGCCAAAGTGTTATCTCATAGATTGGACTAAATATTCTAAAATTCATGCTAGGCTTCATCACAACAAGTGCAGTAATCTTAATTTTCATATTTATTCCAAACGACAATCTATGCTGCAGTAATTAAATTGGGAATGCTGAACATTATTGGTTCAAGCGTACACATAATAGAAATCTGAGAATACAAATATTTTTCAATTTACATAAATATCTTAAACTTAAATTAACTCTGAAATTGTTCTCTCTGTGCTGATATTTTTAAAGAGTCCGAAAGGTCTGAGTGATTTTACATATTGGGCATTTAGTAACATGGCTCTTTTCATCTTGTCAAAAAAAGCAATTACAAAAAAGCTACCGAAATTATTTGAATCCATTCTGAAATCTTTATCATTATATCTTTTTCTTTTAACCCTTTGCCTCATATAGACGCTTTCTGACACCTCTGCAGCAGACGGATTTTTGTAAACATAGTGACAAAAGAAGAAATTGCTCAAAACGAGCAATTTCTTCTTTTGCCACAATGTTTTCCACTTTTAATCAAAGGTTATCCGGATTATCGAGATTTTCCATTTTTGGACAAAATATGGCAAAATATGTTCAAAGTCGTCTGCTGCAGAATTATCGTATGAGGGAAAGGGTTAAGCACTCTATTTTTAATCAACATTTCATATACATGTATAGCCTAAAACCATTCATGTATTCATATAATATTATTGAACGGACACAATTGCAATTCTGGGTTAAATAGGTACGGTGATATGTAGTTATATGTCGGGCCCTTCAGAAAGCTGTTGTCTTTCGTCATGATTTTGTTTGATTTTAAACTTGCTATAAAACTTGTAGTTTATTGCAGTATATTGTTAGTCGCTGGGCCAGTAGAATTAAGTTGTTGCCTAACTTAAAATGGACTGTCTTCCAAAACCATGTCTTAATTGTTATTTAATTCCCTTGGGAATGGTCGTATCTAAGTTGAAAGAACTTGTGGCCAGACCTATTTGCATGAAAAAAAGGGAATATTATGTTGCAGTAGTGATACATGGATTTGTATTGTACTTCGAGGAGCATGGCAAAAAAGGGCAATTACGTGAGACTGAATGGTGGGTGAATCATGCCCCACTACCGCATTTTGAATGACTCCAAATCATTTTTTGATGACGTCACATCATATATTCAGTGACATTGCCTTAACCATTTTTAGCTTGTCTGATTTGTTTAAGAAAAAAAGACGAGCTATTGTCTTCACTTGATCGGCGGAAGGGAATTTTAATACGTTGTGTTTAAGTTGTGCTTGACAATCTGCTAGTATTTGCCCCAGAAAATGGACATGTATATAATAAAGTAATTATAAAATTTGTTAAATATTTGTTTATGTGTTATACAAGTATTTAGGCAATAAGATATAGTATAATTATGTGCAATTGTTATGCAAAATTTAAATCCTTTCTCACACACAAAAAATCAGCAGGAATCAACTTTGAAAACATGTAGGCAAAAAATTCTGGAAATCTCTATAAGGTAAAGTTCAATCATTAAAACATTGTTGCAAAAGGAGAATTTGCTAATTTTGAGATTTTTCTCCATGTTTATCAAAAGTTGCTGAACAGAGGTAACAAAATGAGTCTACGTGTTAACCCTTTCCCACCTGCAGACACATTTTGACGAAATAGCAGCAGACAACTTTTGAAAACATTGTGGCCTAAGGTGAAATTACTCATGATGAGCAATTTCTCCTTAGGCCACAATGTTTTCAACTTTATATAAAAATTAATCTATCTTTTATGGAGATTTTTTCAGGTTTTTGTCACTATGTTTTCAATGTTGTCTGCTGCAGATTTGTTGTATGTGGGAAAGGGTTTAAGAATGGTAAAGTTAAATATATGCAGGTGCATGTTATAATTGGGTTTTCAAAGAAATAAATTTAGAAAATAAATAAGCGAGATAAAGACTTAGTTATTGTTTTGTATTTCTTGCCAAAGATTATTTTGAGCAAAAAAGATTGCAAGTTGATGTGGAATTTTATGTAACTTTTTATTTCTTTTGTTGCATCAGGTATAAACAGGGGATCCTCTGGAGAAAACGAGAAAACAGTTCATATCACTTTGGGCCAATTCGATCCGACTGCATACAGATTAACACAGTTGAACTTCTTGATTACCAGTAACACAGGTATATTACCTGAACGCAATGTTTTCCTACAAATTCTCTGATGTTAATGGTATGCACAAATCGTTCCCTAACTATTGATTAACAACACTAAGTGAACATTTGTATTAGACTGCACACAGAGCGACACAGTTGAATTACTTTAGCAAATGGCACTGGAAAGGGATAATATGCCATGGAATTTCTCTTGACAAAAACACTTGATCTACAACTTAAAAACATCTGTAAGACATATATGTCCCCCTAAAAATCATGAAGTTATAAGTTATCTAAGGCTATCTACATGGTTAGCTATTCATAGTTACTTTGACCTTGACCTAGTGATTGGAAACATGCTTTTGTCCAAGGGTCTGCAGTTATTCTGCCCACAAACAAAGAGGTGCTTGAGCAACGAGTTGTTTCGTAGGTTTTATAGCAACTGTAACATTGACCTAGGTAGTTAAACTCAAACTCTTCCAAGCTGCTTTGTATAAATTTGAAGCAATTTTACCAACAATCAAAAGTGCTAGACTGATAACATTTTGTACCAACTGAGACCTTTGACCATAGTTTGTGAAACACAATATGATTCGACCAATCAAATATTGCTACTAAAGTCAAAACACAAAACTGTTTGGTTACCCTTTTCATTACAGGCATAAAATTAGGCCATGTTAATAACCCTTACCCACAAGTGTCACAAATCTGCAGCCGACGACACAAAAAATATCCCGGCAAAACTATAGAATATCTATAGAAATCTCCTTTTGCCACAATGTTTTCAAAAGTCGTCTGCTACAGAGGCGTCGGCATGCATCTACATGTGAGAAAGGATAAAGTTATATAGACTAGCATCACATGTGCAAGAACATATGAGTGGTGATCCAGGAAAATAATTCTTAGAACATTTGCAACCAGTGTAGGCCCCGATTAACCTTCGCACATCCCTACGATCTAAATCTTATATCTACACTTGTCATACATACCATACGGTTTGTTTTACTTGAGCAGGGCTCATGAGTGTCTAAAATGACTAAAAGGGGAAAATATTGTGGCAAAAGGAGAAATTGCTCGTTTTGAGCAATTTCTTCTTTTGTCACTATGTTTTCAAAAAAACGTCTGCAGCAGAGGCATCAGAAAACGTCTATATGAGGGAAAGGGTTAAAAAAAAACCTGTCCATAATGATAGGACTCGGGGGGGGGGGAAGTAAATGTGTTCAGAAGAAAAGGTGTGTCATAAGTCGGAAATAGGGATGACATCACAATAAACAAACACTTCACTTAAATTTTAATTTTTACTTTTATACGTGTAACAACAACTACTCAAAATTGTGCATCAAGCTGGATGCTTTGTTACAAAGAATAACCCTTTCTCACATACACCATAAATGCAGCAGACAACTCTGGACAAAAAATAGACAAAATATATGGGAAATCTCTGAATGAAAAAAGTACATAATAATCAATTTCTCCCTTTAAAGGTTGTCTGCTGAATATATATGTCTGTACAGAATTTAAATGAATCATGAAGTCGGGTCATTCAGTAAAATAACTTTTATGTGATCAGGACATTGTTAACCTTTTTTCCCTCATATAAACACTTTCTGATGCCTCTGCAGCAGACAGATTTTTGGAAAACATAATGACAAAAGAAGAAATTGCTCAAGATGAGCAATTTCTCCTTTTGCCACAATGTTTTCCATTTTTAGTCATAGGTTATTCATTCAATTAGAAAGATTTTCTATTTTTTGACAAAATATGTTCAAAGTCGTCGGCTGAAGAATTGTCATGAGGGAAAGGGTTAACCTTTACCCACATACAACAAAACTGTAAGACGACTTTAAAATCATCTCAGCAAAATACGGAATATCTTTGTAATTTATATGTTAATTATTGATTATTATATATTTTTTATGAGCAATTTCTTCTTTTGTTGCAATGTTTGCAAATATCATTTGCTGTAGAGGTGTCAGAAATTGTCCATTTGTGGGAAAGGGTTAATACAGATTTAATGTTCCCCATGGAAACAGACATCACAAATAGTCCAATTTCTCGAGTTTTCTACACACTTTCTAACAAAAACAATGTAAAAAACTACAAATAATATTATATATATATATATATATATATATATATAGGGATGGGACAGAGTATGCGAGTACCCGAGTACTCGGTCGGACGTCCGAGTACCGGTTATCAAAATAGGTAATCGAGTACTCGAGTATTTATTTTCCATTTTTTCTATCTTTCATCTGATAACAGTATGTTAAAATAAATCAAAACTTAACATGTATTGAATCTGTTTTTCTTATTGAGTTACTTAAGAAGTCGGTAGATAAGCGGTGAAGGTAAATTAAACAAACAGCTAACACCTTTTCGTCTGAAGATGGTACTTAATCCATTTTAATTGGCGATTTGATTGCAATCGCGAGTCCTCTACAAATAACGTGACAAACAGGTAGTCAGCGATATCAATATAATCTCCAGTGAATTAGCAACCATATGTCAAACAACATGTCAAACAGGGGCCGTTGGTTGTTCACACCTTCGTCGTAATAGTGCTTTCAATTGTCGACACGTTTTAATTGTAAGAAATATACATCAATTGTTCGTCAAATCATTAGAACCATCTTTTATCATTCTTATCTATTCAACGAAAGGAAAACAACAATATTACAACCATGCTTCCTGCTAAATCCGCCGTCTGGAAACATTTCAAGCGCACAGCAGACGACAAGTCAGTTAAATGCATGTAGTGCACATATTACGGACACCGGTTAATTCGAAAACCGAAAGAAAAAAAACCATTCTGATTGTTGATTTATGTTCCTTATTTTCATAGATGCTAAAGATATTCTTTTATTAAATGTATTATTTATCATTCTTGGTATTATTTTTTGAACACCACTTGATTTGCTTTTTCCCCCGCAATTTTAAAGAGATATACAGTCTGCACCCAAACGTTTGGATGTTTACGCCAATGCAAATTCTGGATGAATTTGTTGAATTATTTGTTTTCAAAAATAAAACAACTATTTTTTTTTCAAATATCAAATATTAAACGTAGAGGCGAAAACAAACGCATGTTTGTTCTTATAAAATCAATTCAAATTTAGTGCCCGAGGACAATACTATTCTGAGAGACAAGACGTTTGATGAACGAATTTACACAATGTAATTTCTTGCGAGTACCCGAGTACTCGATCGGAAGAGTTCATGAGTACCCGAGTACTAATTTCGGTACTCGTTCCCATCCCTAATATATATATATAATTTTATATATATATATATACAGTGGAACCTGTATATAAAGACCACCAATGACATAGAAAACATTATGGTCTTTGTTCACAGGTGGTCTTTCTTTGCAGGGTCATTTATGCATAAAATGAGTTATCAGGAAACCTTTTGCTATATACCTGTATATAATACAGTATACAACAATATAAAACTACAAACAATATGTTATATATATATAAATATATCACAGAAGCTATGTGTTGGTACACCTGAGCAATGACTACATGTTAACCCTTTCCCACATACAACAAATCTGCAGCAGACGACTTTGATAACATCTGGACAAAAATGTGAAACATCTCTTTAAATGAAAATAAATATATAATAAAGTTGAAAATAAAGTTCAGAAAGCACCTGTATATATGGGAAAGGGTTAACCCTTTGACTGCTGGAACGTATTTTGTAAAGCCTGTTCCACCAGTTTAGAGCCAGGTCAGATGGTGCATCCATATAGACTGACCAGGCTCTATTCTATTGGCTGCTTAACAAAAAATAATTTATCTTTAAATATATTCCTACAATTGGTTATTGAATCTTCCAAATGCAAAGCTGCACAAGTCCATTTTTTTTAAATTCAAAATTCAGCATTAAAAGGGTTTAAATCTTGCAAGAGTTATAAAATATCTAATTGTAACTAATGTACTCACAATTCAAGAAGTTGATGCAAAACGTTATAACAAAATCTTGTACTTTTTAACCCTTTCCCTCATACGACAATTCTGCAGCAGACAGCTTTGAACATATTTTGTCAAAAAATAGAAAATCTCTATAATTGAATGGATAACCTATGACTAAAAGTGGAAATCATTGTGGCAAAAGGTGAAATTGCTTGTTTTAAGCAATATCTTCTTTTGTCACTATTTTTTTCAAAAAGCCGTCTGCTGCAGAAGCATCTATATGAGGGAAAGGGTTAACACCTTTGGGGCACCATGAAAGAAAACCCATCAGCAAGAGTGTCGCCCGCCAATATGTCAGGAAGTGAAAGTTTGATGGATGAAGGAAAAGTGATCAATAAGTGTCGCACAGAATATAATGTGTACACATCATGGGACATAATTCCTGAGATATTCCTGTGATCGGGATGGACTTCCAACCAACTTCGTTGAGATATATATTCATATTAACATTCTCAGAAAATTTGATGAAAATAAGATAAAAGTTTGAGAAGTTACTAACCCTATCCCATATACAACAAATCTGCAGCAGATACCATTGAAAACAACTTATGAAAAATATCTGTATATATACATTTATAAGTATAACAATTGAATAGAGTTCAATTTCTCCTTTGGTCTCGATGTTTTTAAAAGTTGTCTGCTGCAGGAACGTCAAAACGTGTCTGTTTGAGGGAAATGTGAGTCGTCTTTGTTGCAAGCAAAGGGCCATAACTTCAGAAAAATTATCATTATCAAGCTGTAACCTAACTCGTTCAATTACTTAGTTCAGTGAAAATGGGCAGTTCAAAAAGTGGATAGTGCTGAGAGCGTATAATTGGAGCAATTGGGTTTAAAAGCATTACACGACGAAAAGGCATAACAACGAGGTCCACAAACTATATAAAAAATTAATATTTAACAGGATTTCATAGCAACAAATTATAATGCTGTTGGTCTTTATCACAATGTCAATAATACAATTCTGCAACTTGAACAGTAACCCTTTTCCTGATACACACAAACGTTGATGCCTCTGCAGCAGATCTTGTGAGAAAATGCCAAAAATACTAAATATGAGCAATTTCTCCCTTTTTCCTCGCATTGTTTTCTAAGTTTGTGTCGGAATTGTTACGATTCTCAATGCTTTTCTTTGATGTTTTCGGGGCAGAAGACACTTAACCCTTTCCAACATACAACAAATCTGCAGCAGACAACTTTGAAAAAAACTTATACTATAGATATTATTAACCCTTTCCCTCATATAGACGCTTTCTGACGACTGCAGCAGACAGATATTTGAAAACATAGTGACAAAAGAAGTAATTGCTCAAAACAAGCAATTTCTCCTCTTGACACAATGTTTTCCACTTTTAGTTATAGGTTATCCGTTCAATTATAGAGATTTTCAATTTTTTTACAAAATATTATCAAAGTCGTCTGCTGAGGGAAATCCTGTATTACTATTTGATAGGGTGGAAAGCAATATGACAAAGGATAAATTGCTCATTATCAGCAGTTCCGCCATTTGTCACAATGATTTTCAAAGTCTTCTGCTGCAGTCTCGTCAATAGGTATCTGCAAGTGGGAAAGAGTTTAATTATATTGTATCGGGTAAATGGTTACTATTATAACAATATTGCTAACAAATACAACTACATAGTCAGAGGACTAGATAAGAGGGAGTGAACAGGTCTTTTCCCCACAATATTTCTCTTCTTACTCAACCAAATCTTATGTTGTGGCTACTCACAAAATTAGATATAGGGTTTGAATGTGAAATCAAGATTTAACCCTTTCCCTCATACGACAATTCTGCAGCAGACGACTTTAAACGTATGTTGTCAAAAAATAAAAAATCTCCACTATTGAATGGATAACTACTATGACAAAAAGTGGAAAACATTGTGGCGAAAGGAGAAATTGCACGTTTTGTGCAATTTCTTCTTTTTTTTTTTTGTCACTATGTTTTCAAAAAGCCATCTGCTGCAGAGGCGTCTATATGAGGGAAAGGGTTAAGAACATGAAAAATGACCCTTATCTAGAGCTCTGCATATTGCAGTGGTAATACCGCTGGTTTTCCGTTATATTTTCATTTCAAAACGACTCAATAAAATTATTGCAACTACAGTAATCTCACCCATTACCTGATATGCTATCAAAGACTTATTAATTGATAGAAAAATAAAAAAAAACAATATAAGTAAATGAGAAACGGATCATATTAACCCTTTCTAAACAAATTTGCAGCAGACAACTTTGAGACATCTAGGCAAAAATGTGGAAATGCAAAATGAAAGTATATATATTGAAAAAAAGTTGAAACATCGTTTCAAAATGAGAAATTACTCATGATGAACAATTTTCTTTTTGCAAGACATTTTTTTAAAAAGATCTACTACAGATGTTTCAAGTTGCGTCTGCACGTGGGAAAGGGGTTATATGATAAACTGCTTAATCTCAAATTGTGGGTGTTATTTTTTTCATGTAGACTATGATTCTTTTATTACATGTTAATAAAAGCATTCTAGCAAATCTTGTAATGGATGGAATACTGTGTTGTAAATAGGCTGACTTAGTCCGACTGCATTAAATTGAGTTTTTAACTCATATGAAATACATATCGTATATATTTGTATACACTGTTTCATTTTCTATGTACATGATAAATAAGAAGACAAACTATTTTACAAAAGATTTGTTATACATAATACTGCACGAATAACCTTTCAACGACAATGTTTTACTCAAACACCTGAATGTAATGCCACTTTTAGACTCCTCCAAAATATAAAAACAAGTATTATTCATTTTTGAAAACATTGTAGGAAAAGGAGAAACGAGTCATTATTACCAATATCCCCTATTTCATTCATTTCTATCTTTTTCCTCTGCAGAAGCATCAAAAGGCTGCTATTTCAGGAACTCTATTAACACTTTCCCACTTGTAGACGCATCTGGAACACCTTTTGAAAACACTGGCAAATGGAGTTATTGCTCATAACGAGCAATTTCTACTATTGACTCAATGTTTTCAACTCTTTTGAAAACATTGTGGCAAAAGAAGAAAATTATTATTATTGGCCATTTCTCTATTTTCAAAAGTCGCCTGTTGTAGATACATCAAAATGGGAATACATGTGGGAAAAGGTTAACTATTACTAACTCTTTCAGCGCCAAAGGCAATATTGAGGTTTTTGCAAACAATACTGATTCAGGTGAGACAGCTCGTAACGAGCTGTCTCACCTGAAATCAGCATTGTTTGCCTTTTAGTTATCAAAATACTCCAAACTTTGATTACAAGAGAAGTGGAGATGCCCGATTTTGAACATGGAAGAGTACTTTAAACAATCCGGCGCTGAAAGAGCTAATATCTTTAACCTTTTAAGGCAACATTTGATGCCTTAGCAGTAGACAACTTTGAAATTATTGTCAGAATTGGTGAATTACTTAATATAAGCAATTACTCCCTTTTACCCTACAATGTTTTCACACTCTGTGAAAAAATAATTACACCACTTTGAGAAATGACACTTTTTCCCCTGATGTTTTCAAAGCAGACAACACATTAAACTATCATATCAGCTAAATGGTTTTTAAAAATCCATACATCTAGTGATAAAAAGTATAAAGGATCAAGGCAAATTATTGTAAAGATGAAGTAACAATGTTTTGCCACAAACTGTTTCCTGATATGATATTTTAAGTCTTTCGTTAGAAAAAAAAGAAAACAGAAAATTCAGTAATACAACCTACAAAAATTATAAAGTATAACTTTGATACAATATTTAAATAATTGTGGATAAAGGAGTTATTGTTCATTATGGACAATTTCTTCTTTGCCCTTAATGTTCACAAAAAGAAATTAGCTGCAGGTGTCTTAACCCTTTCCCTTATACGACAATTCTGCAGCAGACGACGTTGAACATATTTTGGCAAAACATAGAAAATCTCTATAATTGAATGGATAACCTATGACTAAAAGTGGAAAACATTGTGGCAAAAGGAGAAATTGCTTGTTTTGAGCAATTTCTTCTTTTGTCACTATGATTTCAAAAAGCCATCTGCTGCAGAGGCGTCAGAAAGCGTCTATATGAGGGAAAGGGTTAACTTGTCTATTGTGAAAAAAGGTTAGGATACTAAAATAGGTTCTAAGGTGAATGATGTACAACAATAAAATTGAGATGAGATATGTACAATGTGTATTTTCTATGATAAGTGTATTTATGACAAGGGAAGCACTTTAACCAACCGTACATGTTCGTTTTTTTATTGCTCCTACACAGTTATGGTAGATATGAAAATCCAATTTAATATTAAAAGTATTCCATTGAAACATGTTTTAAGTTCTTTGGAATTTATAAGACATCGTTCAAAATTACCAATGAGAACATTTTCCAGAGCATGTTTACTGCTTTTTCACATATTTTCTGAATAAATAAATTTGATTTTAACCCTTTCCAACTTGCAGATGCCTTTTGAAAAAAATCTCCTTTTGCAACAATGTTTTCAACTTTTATCATATAATTACAATGTCTTTAATGAAGATGATTTTTAACGTTTTTTGGCAATATGTATTCAAAGAACTCTGCTTTAAATCTGTTGTGTGTGGGAAAGTGGGGGTTAACCCTTTCCCTCATATAGACGCTTTCTGACGCCTCTGCAGCAGACGGCTTTTTGGAAACATAGTGACAAAAGAAGAAATTGCACAAAACGTGCAATTTCTCCTTTTGTCACAATGTTTTCCACTTTTAGTCATAGGTTATCCATTCAATTATAGAGATTTTCCATTGTTTGACAAAATATGTTCAAAGTCGTCTGCTGCAGAATTGTTGTATGAGGGAAAGGGTTAAACTTCTGTATCTTGGACTGGTTTCAAGGTGCTCTTAAGTCTTTCTTCCTTCAACACAGGCAGCATTCTGTCAGTGAGTAAGGTATCTGTTGATCGGAATGTCGCTGTATATGGTTGGAATGAAACACTTTCATGACTGCCGTGTAAATTTGAAAAATCCAGTGGGGGAATTGTGTCGGTTTTTTCTAGCATGTCTGATTTTACCGACACTTTTGAATTTTGTGGGAATTTCCTCAAAGTCGTTGGAGTAAGTGGTAAAGGTCTATGCATGCTTTCTGTATAGTCCAGGCTACCATCAGGCTTGAACATTGCATTTTCATTCAATGTGAACATTGTGGTACAATTCAAATCATCCTCACTTTGTATTTCTCCTTCTTCCTTAACTTTTTTTCTCTTCACTTTCTTTTTTAATTTTTTTCTCCCTTCCCCCTTTTCATTTTTGCCTAAATCTCCCGCTGGGTCCATGCTGATTGATTTATCGGTTGGTACCTCATTTAGAGAGTCAGCGGTATCTGAATTGTAATCCTCCGCCATGCCCACACCTCTAGGAGTGACCAGTGGTGGCGGCATTATCCGTACAGGATTGGCTATACGCGGAACTTCAATATGGGTTACAGCATACCCTTTGTTTTTGTAAAGTTTGGGATGGTCTGAAAGTGAAAAACACAAATCAAAGCACATGGATAACGCATAATTCAAAACCATTTTTTTCCCCTTGCAGACGCATCTGCAACAGAAAATTTTTGTGATAAAAGGAGAAATTGCTTATAATAAGCATTTTTTTCCTTTTGCAATATTTTCAATTCTTTAAATTTAATTTTCATTTATGAATATCTCTGTTTCACCATATAGTCTGATCAGAATCATTAAACCTGGAAGCTTTAATTACCTCATATAAATGCTTTCTGTCGCCTCTGCAGCAGACAGCTTATTGAAAACATAGTGACAAAAGCGGAAATTGCTCAAAACGAGCAATTTCTCCTTTTGTCACAATGTTTCCACTTTTAGTCGTAGGTTATCCATTCAATTATAGAGATTTTCTATGTTTTGACAAAATATGTTCAAAGTCGTCTGCTGCAGAATTGTCGTATGAGGGAAAGGGTTAAGGAGCTTGAGATGACCATAAACAAGAGCTGTCTGTAAGATAGCGTACTCAACTTTTTTAGTGCTTGACAATAAAAAAAAAAAAATTGCAGTAAAAGGCAAACCAAAAAACCTTGACAGAGTTACATTCTCTTGTCAAAAGATGCGGGTCATCATTGTTAACAAGTATTTAAAGTTTCATAGCAATATCTTAAAGGGTTAAGTCATTAATTGGATTTTACCCAGATTCAATGTATTTTCTAAGTTGAAAAAGGGCCATAATTCTGACAAAATCATTCACAGAGTTATGTATTCTTGTCTGTTGATGGAGGTAACGATGGTGAACAAGTATTGTAAGTTTCAAATGAATATCTGCAAAGGTTTTGAAAACATGAGGGGCGTTATGAAAAACTTAACAACGGTGTGATGCCAATGCCGACGCAGAGGCGCATAGGAAAGCTTGCCCTTTCTTAGTAGAGTTGAGCTAAAAATGTAACAAACTGGTGTTCTTGTTCGTAAAACATGAAATAACAAGTAACTGGAGGATTGCAAGCAATACCATAGTCCCCTACCGGTTTGCACTTTTGAGTCTGTTTCTGTTGTCATAGCAACCCAATGTTTAGGTATATCAAGACAATAAAGTATGAAAATAAAGAAAGGGAAATAACTCAAAAATTAGGGAAGCAAGAGTTATGGTTCATGTGCACTGCACTCCCCCTTGATACGATGTATTCATGTGTGAAATTTCATAGCCATAGCTAGTATAGTTATGGAGATATGCTCCGGACAAAAATCAAGTATGAAAATAAAGAAAGGGAAATAACTCAAAAATTAGGCAAGCAAGAGTTATGGTTCATGTCCACTGCACTCCCCCTTGATACGATGTATTCATGTGTGAAATTTCATAGCCATAGCTAGTATAGTTATGGAGATATGCTCCGGACAAAAATCAAGTATGAAAATAAAGAAAGGGAAATAACTCAAAAATTAGGCAAGCAAGAGTTATGGTTCATGTCCACTGCACTCCCCCTTGATGAGATGCATCCATGTGTGAAATTTCATAACCATAGCTAGTACAGTTTTGGAGATATGCTCCGGACAAAAATCAAGTATGAAAATAAAGAAAGGGAAATAACTCAAAAATTAGGGAAGCAAGAGTTATGGTTCATATGCACTGCACTCCGCATTGATGAGATGTATCCACATATGGAATTTCATAGCCATAGCTAGTATAGTTATGGAGATATGCTCCGGACAAAAATCAAGTATGAAAATAAAGAAAGGGAAATAACTCAAAAATTAGGCAAGCAAGAGTTATGGTTCATGTCCACTGCACTCCCCCTTGATGAGATGCATCCATGTGTGAAATTTCATAACCATAGCTAGTACAGTTTTGGAGATATGCTCCGGACAAAAATCAAGTATGAAAATAAAGAAAGGGAAATAACTCAAAAATTAGGGAAGCAAGAGTTATGGTTCATATGCACTGCACTCCACATTGATGAGATGTATCCACATATGGAATTTCATAGCCATAGCTAGTACAGTTTTGGAGATATGCTCCGGACAAAAATTTGCCGGACTGACTGACTGACGGACGGAGTGCAAACCTAATAGTCCCCTTCGGCACGCCGGTAGGGGACTAATTAATGCCTCTGGACAGCAAAAGAAATTGGAACATTTTGAAAAGTTGGTCAAATATCAATATTGAGGTCACAACATAACACACAATTTCACAAATTGAAAAGGACTTGATATTTGGAATGTGCATGCTTTTAAATATGAAAGCTATATCTCTGATGGTGAATACTGACAAGTTATGACCTTTTTTTAAGTAGGTCAAAGACCAACATCTAGGTCACGACATAAAAATATCTGGTATATTTGAAAATGACTTGTAACAAGGCATACACATTGACTTATATGAAAGCTTTATTGCCGATTAGTCAAAAGTTATGGTCACAACATAAATAATTAGTGTATGGGAATGACTTGTCATGAGGAAAACAGTCAATCAGAAAGATATGGCAATGTATAAAACGTAGATTCTGAGGGCATAAAAACGTATGAAGAGTCCAATCGACTCTGAGGAGTAGATTATTATATCAATTATTACTAAAAGACTTTTAAGAATTCAGTAGTGGGTGGCCCCAGAAACATTTCTATGAAATGATTTTAAAGTTGATGACAATTCTGATGAATCAAAAGGATTTGGAGAAATTAAGTCGAGGATATGACATGGATGAGGTCTCATAGATGGCTGACTTGTAACAGAGGAATAGGTGTTTTTGACAGAAAATTAACCCATTTTTATCCCAATAGCTCACTTTAAACTATGTGCTCAGGTGAGCTAAAATCATTATAAACTAGAGGTTGTTTTTGGGAAAAACGTATGTCTCCCCCAAGGGGTATTTGTCTGGCTGACTGTATTTTGTCAGTTAGTGATTTATTTTAAAAAAGGGCAATAACTCATCCAAAAGTAGGTCAAATTAAACGCCCTCGTAATATGCGCAACAAGACATTGTACCGATGACTCCTGTGAAGTTTCATAGAAATGTGGCAAAGGGGTTGTGAGATGAAGGCCGGACAAGAATGAAATGGCAATTTTAAAAAAAGGGCAATAAATCAACCAAAATTAGGTCAAATTAAACGCCCTCGTAATATGCGCAACTAGACGTTGTACCGATGACTCCTGTGAAGTTTCATAGAAATGTGGCCAAGGGGTTGTGAGATGAAGGCCGGACAAGAATGAAATGGCAATTTAAAAAAGGGCAATAACTCATCAAAAAGTAGGTCAAATTAAACGCCCTCGTAATATGCGCAACAACACATTGTACCGATGACTCCTGTGAAGTTTCATAGAAATGTGGCAAAGGGGTTGTGAGATGAAGGCCGGACAAGAATGAAATGGCAATTTAAAAAAAAGGGCAATAACTCAACCAAAATTAGGTCAAATTAAACGCCCTCGTAATATGCGCAACTAGACGTTGTACCGATGACTCCTGTGAAGTTTCATAGAAATGTGGCCAAGGGGTTGTGAGATGAAGGCCGGACAAGAATGAAATGGCAATTTTAAAAAAAGGGCAATAACTCATCCAAAAGTAGGTCAAATTAAACGCCCTCGTAATATGCGCAGCTAGACGTTGTACCGATGACTCCTGTGAAGTTTCATAGAAATGTGGCAAAGGGGTTGTGAGATGAAGACCGGACAAGAATGAAATGGCAATTTTAAAAAAAGGGCAATAACTCATCCAAAAGTAGGTCAAATTAAACGCCCTCGTAATATGCACATCTAGACGTTGTACCGATGACTCCTGTGAAGTTTCATAGAAATGTGGCAAAGGGGTTGTGAGATGAAGGCCGGACAAGAATGAAATGGCAATTTTAAGAAAGGGCAATAACTCATCCAAAAGTAGGTCAAATTAAACGCCCTCGTAATATGCGCAACTAGACGTTGTACCGATGACTCCTGTGAAGTTTCATAGAAATGTGGCCAAGGGGTTGTGAGATAAAGGCCGGACAAAAAAAGTGGACGCCCTGACAGACAGACGGACAGACAGACAGACAGACAGACGGCGCAGGCAAAAGCAATATGTCTCCTCCGGAGGGAGGAGACATAATTATGTTGTCATTACCTATAGTTGAGATCTCGTTATTAGCATCCTCTGTATTTGGTGCTTTGGGTTTCTTTTTCTTCTTCCTGAGCTTTTTTATGGCCGTCTGCTCTGATGGGAGGAGATATGAGTGGTCCACCTACAGAAATTGTATAAAAATAACTTCATCTCATGCTTTTGTTTTATTTGTTTTATTGGTGTTTTAACCCTTTCCAACCTGCAGACGCATTTTGACACAATAGCAGCAGACGACTTTTGAAAACATGGTGGACAAAGGTGAAATTGCTCATGATGAGCAATTTCTCTTTCGGCCACAATGTTTTCAACTTTATTTAACAATTAAGCTATCTTTTATGGAGATTTTTCAGGTTTTTGAAGTTGTCTGCTGCAGAGTTGATGTATGTGGGAAAGGGTTAAGCTGTTTTCAACATTATTTCAGTTATATCACGGCAACAGTTCACTTATTCATGATCCCAGGGTAAACGAACCAGTACTAGGCTAGGAAATGTGCCTTGCCCAAGGGCACTCCACCACAAGGGCTGTGACTAGGGATAGGTTTTAAATCCACAAAGATAACCACTCCACCACGGCGGATTTCTTCATCTCATGTAGCAGACAGGTAACCTTTGGCCACATACAACAAGCCTATAGCAGAAGACTTTCAAATCATCTAGATAAAACTATGGAAAATATCTTCAAATGAAAGTTTGAATATTGAATTCAGATGCGTTTGATGTAGACAAAGCATAACCCTTTCCCGCATGAAAATCTGCAGCAGACGACTGTAAATACATCGGTCAAAAACTGTGTAAATATAAGTGTTATGAATGAATAGAGATAAAAACATTGGTGTCAAAAGGCGAAATTTCTCCTCATGAGCAATTTGACTTTTTGTCAAAATGTCTTCAATAGTTGTCTGCTGCAGATGGTTCAAACTCCATCTGCATGAGGGAAAGGGTTAACATATCATATCAGGTAAACAGTTTTCCTACCAAAAGAAATAGACATAACCATTTCCCACATACAACAAATCTGCAGCAGACAACTTTGAAAACATACAGGCAAAAATGTTAAAAAAGTATAATCATTGTATAGAGAGGTGAATGGAGAAATTGCACATAATGAGCAATTTCTCCATTTGCCACAATGTTTTTAAAAGATTTCTGCTGCAATGACATCAGAAAGCCTCTGTATGTGGGAAAGTATTAAGATAAATCTAATTTTAAAGATGATACAATTTTTTTCATTTTCCTACTTGCAGACGTATTTTGACACATCTGCAGTGCACATCTGTTGAAAACAACTAAGAAAATATTGCCACAATATTTAAGCTTAATTCAATAAATATACTTTCATGATATATAGAGATTTTTCCATCCTATTGCCCAGATGTTGTCTGCTTCATATTTATTATATACGTGGGATAGGGTTAAGAGACGTTTTGAAAGAAGACAGCATTGTGGCAAAAGGAAAAATTACGCATGAAGTGACTAAGAGTGAGAGGGTAACATTAAAGGAGCAATTGCTAACCATAAACAGTTTCTCCTTTTTCCATGATGTTTTAAAAATGTGTCGGTATCAGTTTAAGAAATATATAAAGGCATTGTTTAATTATTTTACCCTTTCGCACATACAACAAGTCTGCAGCAGATGACAATGAAATCCTTTTGGCACAATTGTTGAAAATCTCTTTAACTCTTAGCACGCTAGCGGCGGATTTTGTCAACCGTTGATGACATTTGCAAACATTTTGGATCCAGATCAGTCACCACAAAACGTGAGGACTGATCTGAGATCCAAACTGTTTGTCACTCCGATTCAATTTCAGTAGACATTTGGGGAAAACAAATATTTTCTCAAAATTTTGCAGACGACAATATAGCAGACGAAAATAATTTAGCATGCAAAGAGTTAAATGAAAGTGTAATGAAAGAATGGAGTTGAAACATTTTGGCAAAAGGAGAAATTGCCACAAATGTTTTCAAAAGCTGCCTGCTGAAGATGCAGCACTGCAAGTGGGTTGAGTTAACCCTTTCACACATACAGACACTTTCTGACACCTCTGCAGCAGAAGTTTATTGAAAACATTGTGGCAACTCAATTTAATAATATAATTCCCATTTATTGAGATTTTTCAAAGTTGTCTGCTGCAGATTTGATGTATGTGGGAAAGGGTTTAACAGTACAGTACTTACCATTTTACTATTATTATTGTTTGACTCGAATGTGTGTAGTGGGCTAGTCAAAGGGGGAGGAGTTTCACCTTCACTCCTGTGAGTAGCCTCCGCCTCCTCGAATATCTTCTGATAGTCTGTACCCAGAGTGGTCGACCTAACAGTGAAAATTGACAGATAAAATTAACCACTTCCTATACAACTTTTAACCAATTTACAAAAGAAGATTTGAAAAAATTGTTTCAAAGGAAGAAATTGCTCCCGATGCAACGATATTTTCATCTCTAATCACTAATTACACAGTCATGTACTACCATTTTCAGATATTACCAGATGTGTTGTGTGTAGGAAAGGTTAAACCCTTTCCCTCATATAGACGCTTTCGGACGCCTCTGCAGCAGACAGCTTTTTGAAAACATAGTAACAAAAGGAGAAATTGCACAAAACGTGCAATTTCTCCTTTTGCCACAATGTTTTCTACTTTTCGTCATAGGTTATCCATTCAATCATGGAGATTTTCTATGTTTTGACTAAATACGTTCAAAGTCGTCTGCTGCAGAATTGTCGTATGAGGGAAAGGGTTAAACCCATTACAAGCTACAAACATTAAACCGTTCCCACATACAGCTAATCTGCAGCAGATGTCTTTAAAAACATCCAGGTAATTTCTCCTTTTGTCACAATGTGTTCAAAGTCATCTGCTGCAGAGGTGTACCAAATTATTCTAAATTATGACGATTTTAAAGTTGGTATGAAACCTACCTCACCCTCTTAAGCCTTTATTTTTAAAGACAGTTTTCATTTAAGCTATTTTGATGAAGGGTCACCATAATATCATTAATTGTGTACTAATTAACTTAAAATTCTGACAACTGCCTCTACATAAAATCAATATCATAGTTTCGCTTTCACTACATCAGCTGGGGGCCTCATTTTTTTTTAAGGAAAAGCCTTCCTTTTGGCTACTTTGATGGATGGTCATTAAATTATCATTTGTTCAAACTAACTTTAAATTTTGAGAATTGCTTGAGGAATATAATTTTTTTTAAAGATTTCCCTCTGCATTGCCATGAGTTCTGCATGGATCACATTTATTACAGCTGTTTTCGAAGAGGACAATGTCATGATGGTTAATATATTTGCCTCACAAGTGTGACTCTATCAATGGGCCAGTGCAGTTTTCCCAAAAGAGGTCAATAAAAGATACTTGAACAAACCAGAAATCCGACTGTTGCAGTAGTTCCAAAGTAGTCCATGTTTATTCGGGTTGTTTGGGTATCCCTTTCCCACATACAACAAATCTTCAGCAGTCGACTGTGAAATCATCTTAGCAAAAGTTAGAAAAATATCTATTTATGAATGTTTATTTATTGAAAAGAATTGAAAACATTGTGGCTAAAGGAGAAATTGCTCATTATGAGCAATATCTCCTTTTGCCATAATGTTTTCAAAAGTCAAATGCTGCAGATGAGTCAAAATGCGTATGTAAGAAAGGGTTATGAAAATATTAGAAAAATTTACATTGGGTACTTACATCAAGCTGGCCTTGGACTTTGGCGAAGTTTTAGAGAATTTGTGGGTTGCTGATGGCATGACACGATTCTGAAACATATCAATGGTAACATGTTATAACAATTTGTTAGAACAAATAACTTTTATTGTCTCTTTGCAGCAGACAACTTCTGGAAACATAAAAAAAAAAAAAAAAAAAAAGGGTTTCCTTTACTAATAATATTTCTCATCTAAATGTATGTATCAAAATTAAACCTTCAATTTTCCAGATAAGTTTTAACATTTAATAAAAGGGCAGCAACAGAATGTAGACAAAGATTAGACTGCCTTAATTTTAGTTTTCATTGTTCACAATCATTTTTAAAGTCATGTCATGTATAGCATGATGCATCAATGATGTTTAGTCAGCCTTTACCCTCATATGTAACAATTATGCAGCAGACGACTTTGAAGATATCTAGATATATGGCAAGGATATTATTGTGGCAAATGGAGAAATTGCTAATTTTTCCACGATGACTTTAAAAGTCTTCTGCTTCAGAGGCCTCAGAAAGCGTCTACATGAGGGAAAGGGTTAATTAACAAGCAACAACAATAAGCTTAAGTAATATGTGAACAGTGGTGATCTTGATCAGACTGTGCAAATATATACGTTGATCTGGATCTGCTTTGATCACAAAAGTGAACTTGTACCTTTTCCCTTGACATTTCTAATATGACAAATACTGCTACTAACTTTCTTGCTTCTTTTCCCACTTCCTACACTACTTGCATCATCGTCTTGGGGTTCCTTCATTCTGTCCTTGTCTCTTTGAGCAACAATATAATCATAGGTACTAAGCTTATTGTACACTGAAACAAAACAAAATCCTGAGTATAAATGTTTAACCTTACTGGCAAAAACCCTGAAAATCCCTATAAATGAAGTTATAATTACTGCGAAAAGTTGAAAACATTGTGGCAAATGGAGGAATTGCTTGTTTTGAGCAATTTCTCCTTTTGCCACAATGTTTTCAAAAGTTGTCTGCTGCAGAGGCGTCAGAAAGCGTCTATATGTGGGAAAGGGTTAACACTTGGAAGAATATTACAGCACTTGTCTTCTGCTTAAAGCTTTCCCACATACAGACGCTTTCTGATGCCTCTGCAGCAGATGACTATTGAAAACAATGTTTTTCAACTCTTTTAAAAAACCAACATTTCTTAAATAGAAATATTTAACATTTTTGCCAAGATGTTTCCAAAGTTGACGAATCTGCAGCATATCTTGGCAAAAATATGGAAAACCATTATGGATCAAATTTTGATTGTTAAATGATGAATAGTCAAAAATATTATGGCAAAAGTGGTCTGCTGCAGATGCCTTAACCCTTTCCCTCATAAAGACACTTTCTGACGCCTCTGCAGCAGACGGCTTTTTGAAAACATAGTGACAAAAGCAGAAATTGCTCAGAACGAGCAATTTCTCCTTTTGCCACAATGTTTTCCACTTTAAGTCATAGATTATCCATTGCCAGATGTGGAAAAAAAATAAAAAATAACACCTTTCTCACATGCAGGCCCATTTTGAAATATCTCCACAGACAATTATTGAAAACATGGCAACAAAAAGAGAAATTGCTCTGGACAAGCAATTACTCATTTTGCCACAATGTTTTCAACTCTTTCCAATTATATCACTTTCATTTACAGAGATTGAGCATATTTTTACAAAGATGTTAAAAAGTGATTGCTTTTTGACCCAATGTGCCCTTGTTTCAAACTTGATCAAGATCTGATAGATTTTATAAATCTTCTGACAGAAATCATGAAATTATGATAGAAAAAGTGATCACTGGAACGTTCACAAAATTTTTTGAAAAGTTGACCTAGTGACCTATATTTTACCCCATTGTGACCCTGTTTCTTCATAAACAATCATTCCGATAGAATATGGCCTAATTAGTATTCAGAGGATTTCAACCGTAACAGTTGTCTCTGTCATATAGGTAAAATGTAATTGGTATGTATTAGGGAAGAGATGAAGCTACTTACTGAGATAAACATGGAATCCAAAGAGATGTATGAGAAGAGCTATCCCTATCAGACCAAATCCTACATAACAGCCTAACAGAGACAGCCAGCCTTCATGTATCACTGTCTGATATACAATATGGAAATCTGCTTCGGAGGCATCTAAGCTGTTGTTTAGGTCTGAAAAAAACAATAAATCATAATGCTCTGCACAAACTGTAGGTCTGAAAAATGATATGTCCTATTGTTCTGCACAAACCTTAGGTCAGAAAATGATATATCATAATGTTCTGCACAAACCTTAGGGCAGAAAAATGATAGGTCATATTGTTCTGCACAAACCTTCGGTCAGAAAAATGTAAAGTCATATTGTTCTGCACAAACCTTAGGTAAGAAAATGATAAATCATATTGTTCTGCACAAATCTTACGTCAGAAAAATGATAAGTCATATTGTTCTGCACAAATATTACGTCAGAAAAATGATAAGTCATATTGTTCTGCACAAATCTTACATCAGAAAAATGATAAGTCATATTGTTCTGCACAAACCTCAGGTCAAAAAAATTATAAGTCATATTGTTCTGCACAAATCTAAGGTCAGAAAAATGATAAGTCATATTGTTCTGCACAAACCTTTGGTCAGAAAAATGATAAATCATATTGTTCTGCAATCACTTAATTTTTACTGGAGCATACAACATTTGAAACCTCAAAACATTACTCCAATCTAGCTTAAAACTCGCTATTTCTCCTCTTCCCACAATACTCTGAACTCTTTATCACATACAACACATTTTCAGCTGGTAGATATAGGCAAAAGTATGGAAACATTCTGTTAACTCTTTTCCATATACAACAATTCAGCAGAAGACGACTTTGAAAAAATGTGAAAAATTTCCATAAATGAGAGTTTAATTATTTAATCGAGTTGAAAACACTGTGGCAAATGGAGAAATTGCTTGTTTTGAGCAATTTTTCCTTTTAACACAATGTTTTCAAAATTCATCTGCTGCAGAGGCGCCATTAGCGCCTATATGTTGTAAAGGGTTAATGAGAGTATTATTATTGAAAACAAATTGGCAAATGGAGAAATTGCTCATTATCTTTTTGTCAAAAGGTTTTCAAAAGTCATCTGCTGTAGATGCATAAAATTACATCTAAAAGAAAGAAAGCATTTACACTATATGAGCCAGTGCATGGGAAAAAGGTACAAGTTGACTATAATTGTGATCAATGTAGATCCATATCAGCCTGTGTATCCACACTAACTGATCAAGATCTACATAGTTCACATTTTACATGCACAAGAGTTTTAGCAGATTCTGTATATTTGGGTAGATTATGATAAGACTGAGCAGGTGGACAGGGTGATCTGAACCTTAACTGTTCAGAAAAACTAATTGAACCTTTTCACAAACATTGGCCCTCATCATAATTAGTTTAATGAATAATAATTAAAGCCAGAGTTATGTGACTTGGTATAGACATACGTCTGTTGAAAAAGGGTCATTTCTGAATAGTTATTTAAGCCCGAGTTATGTGACTTGTTATAGACATGCATATTGTGAACCAAGTTTCATTTGAAATGTTGAACTTTTTTTGAGTAATGAGGTAAGGTTAAAGTTTTGTGACAACACAGACTACGCTGCCACCACCAAGGGTATCACAATAGCCTGTCTGTTTCTCAAAGAATGTGTAAACCCATTCTCCCCATATAAAGTAGGGATGGCAATGAATACCAAAATTAATATTTGAATATTCAATCACAAAGTATTCGAATATTCGACCCATTTGTGCATGCTTCGCCAACAGAGTTTATAAATGCGTTATTCGCTGTTAAGTTATCTTATTGTTGCCTTATTTTGTTCAAGTTCCAGGACCTGCATTTACATGTCCGTTCAACCAGTGAATTTGAAAGAAAACAATGTAAGTGAAAAATTCAGAATTTAATTAAATGATCACTTGCTTAATGTATTTTTTACAAAACATGTATTTCTGATTACCATGTATACAACTGAAATACTGTTAAAAATTACATGAAATGTTCCTCAAAACATGACAAATCGGACAAGACCCCTGTGAAGGGTGGATGTCGTTATTTGAGTAGAAATGTAGCACTGCCCATTAGGAGCAATTTAACCTTTCTCTTGCTGTATTATAACTGAACTATTGTTGAAATTTGGCCTCGAAATATTCCCAGTACTGGATTGCTAATCAACATAAATATGAAATAGGATAATTGCACAACGTAACTACATGTTATACAAGTTGAAGCTACGGCGTTTTTTAACGAAACCATCGGAATTGTATCGATCACTTTAATAGCCCAAAGCAAGGATTATTAGTTTGACATGTTATATACAGTACTGACACCTTATACTATATGCGTAAAATGGACAATCGGTAACCCTATACTTGAAGTTTTTAGCAAAAAAAGCGTGGGTAAATATTTCAAGTATCGTCAATTTGATTTATATATATATATATTTGAGAGTACTCCTGATTTTCATTGAATATTCGAATCATGATAATATAGTATTCGAATATTCGTTGCCATCCCTAATATAAAGCACTCACCCCTGTATGGTTGTAGAATTTGTCTGTCGTCTTTGTCAGTGTAGTAAGCGATAAATTCTGCAGCAGCAACTATAGTTACCAACACAAGAGCTATTACACCTGTAACCAGTGCTGCTAAGAACCATCTGAAGAGAGAAAAGTAGTATACTTTGTTAACTTTTAAACTCATTTAGATGTTTTCTAATGCCTCTGCAGAAGACAGCCTTTTGAAAACATGGCGAGTTTAGAAGAAATTGCTCAAAACAAGCAAATTCTCCTTTTTTCACCATGATTTCAACTCCATTCAATTATTGTACTTTCATTTGAAGTGAGTTTCCAATTTTTTTCGGATATGTTTTCAAAGTCGTCTGCTGCAGAATTGTCTTATGTTGGAAAGGGTTAACCATCCCACATATGGATGCATGTGCAGGAGAAGATTTTAAATAACATCAAAAATATAAAATAATTCTGGTTATGAAAGTATAATAATTGAATTGAGTTGAAAAATTGAAAATGTTTTCTCAAAAAGAGAAATGGCTAGATATGATCAAATTCTCCTTTTGTCAAAATGCTTCTGTATGATGGAAGGGGTTAACTTTAATTTTGGCTTTTGAAAACATTGAGACAATTCTGAGAAATCCCTTTTTTTGTCTCAATGTTTTCAAATTGCTCATAATGAGTAATTTATCCTTTTACCACATTTATTTAATGATTGTTTTTAGAAAACCAATCTTAGGACATAAGCGACCAAGGTAGATTCAGATCAACCTGTGCATCTGTATATTTTTTTTACCTCACTACAATTCACCATTAAAACACAGAAAGGCCTTTAACCCTTTCCCACATACAACAATTCTGCAGCAGACAACTATATATAAATGATACTATGATCTCTATAAATGAAATTATGATTATTAAATAGAGTTGAAATCATTGTGGCAAATGGAGAAATTGCTCATTATGAGCAATTTCTCCTTTTGCCACAATGATTTCAAAAGCCATCTGCTGCAAAGGCATCAGAAAGTGTCTATATGTGGGAAAGGGTTAAATAACGGCTGACGATCAGATTGCATGAACCAGCAGGATGTTCCATTCCTACACTTATCATAAATACACGCTGGTTGGCTTTCTCAATTATTGAGATTTTCAATATTAATACCAACCCTATCCCACATACTGACGCTTTATGATGCCTTTGCAGTAGACGACATTTGAAAACATAGTGGTAAATGCTCATCATGAGCAATTTCTCCTTTTGTCACAATGTTTTCAACTTTATTAATTTTTGAACTTTCATTTATATTTTTTTCTTTAAAATGTTGCCAAGCTGTTTTCAGTTATCTTCTGCAGATTTGTTGTATGTGGTAAAGGGTTAATTTGTGGAAAACGTCTGCTGTAGATTTAATGTATATAGGAAAGGGCTAATATTTCAGATAAACGAAACCACAGGAAAGTTACCATGACAAAGATCAGCTTCTGATTAGTGTCTGTACTGTTTGTCATCCAATTATTGACCCTTTTTCACATGTAAATACACCCCATTTGTCAATCTGTTTTAGAATGGTCTTCTACATATGATTCAAAATACATGAATATGTGGGAAAAGTTAACCTTTTAAAGTACAAATGAAACAATTGATTGTTTGGTATTTTATGCCGCTTTCAATAACTTTTCAGTTATATCACAGCATTTCCAGGGTAAGTTGCCAATACTGCTGGTCCACTTTTGACACCAGCCTTAATGCTAATCCCACCATCCTGAACGCCAAGGAGGCAGCCATTACTTTCATTCTTAAAGTCTTTGGTTTGACCCGGGCAGGGATCGAACCCACGGCCTCACAAATGATTGAAAGACAAGTTTGAAAACATTAAGAAAAAGAAAAATATCTTAAATTGAGTTGAAAACAATATTGTCACAATTGGCGAGATTGCTCAGTATGAGTACATTTGCTCCTTTAACCATTCTGTTTTCAAAAGCTATCTGCTGCATATGATTCAAATTGCATCTACATGTGTGGAATGTTTACCTATAACAATTCAAAAGCTTAGAATTAACCCTTTCCAACATACAACATATCTCCAGCAGCCAACTTTGAAAACATTGTTGCAAAAGAGAAAATTGTTCATCATAAGCAATTTCTTCTTTTGTCTCACTTTCTTTAAAAGTCATCTGCTTGCATGTGCATCAAAATGCATCTACATCTGGAAAATGGTCCCACATACAACGAATCTGCAGCAGACGACTTTGAAAACATTAAGCCAATAATATGGAAACTCTCTATAAAAGAAAGTATTATTATTGAATAGAGTAGTAAACATTGTGGGAAATGGAGATATTGCTCATTATGAGCAATTTCTCGATTTGCCACGATGTTTCCAAAAGTCGATTACTGCGGAGGCTTCAGAAAGTGTCTGTATGTGTGAAATGTTTAACCCTTTCCCTCATATAGACGCTTTCGGACGCCTCTGCAGCAGACAGCTTTTTGAAAACATAGTGACAAAAGAAGAAATTGCTCAAAACAAGCAATTTCTCCTTTTGACACAATGTTTTCCACTTTTAGTCAAAGGTTATTCATTCAATTATAGAGATTTTCTATTTTTTGACAAAATATGTTCAAAGTCGTCTGCTGCAGAATTGTCGTATGAGGGAAAGGGTTAATAATTACCTGTAGTTCCTTCCTCCGACACAGTTGTTTAACCATTTACAGTGATGATCAAAGTCTCCCACACATTTGTTACAAACGCTGCAGTGCTTCGACCTTGACTCTCTGTAAGAAAAGAATTGAAATATAAAAGTATGAGCCACAATATAGAGGAACTGCCCAATGTTATGCTCTGGCAACCATCTTCTGAGCAGGACCTCTTGAATAACTTTGATAGACGGTAAACAGAGGAATATTCTTGTTAAAATAGTTTGAAATTGAGCCAATGTTTTAGAAGAGATGTTCTTTATTTGGCTTTAAAGTTCTGTCTTTTATAAGTTCTTGTGCAATGGAGCAGAACAGATACCTCAAATAATTTTTAAATTGGGTCAGTGGTCCTTTAAAGATTTTTCTATTCTAAGCCCTGGAATATTTGTGTTAAATTATTTTGAAAAGATTTAAAGGGACAACTGACATGGGAAGACTGTAGTCGAGGGCTAACAATAGCTTGACCTATTACAGCATGAATCAAACAACTACTTCAGATATTTTATGATATCCATTTATACTCACACATCTACTTGGCATATATAGCAGTAGCAGTTCTCAATCACATGTTTATGCTGTGCCCGGTCAAACGGTAATTTAGGGTTCTTTTTGCGGCGAACGTTGTAGTCAGCTGGGTCCAGCCACGATGCCACAATGTGACAGAAAAAGATGAGCCACCAGACCAAGGCTTGGTACCTAGGATATGTGTTACAGGTAATATCTGACAAGCACAACACTCTGTATTTGATTTATTTCAACCCTTTCCAAAATACAACAAATCTCCAGCAGAAGACTGAAAACATGTAGACAAAATAATGGTAAATCACATTCATGCTAAAATATCTAAATATTACTGCTCAGCAGAAACTTTTATGAACATTCTGTGACCTAATTGGATCTGGATCTATTCTGGTTGAAAATGTAAACTACTGTTGATTTATACAGGGCGTGACAACTTTTGTGGGCAAAAAGATGAAATAGCTTTCATAAGTTATCTTGTATTTAAAAATATATGATCTCATAAAATATGACCAAAAAGTCTCCTATCTAAAAGTACCATTAAACAACATTGATGCTTTACATTCAAGTTTATTAAGCACACCATGTATTTTGATACATTTAAGTTTTTAACTATCATCCTTCAACATATAAATGCTTTCTGACGCCTCTGCAGCAGATAGCTTTTTGAAAACATAGTGACAATAAGGAAATTGCTCAAAACGAACAATTTCTCCTTTTGCCACAATGTTTTCCACTTTTTAGTCATAGGTTATCAAATTCAATTAAAGAGATTTTCCATTTTTTGACACATGTGTTCAAAGTCGTCTGCTGCAGAATTGTCGTATGAGGGAAAGGGTTAATAGAATTGAAACTATTGTGGTTAGATGGGAAATTGTTCATGACATTAGCAATTTTCCTCCTTTTGCCACAATGTTGTCAAGAGGCGTCTTTACCCTGGGAAAAGGTTATAAATTGTATAAAGATCTGATTACAAAGAGATCACAGACTTTTGATCACAAATCTATTTACTAGACAAACAGCTAGCAACTTTTACTTCAACTCCTAACCCTTTTCCTTCATGCTGATGCATCTGCAGCAGACAGTGATTTTCTAATTCTTTCTTCCAGTTTTCCAAATACTCCGTTTTACTTCAAGACTGGTTTTAAAGACTTTAGAAAAACATTGAGAACCAAAAGGAAGAAATTGCAGCATGGTGATCAATTCCAACTTTTGCCACAATGCATATGACTCCATTTATTAATTATATCTCTCATTTATATGAGATTTCTTTCATTTTTGCCAAAGATTTTTTCAAAGCTGTCAGTGCTGGCAGAATAGTTGAAATGGGAAACGGTTTACTAATTGACCTTTAACCTTTTCCCTGATATGCTATTTTTATAGTCACTGTTGAAAAAAACATCAGTCGAAAGCCATTGAATGTTAGTTTTGTCAACCCCTTTTCCAAACACATCGACTTGACAACAACTTTTGAAAGACACATGATATTGCATGAATGTGGAATAATCTCTCTATATGAAAGTATAATTATTTAAAGAAAATGTAAACCTTATGGCAAAAGGAGAAATTGCTCAATTCTGTCATTTCTTCTGTTGCTACAATGTTTTCAAAAGAAGTCTGCAAATGAGAAAGGGTTAAACCCTTTCCCTTTCCCGCATACAACGACAGCAAACAACTTTGAAAGCATATGGGTGAATGTATGGAAACTCTTTATAAGGGATAGAATGGCAAACACAGAACGAAGTTGCTCAACATGACCAATTTCTTCTTTTGTCACAATGTTATCATAAATCGTCTGCTGCAGATGCATTAGAACGTGTTTACAAGTGGGAAAGGGTTAACAAACAATTTTTCATTCCATGACTCCTTCTAAACAAGTTGACAAGTTTACTGATTTTAATCTTTTCAAATCAATAAAGTTTAGGCAAAATTCCAACACAACTTTAGAGTTTACAACCTTTTCTCAAAGTGTGTTTGTCAAAGGTGTACTACAACCTTTTCTCTGATGAAGCCATTACAGCAGACCACTTATCATAAATTTTGTCTTTTCCACAGATATTTTCAAAATATTCAACACTAAAAACATGCATCAGGTGCCATGATTGTGTAATATGAATTACTTTTGGAAAATAATCTCTGACCCCCCCCCCCCTCCCCCCTTTCTAACATGTAGAAGCTTTCTGTCGCTTCTGTTGACGACTTTTGAAAACGTTTTTGCTAAAGTATAAATAGCTCATTATGAGCAATTTCTCTTTTTTTTTTCCACAATGTTTTCAACTCTTTTTAAAAATAATGCTTTCATTCATGGATAATTTTCATGTTTTTTCCAATATGTTTTCGAAATTGTCTGCTACAGATTTGTTATATTTTGGAAAGGTTTAGCAGATTGATTAACGACATCCTATTCCATATTTAGTTCTATTCAGTCTATATCCATTTAAGAATTTCTATTAGTAAATATGTGAAAATCAAGCTTAACATTTCTATTCTATATGAAGGCCTACTTAACCCTTTCCCTCATAGGCCAATTCTGCAGCAGATGACTATGAACATATTTTGACAAATTATAGAAAAACTCTATAATTGAATGGATAACCTATGACTAAAACTGGGAAACTTCTTTTGTCACTATGTTTTCAAACAAGAGGGCCATAATGGCCCTTGAATCGCTCACCTGATTTTTTTTTTTCTCACTTTAGCTATATAAGCCTCGCCCCCTGGCAGCCATAGTTTCCGACCAATCAACTTGGCTTGAAGGAATCTGATAGAGGGTCACCCTAGGAACATTTCTACAAAATTATTTGAAAATCGGCCAGATACTTTTGGAGGAGAAGATTTTTTAAGTTTTCACTATAGCCATATAAAGCAAAATAGCACTGCCTACTGGCGGCCATGTTTTTTGACCAATCAACATGGCTTGAAGGAATCTGAAAGTGGGTCATCCAAGGAACATTTCTACAAAATTATTTGAAAATCGGGCCGACACTTTTGGAGAAGAAGATTTTTTAAGTTTGCACTATAGCCATATAAGGCAAAATAGCCCCGCCCCCCCCCCCCCCCCCCACCCCCCCCCTGGTGGCCATGTTTTTCGACCAATCAACATGGCTTGAAGGAATCTGATAGAGGGTCACCCAAGGAACATTTCTACAAAATCATTTGAAAATCAGCCTAACACTTTCGGAGGAGAAGATTTTTTAAGTTTTCACTATAGCCATATAAGGCAAAATAGCCCGCCCCCCCTGGCAGCCGTGTTTTTTGACCAATCAACATGGCTTGAAGGAATCTGATAGAGGATCACCCAAGGAACATTTCTACAAAATTATTTGAAAATCGGCCTGACACTTTTGGAGGAGAAGATTTTTTAAGTTTGCACTATAGCCATATAAGGCAAAATAGCCCCGCCCCCCCCTGGCGGCCATGTTTTTCGACCAATCAACATGGCTTGAAGGAATCTGATAAAAGGTCACC
This sequence comes from Serripes groenlandicus, assembly GCA_031761405.1. NCBI lineage: Eukaryota > Metazoa > Mollusca > Bivalvia > Cardiida > Cardiidae > Serripes > Serripes groenlandicus. The sequence continues at coordinate 5,264,933 of JASEVX010000010.1, read as the reverse complement.
CAAGGAACATTTCTACAAAATTATTTGAAAATCGGCCTTACACTTTCGGAGGAGAAGATTTTTTAAGTTTTCACTATAGCCATATAAGGCAAAATAGCCCCGCCCCCCCTGGTGGCCATGTTTTTCGACCAATCAACACGGCTTGAAGGAATCTGATAGAGGGTCATCCAAGGAACATTTCTACAAAATTATTTGAAAATCTGCCAACCAGTTTGGGAGAAGAAGAATTTTGAAGTTTTTTTCATTTCGTTGCCATGGAAACCAGAATTCTGCATGGATCCCAAAAATTTGAAGGAAATCTGGTGAGGTCATTGAGAGGATGCTTTCTGTGAAGTTTCATCCCAATTGACCCGCTGGTTACTGAGGAGAAGAAGTTGACGCACGACGGACGACGCACGACGCACGACGCACGACGGACGACGGACGCCGGACAAAAGGCGATCACAATAACTCACCTTGAGCAAAGCTCAGGTGAGCTAAAAAGCCGTCTGCTGTAGAGGCATCAGAAAGCGTCTAAATGAGGGAAAGGGTTAAACTCCACATAAGGTACGAAAAATCAGCAGCAGATGACTTTCAAAATATGTCGATAAAATATGGAAAATCTTAATAAAATGAAAGGATAGTTATTGAATAGAGATGAAATAATTATGAGCAAACTGTATGCAATAATGTTTTCAAAGGTCTCCTTCTGCAGATGAGTCAGAATACGTCTTCATGTGAGAAAGAGTTAACCCTTTCCCTCATATAGACGCTTTCTGACGCCTCTGCAGCGGATGGCTTTTTGAAAACATAGTGACAAAAGAAGAAATTGCACAGAACGTGCAATTTCTCCTTTTGCCACAATGTTTTCCACTTTTTGTCATAGGTTATCCATTCAATTATGGCGATTTTCTATGTTTTGACAAAATATGTTCAAAGTCGTCTGCTGCAGAATTGTCGTATGAGGGAAAGGGTTAAATTGGAAAGCATAACCCTTTCCCTCATACAGACACTTTCTGATGCTCTGCAGCAGACAGCTTTTGAAAACATCGTGACAAAAGGTGAAATTGCTCAAAACAAGCAATTTCTCCTTTTGCCATTATGTTTTCAACACTTTTCAATAAATAAACCTTCATTTATAAAGATTGTCCATATGTTTGTATAGTTGACAACTTGTTTTCAAAGCCGTCTGCTGCAGAATTGGTGTATGTGGGAAAGGCTTAATGGGTAAACAACTGTTGAAGAAGTCTTTAAATTTGGGCTTGTCTAGTCATTTTAACTTTTCTCTCTCTTAGTCAATTTCTTAATTTGTGCCATTTTAGAATCAACCAAATTAAAATGAACAATGAATATTATAAACTTAACTGTTTGTCATATCTTATCAAATTTGAGTATTATTTTGAGACAAAATAAAAAAAAATGTGAAAAAGAAAAGAAAATTAACCCTTAACCACATACATGTATAAGCGCAATTTGATACAGCAGGCAATGTTTGCATTATATATATTGTGACAATATTGTGTCCGTGCGTCGTATCATGCATTTTACTGAAAAAAGAACTTAATTGAAAATAAAATATTTACTGTGCCTCCTATGATGAAATGTAAGTCCGCTGCTTTCTCATAGAAAACACGATCATTAAATCACGCACAAGATGAATAAATTAATGTACCCTTCTGTTGCAACATTTTCAACTGTATTTGATGATAATACTTTCATTTAGAGAGACTGTCCATTTTTTTACGTAGATCTTTTCAAAGTCTTCTGCTGCAAATTTGTTGTATGTTGGAAAGAGGGGCCAAATAAAGGTGTGTATATTTTCACAACATCTTAAACAAAAGTTGATTGCTTAAGAATAATAATATGAAAGTTGTCTGTGTAATTATCAGTTTAAGTAAACAATTAAATAATCGATTTTTAAAATCTACAAGATATTGAGTTGTTAAGGATACAATATAAGCTGCCGGTTGCCATGACTTGTGTAGGGCTGGAACCAGTGTACTATAATGGATTGCTGCATACACTCCCAGCACCAACCATGCTATAACCTGAAGAGGGTGGAGTGGGAAGGAGCAACCATTGGTTCGACTTTTTTCAAACTCGCTCTCCCCTTCCAAATCTGTACCTCCCATCTTCTGAAAATATAAAATATAAAATAAATTGTTTATTCACCCGATTTAACCCTTTCCCTCATACGACAATTATGCAACAGACGACTTGATTTAACCCTTTCCCTCATACGACAATTATGCAGCAGACGACTTTGAACACATTTTGTCAACAAGAGTGCCAGTGCCGCCACAAAATATAAAGATCAAGATTGGTCCTTTTAATTATTGCTTTTAACATGTCTGTATACATAAGCTAAAAATGAAGTCTGTGAGACCAGTTAGCTTAGCTGGAAGAGACAGGGACCTGAGATCATGGTTGCCTGGGTAGTAGGTTCGATCCCTGCAGGGGCAGCCGGGTCTTTCCTTTTGAGCAAAACAGTTTATCCACACTTGTTCAGAGTTGAAAGTCTTACTCTGCTTACCAGCCTAGCTGACTTTGGTATTAACTAAAGAAAATAGGATACATATAAACAGAGATAGAACCCTATAGAGGCTTCCGATATGAAAGTAGGTCAAATGGCAGTGTCGATATGTATCCTTTTTTCCTTCTGAGCATAACACTTGCAAAAATCACTCTACCGGATAATCCCTGCTTTATGCACTTCTACCTGTTTGGAAACTTGAGTTGCGTTCTCAAGTGAATATGCTATAGAGACCAAGTTTCGAAAGGCATAACTATTGCAAAAATTGCTGAACCAGAAAATCCCTGCTTCATGCATATTTACCCATTATAGTAATGATATTGACCAAGTTTTGAAAAACGTAGGAAGAGTTGCGTTCACAAGCCGCAATATCAATCAGCTACAGAGACTAAGTTACAAGGGACATAAATCTAGCAAAAATCAATGAACCGGAAAATCGCCGCTTCATGCACATCTACCCATTATAGTCATGACATTGACCAAGTTTTGAAAAGATTCGGTCAGAAACATAGGAAGAGTTGCGTTCACAAGGCTGCAATATCAATCAGCTACAGAGACTAAGTTTCAAAGGACAAAAATCTTGCAAAAATCAATGAACTGGAAAATCGCCGCTTCATGCACATCTACCCATTAAAGTAATGACATTGACCAAGTTTTGAAAAGATTCTGTAAGAAACATAGGAGGAGTTGCGTTCACAAGGCTGCAATATCAATCAGCTACAGAGACTAAGTTACAAGGGACATAAATCTTGCAAATATCAATGAACCGGAAAATCGCCGCTTCATGCACATCTACACATTATAGTTATGACATTGACCAAGTTTTGAAAAGATACGGTGAGAAACGTAGGAGGAGTTGCGTTCACAAGAAATGGACGTACGGACAGACGGAGAAGATGACGCCAATATACGACCGCCTCTGGCGGCGTATAAAAAATGGAAAATCTCTATAATTGAATGGATAACCTATGACTAAAAGTGGAAAACATTGTGGCAAAAGGAGAAATTGCTCGTTCTGAGCAATTTCTTCTTTTGTTACTATGTTTTCAAAAAGCCGTCTGCTGCAATGGCGTCAGAAAGCATCTATATGAGGGAAAGGGTTAACATGGCTGCCACTCTTATTTCCAGAGTGAAATAAACCCTTTCCCACATACAACAATTCTGCAGCATATGACTATGAAAACATCTACGCGTATCTATACAACATTTATATAAATGAAAGAACACTTAATTATCAAAAAAAGTTGAAATCAATATGGCAAACAGAATAATTGCATCATTTTGAGCAATTTCTCTATTTGCCACAATTATTTCAAAAGTGAGCTAAATTGTCTTCTCTTTAACCTTTTCCAACTTGCACATGCATCTTGTCACATCTACAGCAGACACCTTTTGCAATCATTGCTAAACTTTTTTTTTTATTTCATTTGAGAGCTGTTTTTTCATTCATAAAGATTTTTCTTATTTTTGCCAATATTTCATCCAAGTCGTCTGCAGATTTTCTGAATGTGGGAAAAGGTTTATACACATTCTGCAATAAATAAAATAAAAGAACATTTTTTCTCAGCAACTTTGACAACATCAGGGGGAAATAGAAAACATATAAACACATCCTTAATTAGATGAAACATATAATTAGCCATTAACTGTGTAACAAGACTATCAATCTTTTCCCCTATACAGATACTTTTTTATGTCTCAGCAGCAGACACTTTTGGAAATACATAGAGGATATTACATGAGTGGTCATTCAATACGAAATGTTATTAAACGAGATTTCTAAAATTGATAAAAACGAGCCTTTGCGAGTTTTTAGCAATTTTAGAAAACGAGTTTAATAAAATTTTGTATTGAATGACCACGAATGTTATATTCTATTTATATCATAAATTCCAATTCGACGATTATTATATATAACGTCGCTATATAGCGCGGTCATTTTCAATGCTTTTCATTATGACGTTACGTAGCATTGTTATTACACTAGTTATATACATAGAGGATATTACATGAGTGGTCATTCAATACGGAATTTATTAAACAAGTTTTCTGAAATTGATAAGAACGAGCCTTGGCCAGTTTTTATCACTTTTAGAAAACGAGTTTAATAAATTTCGTATTGAATGACCACGAATGTTATGTTCTTTTTATATCATAAATACTAATTTAATAATTTACAGCGCTATATCCATATAAACGTCGCTATAAAGCGTGCGTATTTACAACGCTAAACGTTATGTTATGACGTCACGTTATGTAGCATTGTTATTACACTAGTTGAATACACAATTTATTCAATGGCTTTATTACACTCCGGCGACGTCATTTATGATATAATGTAGAGTAAGATTGGGAAAAATATATTATTAAACTCAAACAACACAATAAGCTTTCTCAATATATAATCCTTTCCCACATACAACAGATCTGCAGCAGACGTATCGAAAACATTTAAACAAAAATAAAAGTATAGAAAATCACTGTAATTGAAGAAATAATTATTGAATAGAGTTTAAAACATTGCGGCAGAAGGAGGAGTTGCTCATTATGAACATTTTTATCTTTTGCCACAATGTTTTCAAAAGTTGACTGCTGCAGAATGAGATGCTTCAAAAGTCATCTGCAAGTGGGAAAGGGATACATAAATAAAAGTACTAAGACATCTTAAAAACAGACATGTATAAGTATCAAAAAGATTCTATCAGGTAAAGAGTTTTATAGATGTCTTCCACACTTTCATTGATCCTTTTCCTATCTTTTATTGAGATTTTCCAGGTTCAAAGTCATCTGCTGCAGATTTGTTGTAATTGGGAAAGGGATAAGACTGAGCAGAAATACAGGCTGATCTCTACCTACATTGGTCATAAATACAAACTTGTACCTTTTCCCATGGATGGTTTGTTATAGAGTCTGATGAGATGTAATTTAGATATTCCATATATCATAAATTTTATATGAGATATTTTAAAAGCTGACAACTCTAACAACATCATTTAACCCTTTCCCTCATACGACAATTCTGCAGCAGACGACTTTGAACATATTTTGTTAAAACATAGAAAATCTCCATAATTGAATGGATAACCTATGACAAAAAGTGGAAAACATTGTGGCAAAAGGAGAAATTGCACGTTTTGTGCAATTTCTTCTTTTGTCACTATGTTTTCAAAAAGCCGTCTGCTGCAGAGGCGTCAGAAACGCGTCTATATGAGGGAAAGGGTTAACAGTTTCCCACATACACAAAATCTGCAGCAGACGACTTTAAAAATATCAAGGCAAAAATGTGGAAACTCCTTATAAATAAAAATGTAATTGAAATCATTGTGGCAAAAGGATAAATTGCTCTTTATGAGCCTTTTTTCTTTTCTTTTGCTACAATGTTTTCAAAAGTCATCTGCTGCAGAGGTGTCAGAAAGCATCTGTTTGTGGGAAATGATTAAGGAAGAAATGGTCAGTTGTGCTTTATCAAGAATAAGGTTTACTCTTTCCCACATACTACAAATTTGCAGCAGATGACTTTGCAAACATCTAGGCAAATATATGGAAAATCCATCTGAATGAAAGTTTAATTATTAAAGAAAGTTGAATACATTGTGGCAAATGTTGTCTACTGCCGAATCTCAGATCATCAAAAATCAAAGCGCCAATGGCACTGTAGTGGCGATCGTATTCATATATTGCAACAACTACAAAATAAAGCGTTCAAAATATTTATAAAAACCTTTCGGAATTTCCAGATTTGATAAAATTCCAGCTTCCCGTTTTTAGGTCGGTATAGCTAGATACCGAAAACAACTTTTTATATGACTCTTAAAGGTCTCAACGGGTGTTCTACACACCGGCTATTGTTTGTTGATAGAGTTGGAACATTGTGAGAATATGTATGAGTTGAAAACATTGTGATAAAATGTGAAATTTCTCATTTTATCACAATGTAAGATATAGCATTTGTATGACTTGAAAACATTGTGAGAAAATGTGAAATTTCTCATTTTATCACAATGTAAGATATAGCATTTGTATGAGTTGAAAACATTGTGAGAAAACGAGAATTATCACAATGTAAGATAGAACAGTTGTAAGAGTTAAAAACGTTGTGAGAAAATGATGATAGAATAGTGAAGAGTTGAAAACATTGTGAGTAAATTATGATAGAATAGTGAAGCGTTGAAATCATTGAGAAAATGATGATAGAATAGTGAAGAGTTGAAAACAGTGTGAGAAAATGATGATATAATAGTGAAGAGTTGAAAACATTGTGAGAAGAACAGTTTTAAGAGTTGAAAACATTGTGAGAAAATGATGATAGAATAGTGAAGAGTTGAAAACATTGTGAGAAAATAATGATAAAATAGTGAAGAGTTGAAAACATTGTGAGAAAATGATCGCTAATAGAACACTGTAAGAGTTGAAAACGTTGTGAGAAAATGTCATTTTCGTAGGACAATATCTTTTCTAAAAAAATGTTAATCAATCATTTGTTCCTAATTTAAAAAAATATGAAGACATACAACTATAAAAAGTTGTTTTCGTAACAACCATAATATGGTAATATGGGATTATTGTCGTAAAGAAAGTTGTTTTCGCGGCAGCCGAGTTGTTTTCGTGAGCCGATTTTATTTATTTATATGCGTTTTAGCCTACGCCACTCTCTAAGTTTTCTATTTCGCGTAATTAGTACAAAAAACACTATTACATACTTTTAAAATTATCGTTATATGTTTGTGCACATGCTTTTAAGTAAATAATTAGAAAACTTATGAATACATGTGATTTATTGTCAAATAAAACGTTGTTTTCGTGACAGTCATGTTGTTTTCGTGAGCCGACTTTATTTATTTATTTGCGTTTTAGCCTATGCCACTCTATAATTTTGCAATGTTATTGAAAACGGGACCAGGTACGAAATAAGCACTTTTCACGGACCATGATTGTTAAACTTGTAGGTCTTTTCAGAAATTACAAAAGAAGTTAATTGGCCGTTTTATTTTGGCGAGGTACTTTCAGAGTACAACCAACTCCTGCCGAATCAGGTTAAAGGTCAAAAGGTTACGGTTGACTACAGTAAAAATAAAACGAGGCACAGGAGTATCATGATACTCTGCATAGCGTACCCAAGACGCCCGATGATATTTATTATCTGCCCAAACATGACGAAAGATAATATGTAAATAGTTTAACTCTATTTAGATATTTTCTCGATAAATCTCAAATATTAGTACCAATCCGGTATCAAAGTAGCACTAACATTATCATTATTAATCGTGTGCCTGCATCACTGATGGAACTATATATATATATGGCGGTTTAACGGAAGTGAGTAAATTGCCTTTGCAGAAATATCCAACCGATTGTTCAAATACGACTATATAATTTTTTTTTCGTTGTTGTTGTTTTGGTAGCACTGTGGCGATTGTCAACCAATCGCCACAAAAACCATCTTCCATATTGACAAGAGTACATAATGATGTACCTTACCAGGGACATAGATACGTCCCTGACCTTACATAAACATCCTTGATTTGTCTGTAACATATAAATAGCCATTCAATAACAAGATAATTAATCCTTCCCGTAAATTAGACCGGATTCATTTGGTATGAAATACTTCAAGTAACTTGACTGACTATTTCTAAGAAATAGCAAGATATTTTCTTAAACCTTTTCTGATTCTGACATCAATTGACACACAGCTTTTGAAAACATTAACCCTTTCCCTCACATAGACGCTTTCTGACGCCTGTGCAGCAGACGGCTACTTGAAAACATAGTGACAAAAGAAGAAATTGCACAAAACGTGCAATTTCTCCTTTTGCCACAATGTTTTCCAGTTTTGAATAAATATAAGTTCACATTCGCCTGCTGAGAATTGTTGTATGGGGGAAAGGGTTAAAGAATAAGAAGAAATAGATTAAAATTTGCAATTTCTCCTATTCCTACATTACAGTAAGTTCTCCTTTCACTTATTGATTAAAAAGGATGTTTGTAACAGGGCAAAGAGCCCTAGAAACTAGGGAAGATTCTAAGCTAAGGAACCAGACTGACATAAAAGGGATTTGTTTGTTTTATTGGAGTTTTACGCCGTTTTCAACATTATTTCAGTTATATCAAGGCGACAGTTTACTTTATTCATGATCCCTAGGTAAACAAACCAGTACTAGGCTAAAAAATGTGCCTTGCCCAAGGGCACTCCACCATGACCTTCGCGCCGCGTCTGGGGATCGAACCCGGGACGCCCGGTTCCAAATCCCCAACGCTTACCACTTGACCACGGCGGATTCCTATATAAAAGGGAAACAAAACCGTCAGAGCGGTTTAACCTTAGAAAGCCTTCTTCAACAAAGCCGTCTTTGTCTAGTGATAGCAAGGCTATATATAGATAATAGAGACAAGCTAATGACATTGGTTCATGAGGTGCCTTAGAAAGGGTCAAAAGAAAACATGATATATCCTATTTAGGAGAAATACCTAGAAACAATCCTATCACAGGAGCATAAAAGATCCAAGAGAAGAACCCAAGGCAATACTCTATCCCCCAATTTGAGTTTGTTTTATTTCAATGTAACACCGTTTTCAGCATTATTTCAGTTAGATAGCAGCAACAGTTCACTTACTCATAATCCCTGGGTAAACAAGTCAGTACTAAGCTAGCAAATATGCATTACCAAAGGACGCTGTCACTGGAGATAGACCCCCAACCGACGTTGACCATTCAGCCATAGCCGATTCCTCCACCAATTAACCCATTCCCTCATATAAACTCTTTCTGACGACTTTTTGAAAATATGGCGACAAAAGAAGAAATTGCTCAAAACGAGCAATTCATCCTTTTGTCACCATGTTTTCAACTCTGTTCAATTATTGTACTTTCATTTACAGGGGGTTTCTAAAAAATTCGGGTTAGTTTTCAACGTCGTCTGCTGCAGATTTGTTGTATGTGGGGAAAGGGTTCAATAAGCCATAGCCTTGAATGGTCCTCAAAGGAAAAGAAAGAAATCTGCTGAAGTAATCATAGACTCTGGATTGAACCACCTTGTAGTATACCAATCTAAAAAGTGACTGATTGATTGATTAATTGGGGTTTAATGCCGTTTTTAACAATTTCTCAGTTATATCATGGACAGTTCACCTACTCATGCATTTCCTGGTTTTCTCACACCAGTACTCCACACAACAATCTTCCCAAGCAACTGGCTGATTTTCCACATGATAGACTTAGCCCATTGGTTGAAGACGAATGACGCATTGACTTTTGTCAATCGTCGGAAAGAAAGTTGGCCGATTCGAACTCACAACCCCTGGATTGACAGCCCGCGTCGCTACCGACTGAGCTACCGGGGCTCGGCTAGAACAACAATGTAAGAGGCAACTTTTTAAGAAAATTGTTTCTCTCTAATAGAATGCTGGATAACTTAATCCTTTCCCTCATATGACAATTCTGCAGCAGACGACTTTGAACATATTTTGTCAACAAATAGAAAATCTCAATAATTAAATGGATTACCTATGACTAACAATGGAAAACATTGTGTCAAAAGGAGATATTGCTCATTTTGAGCAATTTCTTCTTTTGTCACTATGTTTTCAAAAAGCTGTCTGCTGCAGAGGCGTCAGAAAGTGTCTATATTAGGGAAAGGGTTAAAAGCGTGAAGATTATGCATATCTGGGTTGAGATGAAGATGGCGATCCAGTCAAGAAGGTCTTTTAACTACGACCTCTGAGGCCATAACGGAGCTATCACAATGACTGAATGATCCTGCACTGTTGTGATCGTAGGGTTTTCCGAAGAACAACTAAATTCAATATGAACTGGGGATAGGCATACCCAAACAGAAGATTCAAGAGGGACAGCGCATCCACTGCCAAAGCTGCAGGGTGGTACATCGAAGATACATAAAGTGGCAGACTATGATTCACTTGGTGGCAAAGAATTCCAACAAAAGAGTCCAGAAGTGAAGAAATAGTGAGTAAGTGACTGCCTGATTCAGATTCCAATTTGCAGGTAAGACTTTGTTCTGACAAAATGCTGTTTGTGAGAACATTTAGTCTGCCGGGGACATACTTGACTAGAACTACAAGGGATAACGAGTTGCAACACAGCTGGAGTTTCCAGGTCTCCACTCTCCAGATACAAAAGATATGAATGATTTCTCACTTGCCAGAGGCTCTTAATAAGCTCCCCATCCCACAGCATTGGCATCTGTAAATTTAGGACAAATCCTGGTGTGGGGTAAGAAAGAGAACAACCCTCAAACAGATTCAGCCACCATCCAAGATAGGACTTGAAGAAATAATATGTCATCACCAGGGCTCTCGCGAGGGGGCGACTTGAGCAAAGTGGTCGACGAAAATGTTCAATTCTTAATTTATGGGATGTCAGCCGTAGCTTAGATATAATGTTTCTATACTTTGGAAAAGTTAAAATGTCCAAATAGCTAGATCGTTCAAATATTATTTTAAAGTGTCTGAAAGTGATGAGTAATATTTGATATTTTCTTGCCATGTACATTATATACATATCCCTTAATCTTTGCCGTAGCAGAGGTACAAATACGTCGGTCACTCTTAAAGTCGAATAATACCGAATAATACCGAATAATCCGAAATAGTACCGAATAATACCAAAAAATACCGAATGATACATTTAATTTGCAAGAAATTCTCATATTCGTTTCCCATTAGGTGATATGGTATTATATGTGAAACCTTTTATTGACATATAATGGTCTCAAAATGTCGGTTTAATATATTTTGGAGTGACCTCCCTTGGTATGGTATTGATTGCTTCCCTTTGTTATATATGGGTGTTGGAGATTTCGTCCAACTACCATTTCGTCTAACTGTATTAATAAATTTGAATTATGATTCCTTTTTCAATGATATAGTTTATTGCACTTTATTTCAATTAACTGTTTGCCGACTTTTGTGTCCACTGTTTGAACTCAATTGTTACGTAATCGATTGACGGCATACTTCTAATTGTTTTGTGTAGTAATTAATTATTAAAAAAAATGAATGTTTTCTATTGAATGAAGAGTCGGCTTAAATCATACATGTTATTTGCATTAGACCCTTTGACACCATTGTTTCTTTCTTTCTTTAAATGTTTCTAGTAAATTATATATTTTAAATTACGCGTTGTTATTTCTTCTTGCATTAGACCCTTTGATACCATAAAACCTGAAAAATGAAATGTATCATCTATGATATTTCGTACGAGATATATTCTCGGCTCGAATTGTTAATTATGGTATCAACAACAACCACCTTATTATCGGACCAACATCGTGTGAAATGATTTGAGAGTCAAACGTCAGGAAATAAAGTTTCAATAACTCTTCATGTATATGGTAAAATATAGGGAGGTGTCGGGACGACGGATTTTTCGCACATGAAATTGATATAGGGTGTCGGATCGACAATCTAGTGTCGGCTCATCTGGGTGCATATCGGGGTGACTAGCATTATGGAAACTATCCGTAAATGAAAGAAATTATTTAATAAAGCAAAATAACTCAGACCAGACACATTTTCCAAGCATTTGATTTCACTTCAATGCATCTGAATTAAACCAAGGGAAACAATCCATACATTGTCAAGGGAGGTCACTCCAAAATAAACGAAACGGACATTTTGAGACCATATGCCAATAACAGGATTTTTATATCAAATTCATATATATTTCACCTTAATGTACATGAATATGAATATTATTTGCAAAGTATATTTATTATTCTGTATTTTTTTCGAATTATTCGGTATTATTCGGTATTATTCGGTACTATGTCGTATTATTCGGTATTATTCGGTATTATTCGACTTTAAGAGCGACCCCAAATACGTCAGTATTTACAAACTCTGGATACCTCTGGATACAACCAAATCTCGTGAAATCCTGCATTTTGCAGGATATCACGAACTTTGGATGACCAGTTAACAATATTTACATCCCTTTCTGCTAAAGATCTTTGATAACCAATCACTGTCAGGGAGCCTGTAACTCTCCTTATCAAAAAGAGGGTCCTGAGATGAGACAATCGGGAGGCGGAGATCAAACAGAGAAGCACTCAGTCTCAGAGAATGACTTCTATAAGTTAAATTCACTCTGTCTCTAGAGAGGGTATCGGGTCAAAAAGGACAAAAACTAAAAAGGAACGAGTCAAAAAGGCCAGGTCAAAAAGGCCAATACGAGATTATGGTATGTCGTAGAAAGAAAAGGTGTCAAGATTATCCTATAAGGATTATCCTATAATGATCAATTAGTAATAATTTACTACTCCTAATTATATAATTATCCTATAATTAAAATAGTTGTTACATCTGTTACGTAATCTTTCTACTCCAAACTTCTTTAATCATTGAAGTTTGAATAAGTTTAAAGTAGCGTAATTTCTTTATAAATTAATTGTTTATTACGAGTTTGTCTTTGAGTTATATTTGAGCAAGTATATAAACGCAAAGAAAACCGAAAAATGCTCATTTCACAAATCGGATTGTGCTGTAGAAATTTATACATAATTGAATATCAATATTTCATACTATTAGATTTTTGTTTATATTGGATTGTGCGTAATTGTTTTGTGATGGAATCGTGTATTTCATGTTCGCGTGTAGTTAGTGGGAGGCAGCAAGCTGTTGAGTGTGACGTATGTGGAAAATGGCAGCATCGCACGTGCGACACAGGTAGGCATCTTTAATATGATAAATATGATATACAAACTAAATACTATATTTGTAAGTTGACAAAGTTATATGTTTGATCGAAATTACATGCTGTGTATGACACGTTTAATGTTTTATAGTTAAACATGAAAACACCGTGGACAAATTTATCGTTTTACATATGTTTGATTGAAATGTCATGCTGTGTATAACAAGCTTAATCTTTCTTAGTACATATGTATTAAAAAGCTCATCAAATGGTGAAACTGAAGTATTCCGGAAGGGTTAAACATTGACATTGAAAACCTTATGGAAAAAGGCAGCATCGCATCTAAAATATTATATGAAAAATTAATATGTTTTGAATATGTTTGATTGATATAACACGCTTAATGTTTCTCAGTATATATTATATACATAAAATTCATCCAGAACTAAACATCGAGAATGCTGAATATGATTAAACATTAACATTGTGGAAAATATATTTCGCATTTGCATATCTTACAACGAAATGACATGCTGTGTATAACACGTTAATTGGCATGTGTACTCTCTCTATTCTATTTCCGTTCGTCATCCCAAATGAATGCAATATAAAATATATTATAACCCAATCAACATCCTGATTTCTGATTCCAAAAGCCCAATATTTTGATTCTATAATAATTTCCATAGGCATTTCGCTGAAAACATATAGAGAGGCTGTCAAGAACGGTGGGTCATTGACATTTGTATGTAGACCTTGTCTCGTCAAAGAGAATATCTCAGAAGATGATGACGGACCACCCGTTCTCGAACTTAGCGTAAGTAACAAACTAAATTGTTTCACACCTTCGATTCTTACGTTTTTAGTTGCAATTACGAATCTCAGTTTAGAATAATTTCATGTATAAATATTATTTGGAATTTGTTATAAGATGCAGCTGACGATTGTTTAAAACATAGTGATGAAAGGAGACAATGTAATCCAGTAAACATGAGTTATTAACACGATCACACGCCAATATCAATTATAAATTAATAATATTATAATTGATCTATACACATAGAAATACATATAATAATGATAATTCATATACAGTATCATACACACGGTCACTATTAGTTGGAAATTTAAATGAATACTATTACAGATTCCTGTACATAACGAAAGTCAAGATGAAACCATGATATATGAACAACCTCCGTTGCTGGAGCTAAGTGTAAGTATTTTAAAACACCTTTCAATTATAGAAGATAAATCTACATTTGTAAACATTTTTGAAAAAGGGGAAAAGCGCTATATCTGACGTGTAGAGTCTTGGTGGCACATGGTTTGATGCTAGATATTGAAAACGATAAATAACCTATAGAAGATATCTACATTTGTAAACATATTTAAAAAAGGGGAAAAACGCTATATCTGACGTGTTGAGTCTTGGTGGCACATGGTTTGATGCTAGATATTGAAAACGATAAATAACCTATAGAAGATATCTACATTTGTAAACATATTTAAAAAAGGGGAAAAACGCTATATCTGACGTGTTGAGTCTTGGTGGCACATGGTTTGATGCTAGATATTGAAAACGATAAATAACCCATAGAAGATCTATCTACATTTGTAAAAGGGGAAAAACGCTATATCTGACGTGTTAAGTCTTGATGGCTCATGGTTGCGTTGTATAATATTTAAATATGATTAAATAACCTATTTTATGTTTCTAGGTGATGTTACCAATGACTGATGTTACTGTGATTTTTGAAGAAACAAATCTGGACGAACCTCCAACACTTGATACGGGCGTAAGTGAAATATATAGCATATGTTCGAATATACATGTTCACAATTATACATGTATAATAAAACAAATTTGTAAAACAATGTAAATATAACCATTGCCAAATTTCATATTGTATATATAAATATATATATTTTAACAACACTCGATATGGGAAAAAACTAAAAGACAATGTCTTCACACGAATGTGGTATTGCTGTATGATATGTATCAGTGTATTTATTTAATTTTGATAAACCGAAATTTATTTGTAGGCTGACATGTATATGATAGAAACTATCCTAGATGACTCACATTTCCAGGATACTAGTATAATAGAAGACGTGTACATGCCAGAAGCACGGGATGAGGTAAACATGAATTTTATGTTTATTTTTCAATTTTCTTCTGGATTTGCCTTTTGCCGAGAATGGAGTTAGTTATACGATCCTAGAATCTAAATAAGTCGTCTACAGTTTCAAACGACATAAGCGGATTCCACATCGTTATGCGAACCTAAATAAGTCGTCTGCAGTTTGTGCTCAAATCGTCATTCTCTGCAGCGTCATTACAAATAATCACATTAATGCTGTATAATCGCGCACAATATTCCAATCACTTTAACATTAATTTGAAATTCGACAGGTTGATTCTAGTTTCCTCAACACAGACGAGTTTATGGTGGCCGATGTACGTTTTGAAAATCAGCGCCATTTCGTATTTGCTACAGATGAGCAGTTGCAACTCCTCAAACATGCTAAGAGATGGTACATGGATGGAACCTTCAAGGTAACTTTAAATTGGTAATTTCTCCTTTTGTCAGGCTGTATTGTGCACCGAATTAAAATGGTTTTCATGGTTGTTATTTATGAATGTATCGGGAAAATAATTGCTAATTGCTAATTGATGAAAGCGAAATGGTTAAATAAATGTTGATCGGAACATAATTAGATGTATCATTAAAGTCACATATTTCAATTAAACTTTATTTACAGTTAGTTGGCGATCCCTTTAAAAGAAATGGACAACTTATGTCCATCCACGCATTTGTAGAGAAAGGCGGACAGACCAAGCAGTTTCCCCTTGTCTTTTGTTTGATGAGTAGACGGACGAAAGATGATTATATAATGGTAATGATAACTTAAAATTTGTCAATCATGTTCTTAAGAAATATATAAATAAAGGAGCGGATTGTTGATAATTGTTAATAATAAAACAAACAAATAACAACAAAAAGGTAATGCTAACTTAAAATTTATCAATCATGTATAAATATAAAAAAGGAGCTTTTAATTGATAATTGATGATAATCAAAAAAAAAAGATAGCAACAAAAAGGATAAAGCTGGTATTAAAATATATTACTATACATGATATTCATTGTGTGTATAAATTGTATTGCATTGTATAGTAAAAAAAAGACAAAATATGTTCTTAATAATTAAATATGTTCTCCCTTTCAGGTTCTACAACACATTAAACAGCGCCTTGTAGATATCAGTGTGGAGGGATTTGTTGTTGACTTTGAACAAGGTTTGTATAAATCAATTGTATTTAAGCACTATTACATGATAAGAACTTGCTACAAAAACTACAAAAACATATATGTTTGTCACATGTTAACACTGAATCCCCCTATACAAGCAAAACATATTCGTTTGATATCATGTACCAGACATAAATGAAAAATATTTTCGGAGAAATAAAATGATCAGTTGTGTAACTTTCCGTTTATTATTCTAGCTGCGTGGTTGGCGATCAGAGAAGTCTTCCCTGGGAAGGAGGTGAAGGGCTGCGCATTCCACTGGTCGCAAGCCGTATGGCGCCATGTTCAGAAGGTAATATATATATTAATTTTCTCAACCATACATGTATAAAGGTCATATGCTAGATAAGATAAAAACAACCTTACATTATAATACCGCAAACTCGTATATAGGCCTAGTGAGAATGCCACATAGCAGTTTTGGTCGGATTTTAATGAGATTGCATCCTGTTACCTTTATTTAATTAATTTTTTATCATTTTTAGGTGGGGTTAGCGGAAACGTACCGTAGACGTTTAGGCGTCCATTCGTTCATAAGGATGCTGTTGGCCGTCCAGTTCCTGCCTGCATCTCACATAGAAAGAGCGGTTGAAGGAATTTCGACAAGAGCCGTCACGCCAGAGACAAGAGTTTTATTAGAATATATGCGGCGTCAATGGTTGAACCACCCAGTGTTCAAGGTGGAGGACTGGTCCGTCTACAGACAGAATATACGGACAAACAACGACGTAGAAGGTAAATTATTGTTAGTAATAAGAACTAAGAATGATTGTTAACACTGATATTGCAAAGACACGTTATGTTTGATGGACGGATTTCCTCAAAATAAAAGCTCGTCAAACCAGAGTCTACTATTGTGGAATATAAATATCTCAAGGTTTCAGTTATAAGATTTTTGTTATAATATCTATTGATTTATTAATTTGCAGGATGGCATCACAGGATCAACTGTAAAGCTGGTGGATCCTCTCTCGCATTCTACAGACTGGTACCTCTACTGAGACGCGAAGCAGATCTCGTGAAGTTGGCGGTTGCCACAGGTGACTTAGAAAGAGCAACCAGCACTCTATCGAGGAGGATGGACGTTTCCATTACAACCTGCTGGGATCGATACTCTTCCGGTGAATGGAAGACGTCTCGATTCCTGCAGGCTGTAGGTGAGATCTACGCAGTTCGAACATAGATGTTTTCAATTTAGATACTTAAAAATAATGTGGAACAAGGAGAAATAGTACGCAATAAGCAATTTCACCTTTTTCCAGATTATTTTTCAAATTTCCTCTTTTACAGAAAGATTTTCCATTATTTTACCTAGATGTTATCAATGTCATCTGCTGAATGTGTTATTTGTATGTATCATGATAGGCCTAAGCAATTTTACCTTTTTACTAGATGTCTCATTTATTTGTTACTGTTATTTGTTGAATTAAAAAGAAAATTTCATTTCTATATTGATATTTTAAAATAATAAACTTTAAATAATGCCTGAAAACCTATCTTATTCCTTTATATAGTCCTTTAACATTATCTTTACATGCGAAATTCGGATATTCCTTGTTCTTTATAATCCATCCTTTACATGCGAAATATTGAAGAGAACGGACAAAATCTCTCGAAAATCGATAACGATTATAATCAAATACAATACACGCAATTATTATTTACTACCATTTAAAGTCAATTCTTTCATAATATAGTATAAAAGTTAAAAGACTACCTTACATTTTGAAATGAATTCTGGTTTAAAATATTGGCCTTTTTGACTTGTTCCTTTTTAGTTTTTGTCCTTTTTGTTAATTGGCCTTTTTAGTTTTTGTCCTTTTTGACCCCGATTCCTAGAGAGAAGGGGGATAACAATTATGATTATGAATACAGTCCCCCTCTGTAGACAGTACAGGAGATACTTATAGCAATCATCAAGAAGAGATTCAGTACTTCCAGGGCTGACTGACCGGTTTGAGAAACATTTATGATTTAATTTAAATTCAATCCACAGGCTATCAGTGTTATATGTTTGTTGCGTGCACTAGTATTATACTAAATTCTAATGACGGTAGCAATCAAAGCAAAACTTCAGTGAAAAGTGTAGCATTAGTTTATAAATCAATTTAAAGGTACCGGGTAATTTTGTTCCGATTCCCGTTTTCACAGGGGCGTTTCGCCAGATTCAGCGAATAGCTGATCAACCCAGATTTTATTTAAATACAAACATCAGCCATGCAGGGCAACTTAAAAATAATGTCTGCATTGTGATCAAATCGTCAAAACTATGATGGATAAGATAGTTTTTTGATACAGTTTTGAAGCAGCAGCAAGCACTTGGTGAACCATACACATATTTGAAGGTGTCAACGTCAATAGATAAGTAAAAATACATACTTATAGATTCGATTATTCTATATGCATCACTTGTAATTCCAGAATAAAATATTTTTCAATATTTAACAACGAAATCGCGAAAATGTGTTCACACCGCTCTTCAACTGTCAAAACGTGACGGCCATTTTTAGACTCCAAGGTGATTATGACAATAATCAATAGCATATTACTGCGCAAAGTTGTTCGGTCTGTTAAAATGTAAACAAGTTGTGATTGGTTTTCCTTCTACCTTCAATTGCTCAATGAATATATTTTTAAAAATATTTATTGTATAAATCGACCGAAAACGTGTAATAAAATAGAAATAGCCATTGGTAAATAATCAAAATGAATGGCTGATGTCGCACTATTTCTTCTTGAGTACCCAATTACAGCATCAAAGTACCGCCAGTTCTGATGTATGAGAACTTCACGAGGTTGCTAAAATCTATCTGATATTATGAATCAAAGCGCTGAAAGCGCTGGTGGTATAGGGGCATATGTAAGTTGAAAATATATGGCATAGATAATATAGACAAACATTGTTGAAACAATGACCTTTAAACAAACCAAACCAAAAATGTGCGAAGCACACATATTGCCTGCCTATACAATACAAATACCTAATTTATAAAAGTTTCACCCTTTTCTTGTATAAACAAATTAAAAGATTGACAAAAAACAGAGCAGCGACCCTTAATTAAAATATTTCCAGTTTAGAAATCACTAAAGATTCACAATGTATATTGTAATCATGCTGATAAATGAAATACAATCGAAAGCATGCTAGAGTTATGTTTCTTTTGCACTGCACATCTGTAGCTCTGAGTTTCCTATACAACACGTCTTAAATTGATACATTGGACATCTATTGAGACAATAACCGAAGAAATGAAAAATAAGTTTTACACCTAAAAAAACCAGATCAGATTTGTGTTCAAAATATTGTATCGATCTCTTAATCCCAATGTATACGTGTGACGACTTTGAAATGGATCCGCGAAACAGAAACAAAGTTTTGACCCATTAATGCAAACCGTAACGGACAGACGGACGGATGGATGAACACAAAGACGGACAGACAGTCAGTCGCTCTGGACAAAGTACAACGCTTGGGAAACACTCATTAACGAAACAAGGGCATGTGTTTTTCATGCGAAAGTCATATAATAAGTGAGAACATGAAAAGACAAAAATATACACACTCCAAACGCAGCATGCTAAAGTTATGGTAATGGTGCACTGCAAATGTGTAGGTCATAAGTGACCTACAAACCAAGTTTGGAAATGGATACAATGGAAATTAATTGAGACAATCGCTGAACTAAATAAGGAAAAATGAAGATAACTAAGATAAGCAGACCAGAGTTATGTACCTAGTATTTTGCCGTTCTCCTGATCACACGGTATAAGTGTGACCACTTTCAAATAAATCTGCCATACAGAAACAACGTTTTGACCAATACATGCAATCCATGACGGACGGACGAATGCACATTCAGGCAGACAGCCGGCCGGACACCGGATTATACCTCCAAGCTTTACAGACAGAGACAACTTATAAAGTATTGATTACAGAAGACTGGTTTGATGCGTCAAAACACGTCTGTGCTTAGGAAAGCTTAGATTATGGTATTTGTAAAGTATTTGCAAATTAATTGTATCTCCGAAATGGGACCGTACAAGGTTAATTTACAAAAACCTATTTGGACTATACTTCTAGTTTATTTGTCAACAGATACGTCTAGGACTAGATTACACGTTGACGAATGTTGAATCTTCAATTAGCGCAAATGCATATACATTATAATGTTAGTCCCAAAATCGGTAGAAGCGCCTCAATTATAAAATAAATAATGACCTTGCGGTTATAACTCGTGTGTATGTTGACATTTTCGGCCAACTTTCTTTCCGACGTTTGACAAAAGTCAATGCGACATGCGTCATTCGTCTTTCACAAATGGGCTAAGTCTATGTGAAAAAGAACCCAGTTGGTTGGGAAGATTGTTGTGTGGAGTACTGGTGTGAGAAAACCAGGAAACATATTTGTAGATGAACTGGCCGCCGTGATATAACGTAGAAAATGTTAAAAACGGCGTTAAACCACAATCAATCAGTGTTAAAAATCTTATCTCTAATTTGTAGATTTAATTCCTTTGTCCTAGTTGGGTCGACATACAGCGACACGTGAGAATATTCAACACAACACGCGACCTGTTTTACCAACAATTCTCCAGTAGCGGTGAGACCGTTAGTACCATTCTTTCATGGCATGTATACACAGTAGGACCTCTCTCTTTGGACGGATTATGTAATAACAAGTCCTTACCCTTGACCACGTAGACTAAATATACAGCAAACAACATTTAACTAAGCCTGAAAGTATTATTTTGAATAGTAATTAAAACATTGTGGAAAAAGACAAACTTGCTGATTATCATTTATCTGTGTCTTAAGGGGCAAAGGTTAAAATAATAACTGTAGACAAATATTTTCGTTATCTAGGTTATAGAACAAAATTGATTCATGTTTCAAAGCATTGTTTGGAAAGGAGGAATTGCTCATTGTCAGCAGTTGCTCCGTAGGCAAATATACTTTCAACATTCGTATGTAACTAAGTTGCTATAACGGAAACAGTTCAATCCTTTCCCGTTTAAAGTCGCTTTTTGACGCATGTGCAGCAGACGGCTGCAGAATGGTTATTCGTGACCCATTTCCTCTTTTTCCACAAAGCTATGTATAAACTATATATTTTTCCTTTTGATGTAAGGCGATATTGCTCGTTATCATTAATCTCTAGCATGTTATTCAAAATGTGTCCGGAAAGGAGATAGAGTAAAAGAATGTCCACAGTAAAACGTTTAAATATGAAAAGAATTAATTTGAAACGTGTTTGAAAGCATTGTGTGAAAAGGAGAAATTGTTCATTGTCAGCAATAGCTCCATTTTCAACAATATTTCAATATTCGAACTGTTATATTATGACGGAAAGGGTTCCGCTTCCATGGGGAGGATGTAACCATTTCCCGCTTACAGACGCATGTGCAGCAGACGACAATCGGAAACATTGTGACAAAAGGAGAAATTGCTTATCGTAGGCAATTTCTACTTTTGCCACAATGGTTTCAACTCCTTTCAATAATTTTATTTACAGTGATTTGCACATTTCTCTATGTAAGTCGACTGTTGTAAACTAATGGGGTCACAGCACGGTCGACGTTACCTTACACCACTGACATTAAGGTCAATCATATTTCAGAGTGTGTTTCACTCGTTTGAACTATTTTGTATCCGATGATTAATAAATGCAAGCGGATGGTTTTTCGTGATTCGGTCGAACCAATGAAATCGTTGAAAAGGCAGATTATAACCAATCAAAACTCGATTTTGGTGTAGGTATACACATGTGGACTGTGGTTGCAGCTTTAATCCGACTTTTCGAAATCAGCATGAGTATGGGATAGGCGCGAAACGCCCCTATCCCAAAATGGGAAAATGCACAATTACCATACAGTTCTTTTTTCCAAATTGCAGATTGAACTTGTAATAAGTGGAGAACAGTGGTTAACCCTTTCCCCATAGACAAACACCCATTTGTATAGGTCCCTGCTTTACCTAATACAACAAACCTTTTAACCCTTTCCCTCATATAGACGCTTTCTGACGCCTCTGCAGCAGACAGCTTTTTGAAAACATAATGACAAAAGAAGAAATTGCACAAAACGTGCAATTTCTCCTTTTGCCACAATATTTTCCGCATTTTGTCATAGGTTATCCATTCAATTATGGAGATTTTCTTTTTTTTTGACAAAATATGTTCAAAGTCGTCTGCTGCAGAATTGTCGTATGAGGGAAAGGGTTAAACATCTTTGCAAGATGAACAAGAGGGCTCTGTTGTGCTTAGCTTTGCTTGTTATGAGCAAATACTCTTTTTGCCACCGTGATAGTTTTCAACTCTTTTCGTCAATCACACTTTTGTTCATAAAATTTTCACATGTTTTTCCTAGATGTTTTCAGATTTGTCATATGTGGGAAAAACTATTAGAACATCTCATTCAAGCTCGACTCAATCAGTTTCCAAGTAACATGTCATGAGCTACATTGTAACATGACATATATCTTTAATATGTTTTCAAAGCAGACAACTCTATAACCCTTTTTCCGCTTGAAGACGCAGTATGACGCATCTGAAGCAGATGACTTTTAAAATCATTGTGGCAAAAGAAGAAATAACTTATACTGAGCAAATTTCTACATTTACAACAATAACTTCAACTTTATTCCGTAAATAAACTTTATTTTATAGAGAGTTTCCATATTTTTGACTAGACATTTTGAAAGTCGTCTGCTGCAGATTTGTTGTATGTGGGAAAGGGAAAGAATCTTTTTGAAAGCTTTGTAGCTCAACTCTTATTATACAATAATACTTTCATTTTTAGTAGTTTTTCATCGTTTATCTCGATGTTTTCAATGTCGTCTGCTGCAGATTTGTTGTGTGAGGGAAAGGGTTAACAATCCTTCAAGAACTGTTGAGCCACAAGACTATGAAGTGGAGCAGACTGATCTTCGTCTCATATTGCAATAACTTTGTTGCACCATTCCATTGTTTTGTAAGAAAAATCGAAGGAGCATGCATTATGGATGTGGATTACGACTGAATTACTGTTGATAACAGCATAACAATCAAGAAATCATTTCCCACTTCCCAAATACAACAAATCTGCAGCAGACGACTTTGAAAACAAAAAAAACAAAAATATCCATAAAGTTGAAATCATTATGGCCAAAGGTGAAATTGCTCATCATGAGCCATTGATTGATTGGGGTTTAACGCCATTTTTAACAATTTCTCAGTCATATCACGGCAGCCAGTTCAGCTACTCATATGTTTCCTGGTTTTCTCACACCAGTACTCCACACAACAATCTTCCCAAGCAACTGGCTGCTTTTCCACATAGACTTAGCCCATTGGTGGAAGAAGAATGACGCATGTTGCATTGACTTTTGTCAAACGTCGGAAAGAAAGTTGGCCGAGCCGGGATTCAAACTCACAACACCTGGATTGACAGCCTGCGTCACTACCGACTGAGCTACCGGGGTTCGGCGCTCATCATGAGCCATTTCACCTTTCATGAGCCATTTCACCTTTGGCCGCAATGTTTTCAAAAGTCGTCTGCTGTTATTGCGTCAAAATGTGTCTGCAGGTGGCATTATATTGGAAAACTTACTGTTCAGGACTTGAACTCAGTTAAGATCAGTCTGGTCTGGATCAGCATTGGTAGCTATTAAGAAGCCTCTGAAATACAGTGTAATACATTGAGAGCAGTATAGTATGGATGTACTTGTTAATCTTATTTTACACTACTGTCTTGTCAAAAGTACTCAAAGATGGTTTTTCGTAGAGCGCTACTCAAAAACAATATACTCCACTATGTTATGTTCTCAGACAAGGTGAAAATTTTCCTTCATTAAAAAAAATTCTGCAGCAGACTGAAAATATATGGCTTATTTTCATAGGGATTTTAGAGTTATTTCCCTTTGACCATTAAAACGTTATCACATTATTAACATTCTGGCAAATGGGTAAATTGCTCATGATGAGCAAATGCGTCTGCAGATGTGAAATGGGTAATTTTCATAGGGATTTAGAGTTATTTCACTTTGACCATTTATTATTAAAGCAAACGATGAATGTGCAGCAGAAATAGCTCGGTCATTTTTTCTTTTTTTTCTTCTTCTTTTCTTTCCATAAATTCTCAAATGAGATTATCAATTTAATTTATTGGTTAAATAGATTGTGTTCTGCTTAATAACAGAGAAACACATTGATAGTTATAAATACTAAATCTGCAGCAGACGACTTTGAACACATCTTAACAAAAACACGAACAATCTCTATATGTAAAGGTTTTCTTTCTGACAAAAGTTGAAAACATTGTGGCAAAAGGAGAAATTAATTGCAATTTCTCATTATGTCACAATGTTTTTAAAACTCGTCTGCTGCAGATGCGTCAACAGGTGGGAAAGGGTTAATTACCCCCATTCATTTCTTTACTTTTTCCCTTACTCCCACAACACCTACCTAAGCAGACGTTTTCAGCCCAAGAAGAACTATTGTGATCAACCTGTGTCTGGCGTCTTGCATGCAACGTCGCAATAATTTCTTAAAACAACGTCTGCCTTTAAACCACTTGGTCCATTGCAATACATCTTTACAGAAAGGTTCCTTGGGTGGTTGTTTTTATCAAAATATAATTATATGTAGAACTTTCGTCGCTGTGGAGGAAGAAAGGGGGTAAAGTGCCCAAACTTCAAAATTCTTCTTGTCCAAAAGAATTGGCCAGATGATATCATGGCAAAAGGAGATAATGCTCATAATGAGCAATCTCTCCTTTTGCCATAATATTTTCAATTCAATTTATTAAATATATTTTCCTTATAACTGCCTTGGTGGTGAATGGAAAGAGCATCCGCCTCGGGTGCAGGAGGATCTCCAGCCAGGTCATATCAAAGACTTTAAAAAGGTAGTGATAGCTGCCCTCCTTGGCTTTCAGGGTTGCGTGGCTAGCATTACGACTGACTGACTGGTGTCAGGATAAGCAGGTGTACTGGTAACTTACCCGGGAAAAGCCATGGTATAACTGAACAATTGTTGAAAGCGGCGTAAAACACCAAACAACCAATTCCAGAATTTCCAAATTTTTGTCCAGATGTTTCCTAAGTCGGCTATTGAAGATTTGCTGTATGTGGGAATGGGTTAACCCTTTCCCTCATACGACAATTCTGCAGTAGACGACTTTGAATGTATTTTGTCAAAACATAGAAAATCTCCATAATTGAATGGATAACCTATGACTAAAAGTGGAAAACATTGTGTAAAAAGGAGAAATTGCACGTTTTGTGCAATTTCTTCTTTTGTCACTATGTTTTCAAAAAGCCGTCTGCTGCAGAGGCGTCAGAAAGCGTCTGTATGAGGGAAAGGGTTGAAGATTTGTTGTATGTGGGAATGGGTTAACTGATAACTGCATATCAATCCATGGTAGAGAAGTTAAGACAAAATGAAATTCGCTGTAAATAATTTTATTGGACAAAAAATTAATAATTAGGGTATATAATTGCATAGATATGAAATAAGTGATCGTAGGTCAGTGTTTTTTGGCCAGAATGACCATGCATGCATGCATAAATAATGAAAAATAAAATATATACATCAAGTAACTATCATCCATTACTTTCACAAAAAATTAACCCATATTTAGACGTCTTCCGGAAAAGGAGAAATTGAAAGGATTATTTTCTCATTTTCCTACCATTCTTTCATTCGTGTTCTAAAAACACTACAAATCTTTAACCGTTTCCCTCATATAGTCGCTTTTTGACGACTCTGCAGCAGATGCATGACTGCAGCAGACGATTTTTGAAAACATTGTAGCAAAAGGAGAAAATGCTCTTAAAGAGCAGTTTTTACATTTGTCACAATAAACTCAACTCTATTCAATAATCAGAAGCCCGCAACTTATATTTTTAATAGCTTTTTGGAAATGACATGGGAGGACGAGTTATTATTAGGAAAAAAATAACAAATTTAAATATCTTGAACATATTACAATTGCCTTTGTTTAAAAACACTAAGTTATGACACATCTAAAATGAAATAAATATTCCGATGTTTTAAGTAGTTGCAGTTTTTTTATTTTGACTCGCATTTATGTTTTTTTGTTTTATTTACGAAGACAAAACAGTCCCTATTAGAATTGCAGCAGACTGTTATGTGTCAATATCGAGATAAAAATATCGTCAAATTCTTTTTTTAACTTACTGAATGTTAATTTCATGTTCAAAGAGATGTCTTGATTTGTGAAAAATACATTTAATAAAGTTTGTCCATGTATATCTAAAATTTGAACTGTTTCTAAGCTAAAACTGCTGATCACGCGACTACCGAATACCGACTGCGTAGATAAATCTCTTTTGCAGAGAGCCGTTCTTTACACTCACTTACAAATAGTTAATTATAGGTGATTTAAGATGTTTTTTTGGTTCGAAACAAATGAAGAAAAGAACAAACAGAGATAAAACTGGTTTTAATAGAAATGTGACATTGAATGAACACTCTCTGCCTATAAAGAGAGTGTAAAGAACGACAACTCTGCGAATAAGAATGGTTGACGAATTGGGTTCTTGACAATTTTAAATGTGTCATTAGATTCCCTACAGGCATTTAACTTGCGTTCTGCATATTGTTATGCATCATTGACACAAGGGCAATCATCATTATATAATTTTAAAACATGAGTATTTTGTTATTTCATTATAAAAAATGGAAGGAAATAATTAAAATCAATTAACATGTTGTAGGGTTCAGTTTATGTTCGAAATTAAGTTTGAAATTATACAACAATTTCAATGAAATTTAACTGTTTAGCTAGTTATATTTCGAGGGTGTTCTCATTTATAAATATTGGACCACATTTTAACATTTGTCAAAGTATGATATAATTAGGATGCTAAGCTAATATCATTTTGAGAAAAAGAGAAAACTCATGTCTTCAGCAATTTAACCCTTTTCTCATTGTTTTAAAAGTAGATTGCTGCAAAGGTGTCCAATGTTGACTTTAATAGGGGAAAGGTTAAATGACGTGCTATTGCATGCAAATCCTAAATTGTCTGTTTTTATGGTTTTATTGACAAATGATAAAATTCAAATATTCTGACAAACATCTTGAAAAGTGTATGTGGAATTCACAAATCTGATAATTATTCCTTAATGAAAGCACTGCATACATACTAAGATTAATGATTGGCAATATTACTCATTTCCATTACTGTTTATGATCAATAATTAGTTGGCTGTGTGTATGGTCAACCTACTGATCATAAACAATGAATGGCTTCAATGAAAGACATTCACTTAGTTGACTAAACAAGAGGGCAATGATGGCCCTGGAATCGCTCACCTGATTTTTTTTTTTCACTTTAGCTATATAAGCCCCGCCCCCTGGCAGCCAGTTTCCGACCAATCAACTTGGCTTGAAGGAATCTGATAGAGGGTCACCCTAGGAACATTTCTACAAAATTATTAGAAAATCACTTTTGGAGGAGAAGATTTTTTAAGTTTTCACTATAGCCATATAATGCAAAATAGCCCTGCCCACTGGCGGCCATGTTTTTTGACCAATCAACATGGCTTGAAGGAATCTGAAAGTGGGTCATCCAAGGAACATTTCTACAAAATTATTTGAAAATCGGCCTGACACTTTTGGAGAAGAAGATTTTTTAAGTTTTCACTTTAGCCATATAAGGCAAAATAGCCCCGCCCCCCCCCCCCCCTGGCGGCCATGTTTTTCTACCAATCAACTTGGCTTGAAGGAATCTGATAGAGGGTCATCCAAGGAACATTTCTACAAAATTATTTGAAAATCAGCCTGACACTTTCGGAGGAGAAGATTTTTTAAGTTTTCACTTTGGCCATATAAGGCAAAATAGCCCCGCCCCCTGGCGGCCATGTTTTTCGACCAATCAACATGGCTTGAAGGAATCTGATAGAGGGTCACCCAAGGAACATTTCTACAAAATTATTTGAAAATCGGCCTGACACTTATGGAGGAGAAGATTTTTTAAGTTTTCACTATAGCCATAAAAGGCAAAATAGCCCCGCCCCTGGCGGCCATGCTTTTTGACCAATCAACATGGCTTGAAGGAATCTGATAGAGGATCACCCAAGGAACATTTCTACAAAATTATTTGAAAATCGGCCTGACACTTTTGGAGGAGAAGATTTTTTAAGTTTGCACTTTAGCCATATAAGGCAAAATAGCCCCGCCCCCCCTGGCGGCCATGTTTTTCGACCAATCAACATGGCCTGAAGGAATCTGATAGAGGGTCACCCAAGGAACATTTCTACAAAATTATTTGAAAAACGGCCTGACACGTTCGGAGGAGAAGATTTTTTAAGTTTTCACTATAGCCATATAAGGCAAAATAGCCCCGCCCCCCCTGGCGGCCATGTTTTTCGACCAATCAACATGGCTTGAAGGAATCTGATAGAGGGTCATCTAAGGAACATTTCTACAAAATTATTTGAAAATCTGCCAACCAGTTTGGGAGAAGAAGAATTTTGAAGTTTTTTCGGTTTCGTTGCTATGGAAACCAGAATTTTGCATGGATCCCAAAAATTTGAAGGAATTCTGGTGAGGTCATTGAAAGGATGCTTTCTGTGAAGTTTCATCCAAATTGACCCACTGGTTACTGAGGAGAAGAAGTTGACGCACGACGGACGACGGACGACGCACGACGGACGCCGGACGCCGGACAAAAGGCGATCACAATAACTCACCTTGAGCAAAGCTCAGGTGAGCTAAAAGCGCAAGTTATACATGTTCACTTGACCCCACCCCTGATGTTCCAATATGCCCCTCAGTTGATAACTATTTTTTCAACTACCATAATGTAAGTGTTATGCATAACTGCAGTATGGATTGATGCATTACATCAACTTTCTCTTGTACTAACATTTATACAGATTTTCTATATTTGGGCTTAATCATTTCAAAGGCGTCTGCTGCAGATTTATTGTATGTGGGAACGGGTTATACAAATAAAACTAATGAAATACAACTATAAGGTACATGAAATGGAAGCATAACATGAACAACATAATATGAACAACATTAGATGAACAATGTTAGATGAAGAACATTAAATGAACAATGTAACATGCACAACATAACATGAACAACATTACATGAACAATATTATATTAGCAACATTACATGAATAACTTTACATGAACAACATTACATGAACAACCTAACATGAACATTGTTACATGAACATTGTTACATGAACATTGTTACATGAACAACATTACATGAACATCATTACATGAATAACATTACATAAACAACATTAAATTAACAACATAACATGAACAACATTAGATGAACAACATTAAACAAACAACATTACATGAACAACATAACATGAACAACATTAGATGAACACCATTACATGAACAACATTACATGAACAATTTTCTTCACATTTTTGCCACCTAAGAATACCTTTACCTAGATCAGCCAAACCTTTTACCATCGTTGATTACTTTTGAAAACGTGGGAAAAGAAGCAATTCCTCAAAATAAGTATTTTCTTAGTGCTAGAGATAAGGGGATTTTTCATGTTCTAAGATCTGTATTTGACACTCAAACCCTATAGTGTGGGTACTCAAATGAATCATCTCAGTGTGATGATTCATTTGAGTACCCACAATATAGGGTTGGGTTAAGTAATTAAATAGATATTGTTGGGGAAAAATACGGTTTACTTCCTCTTATCTAAAATTTAGTCCTCTGTATTTTTCTTTACTTTTATATACAATATTTTTAACTTTCAGTCAAAACTGAACTTCCTTTTTTCTTCAAAGAATTTATCAAAATTGCCTCAGGTTTCAAACTAGATGACCCTAACTAACTTTCTTTCAGGTAAACAGTACATACCTGAAACATATCTTTAAGTAAGGCAAATTCAATACCAATTAACACACTGTTCATAACTAATAAGGGTCCAACTAATAAGTCAGAATGCCCTAAAGGCACAAAAGAATAAAAATTGTGAAGTTTCATTATTTATTATGAAATATAGGTAAATCCCATTCTTTGTGTAAATTAAGCTGCTCCTGCCATATGGCTTATAAGTCACAGTGAACAAAATGTATTTCTATCAGGGGCGTATCTGGGTGAAAATCAGGTATGTATATTCACACAGGTGAGGTAGGGGTCCGAGCATATTCTATGGAGAACATTTTGAAATCCTATATTTATTAACCCTTTCCCTCATATAGACGCTTTCTGATGCCTCTGCAGCAGACGGCTTTTTGAAAACATAGTGACAAAAGAAGAAATTGCACAAAACGTGCAATTTCTCCTTTTGCCACAATGTTTTCCACTTTTTGTCATAGGTTATCCATTTAATTATGGAGATTTTCTATGTTTTGAAAAAATACGTTCAAAGTCGCCTGCTGCAGAATTGTCGTATGAGGGAAAGGGTTAACTAGCTATATCCGCATGCATATTTATTGACATTTTCAGACAAACTCAACCCACACCACTCTCAGCCTTCAGTTTTTCATGAACATTTATTTATTTTACCTTTTCTTGTGAATTGTATGCATTTGCGTAGTGTGTATGCCTGGGTATGCGCCTGTTTGTGTGAAATGAATATGTTATGTGTTCATCATGCAACTATTATGAATGTATCAGACATCATTTGCATTGTAGAAAAAGGAGAAGTTGGTCTAAATGAGAAAATTCTTCTATATAGATATTTTCGACATTTTTTGCTTGAATGTGATCCGCTGCTGATTATTTGTATGTGGGAAAGGGTTAATGTACATGCCTTAAACTTTACAGTCAAACCTGTGCTAAAGACCACTCCTGTAAAGCAATTCCCTGTCTATAGCAACCACACTTTTCATTTCCCAATTACTCATTTTCTGCATAAATTACCCTGAAATTAAAGACTACCTGTGAACAGAGACTACATTGGTCTCAATCCATAGTTGGTCTTTAAAGCACTGGTTAGACTGTTTACAAAATAGGATGAGGTTGACTATACAATCAAAGTTTCTGAATATTTAATAAGATGTAAGTACAATTCATGACAACAATTCATAAGGCATTTGCAACCAGTGTAGATCCAGACCTATCTGCACATCTGTGCAATTCAATCTGGTTCTAAGAAATTCACAAATTAGTCCTAACCATTTTTCACATACAGACACTTTCTGACCCCTCTGCAACAGACATCTTCGGAAAACATAATTTGTTGTATGTGGGAAAGGATTGAAAAGCATCAATAAACTTTTGTCAGACTGTGCTCATGTTATACATATTTTTTATTGGGGATTTATGCCCTTTTCAACATTATTTCAGTTATATCATGGCGATAGTTCACTTATTCATGATCCCTGGTTAAACAAACCAGTACTAGGCTAGGAAATGTGGGCACTCCACCATGACCACAGCACCGCGACTGGGGATTTAACCCGGGACGCCCGGTTCCAAATCCCCGACGCTAAGCTCTAGGCCACGGCGAATTCCTATGTGAAACAGATATCATGAACAAGCAAACAGATCTTTATGCTCACTTATAACTATAAGATTGGCTCTTCTTGATTACAGCTCACGTACAAAACATTTCGATGCCTTGGCGTGAAACGGTTGTAACTAAAAATCTTTTTTGAAAACCTTGGTTTAGGGGCAATTTTGACCCTTTTGTAAAAAATGCAAATTTAAAATTTCCATTGTTTACCAAGAAAAACGATTTAACGCTTATAAAGACTTTATGGTGTGGAAATTCACCTTGGTAAAAAAATACAAATTTTAGTTTCAACCGTTTCACGCCAAGCCCTCGATTTTAGCATTACATTTAATCTTCATATTTAACACCTTGGTCCCACTTACAAGAATATCTACAGTAGACGAATTTGAACGCATATTGGTTAAAATGTGGAAATGTTTTTAAATGAAAAGAATTGAAAAATGTTTTTAAAAGTTAACTGCTGCAGGGGCATCAGAAAGTGTCTGTATATGGGACAGGGTTACATACAAAACTAAAACAAGAAATAATAAAGACAAGCATACTGCGACGATGGTTCTCTCTTGTCTCTACTCTCACGACACCGCACGAATAATGAAACAAGCTATCGAGTTGTTGCGAGAACAGCGTCAAATTCACTTTTATATTTCTTCTCCTTGTGTAAAAGTATGGGAAACGGAAGTTGTAATGGCTATGTGAAGTGCTCTCTGGTTGGTCGATATTTGGTCGTGTCCGGATTTTTAGCCAATCAGCGATCAGGTAATAGGTAACCATTTATTTTTGTGTCGATATATTTAGTTTTGACATGTCTGTGTTTTCCGCGGAAATGGTACCCCTTACGGCAACTCAAATATTAAGAAAACGAAGAAACGGATAAAAAATCGGGACGATCATTCGATGAAGCAACTGATGGGCTACACAACGCACATCGAGTGGTTTCTAAATTCGAAAAACTGTGGGAGAAGATAGTTTTCACAGGAAAAGCTGTTTTTGCCCGTTTCCATAGCAATGGTGGTCTCTATGACGACCATACTACAAAAGGAACAACTAGAGCCTAGACCCTTCATCCCTACCAAGTTTGGTTGAAATCCGTTGAATAGTTTTGGCGCTACGCTTGCCACAAACATTTTACAAACAAACAAACAGACAGAAACGAAGACCGACTTTAAGGGTCTCTAGAAGAGAGAACCAATAACTTCACTGCAAATTACAAAAAGGTTGAACATTGTAATAGTCTAAAGACAATAGATGAAACAATGGCAGCTTAAAAACAAATCTACATAATTCTAATTTCTATTTGTTTCATGGTTTTGCATGATTTGGCTTCATTAACCCTTACCCTCATACAAATAATCTGCAACAGATGACCTTGACAACATCTGGCAAACAAGAGAACCATGATGGTCCTATATTGCTCACCTGATTTAATATATAGTAACATCAATAGGTTTCAACGTTTTACTCTATTCATATAAGCAAATTGAGCCGCACCCCCTACTTGCCATGTTTTTCAACGAATTGGAATAATTTCCACAATCTTGGTAGAAGCCCTAGAACCTTTGAGCCAGATTATTTTCAAATCTGAGCAGTACTTTTGGACAAGAAGAGTTTTAAACATTTTATTATACACTTTTAAGGAAAATAAGCTTTTCCCCCTGGCAGCCATGTTTTTTAACGGGTTGGAATAATTTGAACAATCTTGATAGTGGGTCACTCAAGGAACATTTGTGCCAAGTAATTTACAAATCCCTTCAGGACTTTTGGACAAGAAGATTTTTGAAGTTTTGGCATATTCCCGCTTTTCTGATGCAGAAGCAACCAAAGTTATACATGGAATTAAATTATTGGAATAGTTTTGAAAGAGGACCACCTAAGAAACATTCACCTGAAATTATTTTGAAATTGGGCCATTGGTTCAGTAAGAGAAGTTGTTTGTAGCAAATTGTGAACAGTCAGACAGACAGTCAGACAGACAGACAGACGACAGCGATGATGCCACATAGAGTGCTTCCAGTAATTTACGTTGCAGACTCGGGCGGAACGCAATGGGAAGTGCTTGGTCCCAACTTTAGGGGGAGAGGTTGCTCGGGAAGTGCTTCTCAAATGCATTTACGCAGGACCCCCGAGAGCTGGCGAGTGATCAGAATAGCTCATCCCCCCACTTCATGCTAAGATTGCTAAGAAAATTGAAACGTTGTGACAAAAAAAGAAATGTAACAATGTTTTTAAAAGTTTGCTGCTGCAGAGGCATCAAAATGAGTCTGCCTGTATATGTGTATAAGGGTTAATTTTCATATACACCACCCCTTTAATCCTTTCCCTCATACGACAATTCTGCAGCAGACGACTTTGAACATATTTTGTCAAAAAATAGAAAATCTCTATAATTGACTGGATAACCTATGACTAAAAGTGGAAAACATTGTGGCAAAAGGAGAAATTGCTCATTTTGAGCAATTTCTTCTTTTGTCACTATGTTTTCCAAAAGCCGTCTGCTGCAGAGGCGTCAGAAAGCGTCTATATGAGGGAAAGGGTTAATCCTTTCCCACATATAGACACTTACTGATGCCTCTGCAGCAGATGACTTTTGAAAACATTGTTACAAAAGGAGGAATTACTCAAAACCTGTACTGAAGACCACGTTGAAATTACAATTCCCTGACTATAGCTACCATACATTCAGTTTCCCAAATTCACAATTTCTGTATAAATAACCCTGCAATTAAAGACCACCTGTGAACAAAGACCAGATTGGTCGCTTCCCATAGGTGGTCTTGAAACACAGGTTTGACTGTATATATTTGACTTGTTTTTATAAAGCAGCCACTTGTCTTTAGCAGTCAAACTTTGTCTCTCCCCTGGTCGGCTGTTTAAGAAGAATAGAGGAAATGAAGGAACAGGTTTATTTATGCCTACAAGCAAAATCATGATATATTGTTTTCAGAAGCAATAGTGCATGTTTTCTGCCTAACTTATAATCACAGGTGTCTTATTTTAAGGCGGCCATATTATCATTTGAAGCCAGAAACAAGTTACTCAACAAAAGCTGTGGCAGGGCAGCCTAGCTTGCCCAGCCTGGATTGTCAATACAATAAACTTAACCTTTTACCTCATACAGACTCTTTCTGATGCCTCTGGAGTAGACTACTTTTGAAAACATTGTGACAAAAGAAGCAAGGTTTCAGAAGTCATTTGTATCAGGGACAGCCAGAAATCATTAACCCTTTCCCGCAGAGATGCTTTCTGACGCCTCTGCAGCAGATGGCTTTTTGAAAACATAGTGAAACAAGACATGGAAATTCCATGAAACCAGGTTTTCTATAATGGAAGGTGTTTGATTAAGAATTAACAGATCTGTCAAATCTTTCTGTTAATAGTTAATCAAAGCTAGTAATTCAAGTAACAGGGAATATTTCTATTGATGAATAATCATAATTACTTTGTCAATTAAATATATCACAATTTTATCTAACAAATATCAGTTCAATACAGTCAATCGTGTGTTGATGGCCTCATTTATTAAGAACATATAATAGATAACAGATATTAAGCAACCTTTTGTTGTAAGCAGCCACATTTTAGGATCCCTAATGCCAGGTTGATAATCTTTGATCTGCCTTAACCCTTTACTTGATAGTAACGCGTTTATGCATTTGCAAACAGACTAGATCCAGGCCCCGAGGTTATGAAACTTACTCATATCTATGCTATATTCTTTTAAATTGCCAAGTTATTTAATATGGAGCATATTTGCGCGAAGTTATTTGAAAATATCTATATGCATGGTAAAGTTATGGTCTGAACAAAAAAAGTTCAAGTAAAGTATATTTTCTGTCACTGTGACCTTGACCTGGACGCTAAACACATAAATTGTGCATATGACACAGCGTCTTGATATGGTGTATATCTGTTCCAAGCTATTTGAAAATATCTCTATGGATGAAAAAGTTATTGTCCGGACAAGAAAAGTTCAACTGATGTCTATTTGTTGTCACTGTGACCTTGACCTTGAAGCTACAGACAAAAGTTTTGCATGTGACACATCATATTGATATAGTTCATATTTGTGCCAAGTTATTTGAAAATATCTCTATGCATGACACAGTTATGGTCCGGACAAGAAAATTTAAATTAAAGTCTATTTCTTATCACTGTGACCTTGACCTTGAATCTACATAATTTGTTTTTGCATTTGGCACATCGTTTTGATATGGTGCATGTTTGTGCCAAGTTATTTGAAAATATCTCTATGCATGACAAAGTTATGGTCCGGACAAGAAAAGTTCAATTAAAGTCTATTTCTTATCACTGTGACCTTGACCTTGAATCTACAGATTTCTTTTTGCATTTGGCACATCGTCTTGATATGGTGCATGTTTGTGCCAAGTTATTTGAAAATATATCTATGCATGACAAAGTTATGGTCCGGACAAGAAAAGTTCAATTAAAGTCTATTTCTTATCACTGTGACCTTGACCTTGAATCTACAGATTTTTTTTTTACATTTGGCACATCGTCTTGATATGGTGCATGTTTGTGCCAAGTTATTTGAAAATATCTCTATGCACCACAAAGTTATGGTCCGGACAAGAAAAGTTCAATTAAAGTCTATTTCTTATCACTGTGACCTTGACCTTGAATCTACGAAAAAAAAAAAAATTGCATTTGGCACATCATCTTGATATGGTGCATGTTTGTGCCAAGTTATTTGAAAATATCTCTATGCATGGCAAAGTTATGGTCCGGACAAGGAAAGTTCAATTAAAGTCTATTTCTTATCACTGTGTTAATGACACAATGTTTTCAACAATACTGTATAAGTATACCTTCATTTATACAGACTTTCCACATTTTTGCTTAAGAGGTTTTCAAAATCGTTTTCTGCAGATTTGTTGTACGTTTGAAAGTGTTGTTACAAAAGTACACCCGACTATGTTTCCATTGGATCAGAAGATAAGAGCTTCCATTTAAGTTTAACAATTTCCCACTTGCATCTGCAGCAGACGACTTTTTTGAAAACATTGTGACAAATTGTAAATTTGCTCTGTGTGCATAGTCTGAGAGCAATTTCTCTTTCTGCAATACTTTCATTTAACCCTTTCCCTCATACGACAATTCTGCAGCAGACAACTTTGAACATATTTTGTCAAATAATGGAAAATCTCTATAATTGAATGGATAACCTATGACTAAAAGTGGAAAACATTGTGACAAAAGAAGAAATTGCACGTTTTGTGCAATTTCTTCTTTTGTCACTATGTTTTCAAAAAGCCATCTGCTGCAGAGGCGTCGGAGAAAGCGTCTATATGAGGGAAAGGGTTATGGAGATGTTCCATATTATTTGCCTGGAAGTTTCCAAAGGTGTAAGTCTGTTGCATGACAACCTTGAAAACATCTAAGCTGTGACTATAATGTAAAATCTCTTTAATTATCCCTTTCCCACCTGCAGACGCATTTTGACACAATAGCATCAGACGACTTTTGACAACATTGTGGCCAAAGGGGAAATGGCTCATGCAATTTCCCCTTTGGCCACAATTTTTTCAACTTTTTTTAAAAATTAAGCTATCTTTTTTGGAGATTTTTCAGGTTTTGGTCACCATGTTTTCAAAGTCTTCTACTGCAGATGTGTTGTATGTGGGAAAGGGTTAAATGAAAGAACGATTATTAAAGACAGTTGAAAATATTGTGACGAAAGGAGAAATTGATCATCATGAGCAATTTCTACTTTAATCACAAATTATTCAAGAGTCGTATGCTGCAGATGCGTCTATATGTGGGAAAGGGTTAAAGACAAATTTTACAGTTTTTCCCCAAAAACTGAGAGATGACTCAAAATGTTTAACAGCCAAGCTCCAATCAATTATCGTGCCTGGTGAAAGTAAGAAGCGCGTCATGTGTAAACAAGTCCCGAAATATCACAACTATGGATAACCCTCATTCTTACGAAATGTAACAGGGCTACACTTATAGCATTTTGTCAGAAACTGCAATAAAGCATTTAGTACATTGGTGCCAGTCAGTGAAGGCTCTGGTAAAATTGTGCACATTTCACAGCCTTGTCTAAACCTTGGTTTAATAGCAAATAAACAAACGATACTTTTAGGGCAGCCCACAACATATGTAAATTTCTCTAACATCAATCACTGAGGTGGAAATCACTGATCTAAGATGAAATGTCTACAGACATGTTGACGATACCTTCAAGCTATTTCCAAACACTTAACTCTTTCCCATATATAGAAGCATGTTTATGCATCTGCAGCATATATTTTAAATCATTATGGCGAAAGAAGAAATTGCTCATAATGTCACCTCTTTACCATGGAAGGTTTCAAATCTATTCAGTTAATATTCTTTCATTTATAGAGATTATCCATATTTGGACTGGATGTATTTAAAGTCGTCTGCTGCAGATCTGTGGTTTGGAAAGGGTTAACAAACCATTACCTGTACAGGTAAGAAAATGAACTGGTCTAAATCCATGGGGAACCAGTAAAATGGGGAAGTATTATTTATATATAGTTATGCTATTCAAATTCTTTTTTCTTCTTCCATAAATATGCTTTTATGATTTCAATTTGATAGACTTTCCTAAACTACTTTCCCCTTCCTTTATATGATACTTAGAATTGTCTGATTTGAAAACATCAGAGAAAAATAAATTATGTAAATCTGACAAATTTGAAAACATTGTAGGAAAAGTGAGAATTCGCTTATTTAGATGAAGTATTTCACTTTTCACAGGAGTCAAATGTCTGAATAAAAGTAAGTAAAGGCAGAATAAAACAAGGGGACCATGATGGTCCTACATCCCTCACCTGATTTAATCACACTTGTTCTAACTCTGAACACATACGTAACACAAGCACTGTACCCTTGTCAGCTGGCCTTGTTTATCAACAGATCTGAATAATATTAATAGTCTTGGTAGATGGTCACCAAAGGAACCTTCATGCCAAATTATTTCCAAATCGGGCATACACTTTTGGTTAAAAAGGATTCCACTATGTATACATTTAAGTAAAACAATCCCTGACCCCTGGTGGCCATGTTTTTAAACAGAACTGAATAGTTTCAACAATCTTAACTCTTTCCCTAATATGACAATTCTGCAGCAGACGACTTTGAAAATATTTTGTCAAAAAATAGAAAATCTCTATAATTGAATGGATAACCTATGACTAAAAGTGGAAAACATTGTGTCAAAAGGAGAAATTGCTCATTTTGAGCAATTTCTTCTTTTGTCACTATGTTTTCAAAAAGCCGTCTGCTGCAGGGGCGTCAGAAAGTGTCTATATGAGGGAAAGGGTTAATAGAGGTTAAAAACCCAAAGAACATTTGTGCCAACTTATTTTCAAATCAGTACTTTTGGACAAGTCTTTTTGGAAAGTTGTCGAAATAATATTGGTAGAGGGTCACCTAAGGAACATTTCAAATAGGACCAGTTACTTTTGAAAAAGAAGAATCTTAAAGCAAAGTTCTACATGGAATTAAATTTGTTGAATAATTTTGAAAAAGTACCACCTAAGGAACGTACCTGTGAAGTTTCATGAAAATTAGCCCAATGTCAGATTTCAGAGATCTTATTTAAAGATATTGTTGGCAGATCACAATTGCTCACCTTGAACTTCATGCTCAGGTGAGCTAAAAACATGTTAAAGCTGTAACGCCCAAACAAGAAACAAATACACCTATTTCGGACTACTTTAAGTAATTTTCTCTGTTACGCTTAGACAACCATCAAAATAGAATGTTTTGAATCCAGGCGAGAAACTTTTCTTCTTTGATGTATCAACCCTATCCCACTTGCAGATTACTTTTTGAAAACATCTTAACCCTTTACCTCATACAACAATTCTGAAGCAGATGACTATGAAAATATGCCAAAACAAAATTGGAAACTCCCTTTAAATGAAAGTACAATAATTGAACAGTAATTGAACAGACTTGAAAACATGGTGACAAAAGGAGAAATTGCTTGTTTTGAGCATTTTTTTTTGCCGCCTAGTTTTCGAAACGCCGTCTGCTGCAAAGGCGCCAGAAAACATCTTTATGAGGGAAAGGGCAATTTCAGCTTTATCCACAATGTTTTCCACTTTTAGTCATAGGTTATCCATTCAATTATAGAGATTTTCTATTTTTTGACAAAATATGTTTTAAGTCGTCTGCTGCAGATTTGTTGTATGAGGGAAAAGGTTAAATCATTCTGTGCTTTACCCTTTCCCACTTGCAGATGCATTTTGATGCATGTAAAGGAGAGAACCTTTGGAACCATTGTGACAAAAGGAGCAATAGCTCATGATGAGAAATTTTATCATTGGCCCAAACGTTGCAGAGGCGTCAGAAAGCGTCTATATGTGGAAAGGGCCAAACTGCGAATGAAAATGCCTAGAGGAAATCAATGAAAATCTTTCACGAAAATGACGGAGTAAACAATGACAATGTCTTTTTCCTATCATCATAACCTCATAACCACAGGAAAAAACACAAACATAAAAAATATCTTGCAGATGCATTATCCCTTTCCCACATACAACAAATCTGCAGCAGACGACTTTCAAAACATCTAGGCAAATATATGGGGAATCTCTATAAATGAAAGTGCAATAATTGAATCGAGTTTCTTCTTTTGTCGCCATGTTTTCTGAAAGCCATCTGCATGCTGCAGAGGCTTCAAAAAGCGTCTATATGAGGGAAAGGGTTAAGACACATTTGCAGCAGAAGTATTTCTTTTCAAAACATCGTTGCAAAACGAGAACTTGCTCATAATGCGCATATTCTACTATTGCCACTGTGTTTTCGCCTCTATTCAAGAATTATACTTTCATTTACAGAGAATTTCCATATATTAAGTAACCTAGAAGTTTTCAAAGTTGTCTGTAGCAGACTTTTTGTTTGGGGAAAAGGGTCATGCCACTTTTACAAGTCATCTTTAAGGAATGTGTCACTAAGGATCAAAGATTGCTTACATGTAAAAAAAGAAAAATCCATCATCACTCAAGATATTCTGAGTTTTTGGCCCGGGGCAAAGACGAGTAGTACAAGTAAGTAACGGTGATCGTAACCCCTCGAGCCTGGATGCCTAGACAAGGTGGTAGACATCAATTAACGAATTTAAACCTTACAACGAATTTCAATTATATGTCACAATGTCTTCTACGAAACAATTGTCACTTGTTACATTGAAATGTATCTAAATGAAAATGTGCTTTTCTGTCAATATTTGTGATCATTATTTTTGCAGGTAGGAAATGGGGTTTAATATTTCAATTTAATTCTAAAAAATATTTGGAGAAGGGTCCTTTATCCTTTTCCTGATACAGACAACTTTTTGAGAACATGTTTTGCTTTAACAGGCTGCTCTGGAATTTATTTTTACAAGTGCATCAGTGATTGATTTATTGGGGGTTTTAAGCTATCTTCAACATCATTTCAGTTATATCATAGCAACAGTACACTTATTCATTTTCTCTTGGTAAACAAACCAGTACTTACTAAGGCTACGAAATGTGCCTTGCCCAAGGCTACTCCCCATTGACCACCGCTACTCAGGATCGAACCCGGGACGCCCATTTCTACACCAACCACTTGACCACTTAGCATCAGTGGTAATACTTTCCCTGACACCATGAGTGCAAGAAGGGATTTATTTTTATAGGGTCTTAGGGCAGTTAATGTTTTTTACTACAAACTACCGCAAAGGACATTGGAAACATCTAGGGAAAATCTCTACAAAGAGAAGTGAAATTTATGAATAGAATAGAAAATATTGTTGGAAATGGAGAAATTGCTCATCATGAACAATTTCTCCGTTTGTCACAATGTTTTCAAAAGACGTCTTCTACAATTGAGTCTAAATGCGTCAGCAACCGGGAAAGGGTAAATACAAGATAGAATAAATCAGCAAAGATATATTTATAGACCTATATTAACTTTAATATAATCATCAGTAATCACAAAATATTCAAATGTTAACCCTTTCCCACATACAACGATCTGCTGCAGAAGCCTTGAAAACACCAAGATGAAAGTTACATAATTGAATAGAGTAAAAAAACATTTTGGCAATGTTTTCAAAAGATGTCTAGAAGTGGGACAGGTTGATACCTTTGCCACATTATAGACCCTTTCTGAAATCTCTTGAAAATTATTGTGGCAAAAGGAGAAATTGTCCTTAATGAGCAATTTCTCCTTCTGCCACAATGTTTTCAACCGTTAACATCAATCATTATCCGCAGCAAATTTGTTGTATGTGGGAAAGGGTTAAGCAAAGAGCTATATAAGTATATATACATGATTGTATTTACATCATAGTATTTATCATCAGTAAACATAAATTGTTATCACACTTTGACTTTCCTAAATCATCAACAATTGTTTATCAGAAAATAATTATCTGAAAAAAGTAATATGTTGTGTACCACAATAGTAATAAACCCAAATCAAATTTATAATATATACAGCTTATCATAACCAGCATTTACCTGACAAATGTACATTACAGTCTGCTTTGGCAAATTGCCAATATGTGAGGAAAACAAAATATACAACTATTGGGAAATATAAAGTATCACTCGCAGAAAAAGTAGAAATTGCTCAACAGGAGCAAGTTGTTTTCCTTTCCCCACAATGTTTAACTCCCCTTTCCAACTTGCAGATGCATTTCAACACATCTGCAGCAGACGACTTAAGGAAAACAATGCGGCAAATGGAAAAATTGCTCATAATGAGCAATTTCTCCATTTACCACATCGTTTTCAACTCTATTCAATAACTTTATCATCATTTGAAGAGATTTTCCATACTTTTGCTTAGCAGTTTTCAAAGTCATCTGCTGCAGATTTCCTGTATGAGGGAAAGTATCAACACCCTGTATCAAAGTAACACCTCCAATTTGTCCAAGTGTGACAATAATTGTTTCCTCAGATATTTATTTTGCAAAACAGACATCTAAAACAAACCCTATCAGGTAACTGGTTGATACATGGAATGAAATATGTATGCTACCTGGAGATCAATTAATTTACAACTCCTTTCAAAGATGATTTGTTAAACCATTTCCCTCATATAGACGCTTTCTGACGCCTCTGCAGCAGACAGCTTTTTGAAACCATAGTGACAAAAGAAGAAATTGCTCAAAACGAGCAATTTCTCCTTTTGCCACAATGTTATTCACTTATAGTCATAGGTTATCCATTCAATTATAGAGATTTTCTATGTTTTGACAAAATATGTTCAAAGTCGTCTGCTGCAGAATTGTCGTACGAGGGAAAGGGTTAAACCATTTCCCATATACATCAAATCTGCAGCAGATGCGTTGGAAAACATCTTGCCAAAATGTGAAAACATTCCATAAACGAGAATTTTAATCATTAAATAAAGTTGAAAACAAAGTGGCAAAAGGAGAAATTGCTCATTATGTGTAATTTCTCTTTTTGCCACAATGTTTTCAAAATTCGTCTGCTGCAGATGTATATGTAGGTGGGAAAGGGTTAAAGACATCTCATCAGGTATGAAAACTATAGCTAGAATCTACTTACAAAAATATACATGGAGAAAATATACAAACAATTTTGGTAAATGGAATGGTGTATGTATGCTATTGGAGGCATATACAAGCTATGCCTTTTTAAGATATTATTTCTAAGACATTTCAAAGGTATTAATTTGCATATGAAATGCGTCTGGCAATAAGGGGTCTTGATTGGCTTACAGTGAAGACTCTGTAAAGCCTGTGCATACACAGAGTATCATCAGAGCCTTCACAGTCGGCTTTCATGTAACATTTCCTGTCATTAATTGTTTCGTCCACACATAAAAGGGATTCTGAAATTGGGACATCAAAAGACCCTTAATTGACTGACACAATTCATATTTATTTACAGACAATTTACAAAATAGAAAACTTAAAATGGGGGGAAAAGGGGAACAAATCTTATAAACAAATGGAATGATAAATGTATGCCTGTTTTAAGTGTTAAGCACTTATAACCACTAACTAGATTGTATTTACACATACAGTTTGAAAAACAAAAATATTTCCAAGGAAAAGAGAACTTTTTCTGAAATCTGTTTTATCTATTGTTGCCTGTCCGTCAACTAAAATGACATAATGTTTATCATGACATTTCAAAAACTACTGATTGAAGTTTTTATTAGGGTTAAGTATAATTCCGTCATTAAGGCTATCTTTAAAATGCCCCATTTTGTTCAAGGAATGAAGACATCCATTTTTTGTCCCAGACTAAGATCATGAAAAGGCTAAATGAATGACTGCATGGAGTATAATAGCCTAAAAATTAACTTATTTATTGACTAAAAATATGAATAACAAAGAAGAAAAATTTAATATAATTACCAAAATTTTTAAAAAATACATACAAATTTGTTCATAGATGATAATTGCACTTATATAAACATTTGCTTTATGAAACTGTTCTAAATGATAATCACAAAAATGATGGCAAGTGAAATAACAAAAAGTGTACTTGATGTTCAACAAAAAACTTGTCTCATTGGACCTTAAACATTGTAGCTTAAAACTGTTTTCAACAGAATTTCAGTCATATACTCGTGAAAAATTCCCCTTTCAGATTTTCTCACTCCTTCTAAGGCAACTTTCAGCCTTTCTTTGATGATTTTTAATCCCTCTAGAGGGAGATGACACTTAGTCCCTATGGA
The DNA here is from genome assembly GCA_031761405.1 of Serripes groenlandicus. Taxonomy (NCBI): domain Eukaryota; kingdom Metazoa; phylum Mollusca; class Bivalvia; order Cardiida; family Cardiidae; genus Serripes; species Serripes groenlandicus. Next base: position 5,220,312 of record JASEVX010000010.1, on the reverse strand, counting down.
AAAATGTTGGTATTCAAAGTAACGCCAAAATGATCTGGTGAAGAATCATCAAATAGTTTTTATTGGTCTGCACTTCATGAACCATAATATTAACCCTTTCCAATTTAAAACATATTTGCAGCAGATAACTGAAAACTTTTTGGACAACAGTACATCTATGACTAAAAGAATATTAAAACTTGTTAGCAATTTCTCCTTTTGCCACAATGCTTTCAAAATCCGTCTGCTGCAGATGTGTTTAAATGCATCTTCAAGTGGGAAAGGGTTCAGAAATGGATGCAGCAAAGGTAATACAGGTGACTGCAGTCTGAATGTCATCAAAGAATTCAGACATTTTTTGGAGAAATATTATAATTACCATTTTACAAACTGATCTGAACTGTCACACATATTAACCCTTTCCTCGATACAGAGAACACTTGTGACAATCAGTTTCAAAAACATTGAGAGAAAAGGAGACAGTTCTCTTAACCCTTTCCCACAAACAATAAAACTGCAGCAGACGATTTTGAAAACATCTGGTCATCTTAAATGCAAGTATACTTTTTGGATAAAGTTAGAAACATTGCGACCCATTAACCCTTTCCCTCATATAGAAACTTTCTGACGCCTCTGCAGCAGACAGCTTTTTGAAAACATAGTAACAAAAGAAGAAATTGCATTCAATTATAGAGATTTTCCATTATTTGACAAAATATGTTCAAAGTCGTCTGCTGCAGAATTGTCGTATGAGGGAAAGAGTTAAGGGCAATTTCTCCTTATGCCATGATGTTTTCATAAGTCATCTTCTTCAGATATATCAAAATGCATCAGGGTTAATTAATGAGCATTCTCATTTTCCTACTATGTCTAAATATTGACAAGATTTTCCTTGATTTTAAATCATATGAGGAAATGGATTAACCCTTTCTCACATATAGATGCTTTCTGACGCCTCTGCAGCAGACAGCTTTTTGAAAACAGAGTGACAAAAGAAGAAATTGCTCGAAACGATGTTTTCCACTTTAGTCATATTTAGGTTATCCATTCAATTATAGAGATTTTCCATTTGTTGACACAATATGTTCAAAGTCGTCTGCTGCAGATTTGTTGTATGTGGGGAAGGGTTAAAATTTCTGATGAAAAAAATGTATCATTTAGAGTGATGGAAGTATAATTATGACAAAGAATAGGAAATATTGTTTGAAATAGGGAGAAACTGCAAGTTGTTAAGAGTTTTTTCTTTTGGCACATTTTTAAAAAGTCGTCTGCTACCGAGGCATTAAAAGTGGTCACCATCAGCTATTGGAATATTTAGGCCTGGAATAAGATTTTCCTGTGGTATAAACCTCAAACACATTATTGCAAGCCTTTACCATGGACATTGACCTTGCCCATGGACACAACTGTTTTCCATCTTTGGCTTTGATTTATTGGCATTTTATTCTGAATTCAGTATTTATTCAGATACATATAAATAGCATAGGCAAATTCATTTGATGCTTTCGCTTATAAAGTTGACAAATGGTGCTTTTGTATCAGACGACTTTTGCAAATATTGCGAAAAAAAGGATTATCATATTCAAAGTTTTCTACACCAGCATGAGCAATTTCTCCTTTTGCCACATTGTTTTCAAAGGGACATCTGCTGCAGAGGGGTCAAAAAGCATTTGATTTGTTGTATGTGGGAAAAAATGGGTTAACCCTTTCCCGCCTGCAGACGCATTTTGACGCAATAGCAGCAGACGACTTTTGAAAACATTGTAGCCAAAAGTGAAATTGCTCATGTCATGAGCACTTTCCCCATTGGCCACAATGTTTTTAACTTTATTTAACAATCAAGCTATCTTTTATGGAGATTTTTTCAGGTTTTTGTCTCCATATTTTCAAAGTCGTCTGCTGTAGATTTATTGTATGTGGGAGAGGGGTAAAAGTACTTAGTTAGCACTGACAACAACTGTAGCTAATATCGTCTGCAAAGCCAAATATCAAGGACATGGTGGAAGTGGTTGTTAGCGGAATAAAACGGTTAGAAAATTGAACTGGAGAAAAATAGGAGGTTAAAGTTAACCATTTCCCTCATACGACAATTCTGCAGCAGACGACTTTGAACGTATTTTGTCAAAACATAGAAAATCTCCATAATTGAATGGATAACCTATGACAAAAAGTGGAAAACATTGTGGTAAAAGGGAGAAATTGCTCGTTTTGAGCAATTTCTTCTTTTGTCACAATGTTTTCAAAAAGCTGTCTGCTGCAGAGGCGTCAGAAAGCATCTATATGAGGGAGAAGGTTAACCATTTCCCAGTTACAGATGACATTTGACAACAACATAGCAGGTGACTTATGAAAACAGTGTAGAAAAAGGGTATACATGTATTGCCAAGGTGTTTTCAAAAAGTCGTCTCCTGCAAATGTGTCTTCGAGTGGGAAAGGGTTAAGAGAGGAAAACTGGAAACAAATCACACATTTTGTGTTTATTCTAATTATTCAGATAGTTAAATTAGTCTCTTTCTAAATTTGGAAAACAGTGTGGCAAAAAAAGAAATTTCTCATAATAAACAATTTCTCTCTTTGCCTCACTGATTATAACATGTTCAATAAATATACTTTTATCTATATAGTTTTTCAAAATTATTGCCTACAGTCATCTACTGCACAAGGTTTTCAAAAGTCGTCTGCTGCAATTGCATCACAATGTATCTTTAGGTTGAAAAGAGACAATAGGATTCACAGTTTTCCTCCCCTCTACTAACTACAAGGGGGCATGCACAAGGTAATACATTCATTTATCATCAAAAATGATTTTATTGAAATAATTATTACAAATTTTGGAAGGAAAAAAATTGAAGAAAAAATATATAGATATAATTATAAGGCCCACTACATGGCTATTTACACTTTAATATATTTTCAATTATAAAATATAGTAACCTGCAATACCAGTGATTTTTAATACTGGTTTAATCTTCATCACAAGTAGTTCCTTCTTATTGACTGATTCTCGGAATTTCAATTCTAATGAATAACTGCTCCAGTCAAATGATGTATTTGCTGGAACATTTAAAAGGAACAAAGAAATCATGAAATTCAAACCTTAAACCAAATGATATGATATTGCAGGATAACTTTAACTGTACATTTAACGGAAGACATATGATTCGCTTTGTTAACAATTTACAAAATCGTTTAAAACTGTACATTTAACGGAAGACATATGATTCGCTTTGTTAACAATTTACAAAATCGTTTAAAACTGTACATTTAACGGAAGACATATGATTCGATTTGTTAACAATTTACAAAATCGTTTAAAACTGTACATTATCGGAAGACATATGATTCGCTTTGTTAACAATTTTCAAAATCGTTTTTTATCTGTACATTAATGGAAGCCGTATGATTTTGTTTCGTTCAAAACTTGCTGTCTGCATAGTTTTCAAATATATACATTATAAAACTAATAATTATCTATATAGAACTGTACAATATGAAACAAAACAATTTAAAACCCAAGGTTCTTTGCAAAACCGTCTCCCACATGTAGAGACAAGTGCAGCAGACGACTCTTGAAAACATTGTGGCAAAAGGAACAATTGTTCATAATTGCTCATTCCGTTGTCGCAATGTTTTTAAAACTCTATTCAATATTATATTTTTACATTAAGAGATTTTCCATATTGTCCTCAAAAATGTTTTCAAAGTCTGCTGCAGATTTGCTGTATGTGGAAAAGGGTTAAGTATATTTCCTTCATTAAGGATATATCTTTAAAATGTCACATTTTGTTCAAGGAATGAAGACATTCCTTTTTTGTTCAGGACTAAGTTCATGAAAAGACTAAATGAATGACTGCATGGAGTATTAAATAGCCCAAAAATTAACTTATTTATTGACTAAAAATACTTATAACAAAGAAGATGAATTTAATATAATTACCAAATTTTTACAAAATACATACATTTCTTCATAAATGATAATTGCACTTTAATAAACATATGCTTATGAAACTGTTCTAAATGATAACCACAAAAATGATGGCAAGTGAAATAACAAAAAGTGTACTTAATGTTCAACAAATAACTTGTCTCATTGGATTGTTTAATTGGAGCTTAAACCCTTTTGCACCTGCAGACACATTTTGACTCAATAGCAGCAGACGACTCTTGAAAACATTGTGGCAAAAGGAGAAATAGCTCATGATGAGCAATTTCTCCTTTTGCAACATTGTATTCAACTGTATCAAATAATTATACTTTCATTTAAGTTTTCCACATTTTTGCCAAGATAGTTCCAATGGCGTCTGTTGCAGATTTGTTATATGTGGGAAAGGGTTAAATGAATAAACAATACCTGAAGAAGTGCAGAAAGTTTCCAGCTGCACTTTCAACAAATTAGGATGAACAAAAATAACATTATATTCATTAGCCCTCTCTAACATACAAAACATCTGCAGTAGACAAGTGAATTATTGAATAAAGTTGAAAACATTAAGGCAAAAGGAGAAATGTTTTCAAAAGTCGTCTGCTGCAGATGTGTGAAAGGGTTAAGCAAAGGAGGGACATCATTAATGTAATAATGTCTATGTGTAAATGCTATGACAAATTCAGAGGACTAGATAAGAGGGAGTGAACAGGTCTTTTCACCACAATATTTCTCTTATTACTCAACCAAATCCTATGTTGTGAGTACTCAAAAGAATCGTCTCACTGAGACTATTCTTTTAAGTAACCCACAACATAGGGTTTGAATATCAAAAAAGGATTTTAGAACATGACAAATGCCCCTTATCTAGAGCTCTGGAAAATAAAGGATAAGTAATAATCATTCAAGGGAAAATGGAACACATTGTGTTTTAATTAATGTAAAATTGCACTTTTTATACATGGCAAATTGATCAGCATTATAAAATGACATTTAAATACATGATCAGGTTTAATCTTATACCTGAATTGATATTCCAAGTGTTTTCTGTTTTGAAAACATCCATGGAAGAAAGGGATGTATCTTTAAAACTGGGAGAATAGTCCCGATTCAGAATTGAAACACTTTGCCCACAATGTTTTAAAGTAATCTGCTGCAGGATCACAAACAGGTCAGAATTGGATCTTATTATTTACATAGCAGCTTCTACAAAGGTTTAAATACATTTTCTGATGCTTCTGCAGCAAGTGGTGTTTGAAAATATTGTGGCAAAAGGAGAAAGTGCTCAATAGTTATGAAGCAATTTCTCTTTTTGCCACAATGTTCTCAACTGTTTTCAATATTTTCATTTTAACTCAGAGATTTTTCGTATCTTTGTCTAGATAATTTCAAAGTCATCTGCGTTGTAAAGAGAATTGGAGGGAATTTAAACTTTTTTCCTCTCAATTAATAACAACATGCAACAATATTTTTTTTTAAAAAAACAACAATTATAGAAAATGGAATGTTGTTGATGTAAATCTTATATCAAACAGACAAAATATCCTCAAAAATAAAATAACGTCGACTCTATTTAACCATTTCACTGACAAAGAAGACTTTCAATTTAAATGCCTCTAGACAACATTGAAGGATAAGGAAAAACATTTCAAAAATGTAACTATTTTTTTTGAGTTCCCACAACATAGAGTTAGGAATCAAAGATGGTCATGAGACCATTAGATGCACCCAATCATGATCTACAGTTCTGATACTTGTTAATAAAACCAGTCAGTAAGGCACATCTTCAGAACAACAACATGTAAAACTGTCACCTGAAGTAAGGAAGAATGCAAAGGAAGACTTCTTCAGTAAAAACGTGAACATATAAAAAGTATTCCTAAATGGTCCCTGCATAAAAAAGTCATATTCAGTAATAAATGTCAAACATTAAGGCACAAACAAGAAATAGTTCGCCCATTACCACATGCAGATGTAATTTTACACTCCTGTAGCAGATGACTTTTGTAAAAATCGAGGCTGAATAAAGAATTGTTCATAGTGAGCAATTTCTCCTTTTGTCTCACTGTTTTCATGTCTTATACAATAATTCTTCTATTAAGAGTTGTCTGCTACAGAGGTGTTGTACAATGCTTGTGGAAAAATGGTTAACCCTTTCCCTCATATAGACGCTTTCTGACGCCTCTGCAGCAGACAGCTTTTTGAAAACATAGTGACAAAAGAAGAAATTGCACAAAACGTGCAATTTCTCCATTTGCCACAATGTTTTCCACTTTTTGTCATAGGTTATCCATTCAATTATGGAGATTTTCTATGTTTTGACAAATTGCGTTCAAAGTCATCTGCTGCAGAATTGTCGTACGTGGAAAAATGGTTAAGGCAATAATAACAAATATTTAATCCTGTTCCTCGCTCACTATTTTCAGTATCAATGGAATGGTCACATGATGCATAACATTAGGTTAAGTTTACTTTTACATGGACAATATCATGTTACCCCTTTCCCCACATATAGACACGTTATGACGCATCTGCAGCAGACGACTTTTGAAAACATTGGGACAATAGGAGAAATTGCTCAAAACAAGCAATATCTCCTTTAGCCACAATGTTTTCATTTTTTTCAGTAATTATACTTTCATTTATAAAGATTTCTCATGTTTTTGCATAAATGTTTTCAAAGTTGATTTGTTGTATGTGGGAGAGGGTTAACGGAAGACTTGTTTGTTATGATTTGTAAAGTTCCTGAAATGAAGGAATTATCACAGGTTTGCTAACATAAACCATATTATGGAAGACACATTACAAATTTATCCCTGTAGGTTAAACTAACATATTGATCATAAATCTATTCACGAACATGCAATTTTGAAACTTGTTTATAAATTGATAACATTTCAAGAAAATAGTAAAAAAATAGTTTTTCAATTTGTCTACTTGTATCCTATTCCTCACAGACCTTCTTACAATCCAGTAATGAAAGTTGTCTGAAATAAATTATTGTGAACAAACAAGCTACATGTATTACATATTGTGAGCAATGGATATTTTCTTAAATTACGTTCAACCAAGTCTGTCATTAGAAATTAACATTTCAAGCACCTGATACAGACAACTTTTGAAAACTTTGTGGAAAAAAGAGAAATTGCTGAGAACAAGTAATTTCGCCTCTTCCAACACGGTTTTCAATTCTGTTTTTAACTTCTCCTTCCAATTCACCTGATATTTTTGTTTTACCTCATGTTTTCACAGCAGATAACTGTTAAAATATCATATTCAACAAACAGTCATCAATGCAGTCTTATTCTGTGTTTTTGATCAATTACATAGCAAATCGCAATCCATCTGATGCTTGACAGAGGCTCTATCCTTCTTTGTACATCTCCAAAAAACACTTTGATCACAATTACAATCATTCAAACAAATTTTCTTAACTGATTCTTTTACAATCAATATCACCTCTGCATGTCCACAAGTTTGTCTCCACTTATTACATTTGATCAATTACATCAAACAAATGATCTTGAATGGTTTTGTTAAATTGTACTTCTGCTAACACCATCTTTATTTCAACATTCTGTACTCCAATAGTTAGTTAGCACTGTTTATAGATGTTCTGCACTTGTCTGATAAGCAGTTATATATTTATACCAAATGTTCACTCAATTCAATCCACTTTTGAATAAGCACCTTATTTTTACATCGTTGTTTGAGCCAACAGCCATTGTTGATGTTCTTGCACTCGAATTAATCAACCAATAAGTAGTTCTGTTTCTACATAGCTGCATCAGTGTTTCAACCACAGGGTACCAATTTCGTCTAACTGCTATATGGTAACTGTCTTAAGTACCAACAAGATGTTGTTTTTCATGCTGAAGCATTGTCGTCTTGCAGTTAAATTCTCTTTCACAAAATTGACAGACATAGACCTTAGTTTTCTCAGCGTCTTTGATGCCTTCGTTTTCAGCATCACTACCTGTATCAGATTTCGCTGTATCGTGTACAGTTGAATCTGGTTCCCCATTATCATCACTGGACTTGTTGTCGTTACCATCATCAGGGAATGACTTGGACAGATTCTTCCTGTAGCTCTGGTGTTGTTTTCTCAGATGTTTCATCATATCCCAATCTAGCTTAGTACTTGGAAAGTGAACTTGAGCATGCTGCAACAATTCATCCTCTTTTGAACAGCTGAAAGTGCAGAAGGTACAATTAAGTTTTGATTTAGTTTCGCTTTCATGGTGTTGTATGTGATCGCCTAACTCATCTTTTGAGGGAGTACTGAACGGGCATTGGTCACATTTATGATCGAGGTCAGCAATATCGTTACTATCACTGTCCAGATCATTAAGGTTGGTCATGCTGAAGTACAACTGGGGTCCAATTACGTCTGGACTACGCTTCATTAACTGATCAATCTCATCTTCCAGTGAATCACTGTCAGAGTACCCTTCCTCGTGAACTTTGAGATGTATTTCTAAAAGCCTTTGTTTGTCGGCACTAAAATCACAATGGTTACAGGTATGTTTACCTCCAGGAGAATGCATTGCTATGTGGTTGATCAGTAGATTTTTGTTTTGACTATTGTACAGACATTTTGGACACTTTTGCCGATTCCCTCTGTCTTTGAGAGTTGATTTCAGTATTTCCTGCTCTTTTTTGTGAAGTTTGACATGTTCTCTCAGTGACGCGTTATTGTTGATACTGTAAGAGCATTCAGAGCATTTGTACAATGCCTGTATACAATGTAGTTTTTTATGGTACCAATAGGAATTGATGTCATCGGTTTGAAATGGACAAAGCTTACAAAAATTTGATTTCTGACCACTTTTCTTCATTTGTTGCATTGGTTTTGTTTGTGAACTTAAGAGTAGACTGTTAGTGTCAATGGACTCCATCAATGCATAATTGACATTTTTATCTGAATTTCCATCGTTGTCCAAAATGTATTCTCGATTAAGAAACTGAATATCGCCTGGTGCAGGATCAAAGCCTGGTTCAGGAGCATGAACCCTACGGTGTTGGTACAGAAGGTTAAGCCTTTCAGCACTCCAGTCGCAATAGTCACATTTATACTTGCGAGTTAAACCATGCATCTGCATATGACATTTAAAATTCTTAAGAGCCTGACAACGATAAGGACATTTATTGCAGACATACCTGATTCTATCATCGGTTCCAGTTCTCTGGCAGAAACTGTTGAACTCAGAACTCTCATCTGTTAGCTTGGAACCAGCTTCTGAAGGAGGGTAGGCAATGTCATTTCCAACTTTAGCCACCATATTTAAATAGTCTTCATGGTCTTTATTCAGCAGCGACTTGATCAGAGGTGTGGATTCAAACTGTGGCTCCCTGAAATGTAGCTTACGGTGTTGAGAGATGAGGTTCACCCTGTCCAGACTGTAAGTACAATAGTCACATCTAAACTTGTAGGATGTTCCGTGTAACCTACAGTGTTTCTTGAACTCTGCATTACTGTTACTGCTAAATGGACACAGTTTACATTTGAAGGTTCTAAACTGTATTTCAGTGTCAATTACACCTTCTGCATTCCGATTAACACCAACACTGTCACCAATTTGTCCATAGGTTTCTCTGAGCTCTTCTTCCATCATTGCAACTTCAGCATCATCTTCCAACTCGCCTGTATTTTCAGATGTCTCATCAAATGCTTCATCTTCTAACTCATCACCTTCTGCCATTTCTACATCATTTCCATCTTGAAGTTGTTCAATCAGTTTATAACTGTCATTATATGGATCTAGAGTGATTTCTTGTGACTTGTTTCCGACACCACTCTGCTGATTCTGATGAAACTTTAAATGTTGTTGTAGTTCCACATTCTCATTACTGGAGTATGTACAAAGTTGGCAGGATAAAGTTGACTTACTGATATGGTTAAGTCTGTGTTTAAGTATATCAGTTTTCTTGCTTGTAAAAAAGGGGCAACATGAGCACTTATATCGAATTATGTCTGAGTCACGATCATTGTTCATTTCAGCATTTGTCTCTGGAGAGCTGTCTGACATTTCTATATCTTCTGCTTGATCACTGGATAAGAGTTTGTTGCTATGAAGTAAAGCATGTTCACGCAGGATGGAATATTTATCAACACTAAAATCGCATAGCTGACATTCATACTTTCCGTTATCCTGATGTCTGCTACTATGGATCAAGAACATCTCTTCATCAGCCCCTTGATAAGGACATTTTTTACAGCTGTATGGCAAGTCTTGTTTGCTATCCAGGCCCTGTATGTTAGCTACATCTTCTGGAATGTCATCAATCAGTAGTGTAGGAGGTACTGAGTTCATGATAACAAAGTCTGGTTCTTTAGGATGAACGGTGTCTATGTGATGTTGGATATGTTTGTAGTTGTCAACGCTGTAGTCACAGTGTTTACAGGTATATTTTTTGTTCAGACCATGCTGTTTCACATGGTTAGCTGTGTTGGCTGCATTGTTGTTCACATACACACACCTTGGACATTTGTAATGTTTTTTACCATCAAGACTACACACTTGAAGCATAACCCCTTTAAAAATGGTGTTCCCTTTCAGCTGAAGGATTGGTTTCTTCATCTGTGCAGCATACGCTGACATCATAGACGTCACACTCATTGATTTGTCCTCCATTTCAACAGCTTCAGTTGGCATCCTCATCATTTCACCAATCAGCTGTTTTTGAAAATCTACTAAACTATCTCTATGAGACATTTCGTCCAGTGAATCGTTAGTACTGCTGTTAAAACTGCCATTCAAATCATCAACCATGTTCTCGTCAGAGTACTGAAAACCATCTATGATGTTATTATTACTGTCTTCCCCATTTACGCTTAGATAAATCTTTTCCTCTGTCGTACCAGTCCATTTACTTCCATGGGTGCCTTTCATGTGTTGGTAAAGAAGGTTCAGTCTATCAATGCTATAGTCACAGTAAAGACAAGTGTGCTTACAATTACTGCCATGCCTCTCAATATGTCGGAGGTACGTCACTGCATTGGGAGCTGTGAAGGAGCATTTTGTACACTGGAAGGAGCGTCCACGCTTCTGTTGACTGGCACTTTTTCTTGCATTCAAAATAGCAATTTGTTGTTTGGTCAGTAACATCTCTTCGTCAAGACTAGTTGTCTGTCTGGGTGTCATAGACAGATTGTTCATCGGAGGTTTTGGAGCCAATTGAATAAACTTATTTCCAGACTCGTTCTGCATTTGTTCAAGTTTCAAACCAAACTGTTGTTGATGGAATTGAGGTTGATGTGCCATTGTCTGATGGTACACTTGGTATTCCCTTTGTCTCTCTCTAACAATCTGGGCCAACTGGGAGGCTTTACTTGGAGCTTGCTTTGCTGCAATATCTCCTGCTTCCTGGGCCTTCAATTGTGTAGGATGGAGTGATTGTGCATGTTGATATAAAGTCACCACATTTGGAAATGTACAAGAACACCATTCACATGGCAAACCTTCACCACTGGTGTTGTTATTTGTTGCCTCTTTTAGGTTATTGTTCTCTGGACTTCTTTCAGGGGTTCTTGGCAAGTTGGATGGAGTTGAGGATCTATTGTTTTGAGCACTTTGACCAGTTATATAATCAAACCCACTCTCATAATCATCAATAGTGTTATTATTTTCTTCTGGTAAAGAGAAATCTTTTCTTTCATCACAGGCCAGTTCCTTCTCCTCTAGTCCCTCCATCTCCATAAGTTCAGCAGCACTAACTCTAGTATCATGTTCAGAACCTTCAGCAGGATTATATTCTGGGTGAAGCCTCATGTGCTGCAGGAGAAGATTCTTACTGAACACATTATAGTCACAGAACATACACAGGTATGCATCATTGCCTTGGGATTGATGCAGATTTCCGTGGTTGATAAGGGCAGACCTTTGGAAACAAATATAAGGACATTTGTCACAGCGGAAATGTTTCACTGGTTTCCTTCTATGTTTTAAGTGTATGGGTTTGTTAGATACCTCCGTGGGAGCTGGTGACAGAGACCTTGATTCGGATCTTACTGGAGATGCACATTCTTTATTGTCTGCTGTGGAATTTATCTGGTTTCCATGGGAACGCTTATGCTGAAGAAATGATGACAAATCGTTACCTTGGTAATCGCATTTGGAACATTTGAATTTTGTAGAGGTTGGTGTCTCATGTTGAGGTGTTGGCGAAACATCATTTTCCTCATCGTCTGTAATCAGGTTTCCATGGATACGAAGATGATGTTCAAATGCTAATTTCTTGTACGAGTTGTAAGGACATTGAGGACACATATACAATGTTGATTTTTCTTCATCACTGTCATCTTCAAGGTCATCAAATTTATCTTGAGATATTTCAAAATCATCAGTACTCTCCACTGTGTTGTTGTCAAAGTGGTTGTAGACCCTCATATGTTTTTTGAGGTCACACTTCCATCTTGAACTGTACCCACACATATTACAGGAAAATGGCTTGTTCTCTGAATGAAGGACAGCATGTCTTTTCAATTCTGCTTGACTAGTGCCGATGAATGGACATTCCATGCAGTGGAATAGACCATCTTTTTCTAGACTATAACCCTGTTTACCATTCATGTCTTTACCAAAGTTACCATTCTGTGACATCAGTTCCATTATTGCTTGATGATCTTGACCACCAGCTGTCAGACTGAAGTTCGCGTTAGACAATCTAGAGAGATTATTTATTGCTGGGCTTAAGGATTTTGATCTCTGGTTAATATGGTAGATAGATTGCCCCGGGGAAAGTTTCTGGCTTTGATGGATCTGTTGTTGCTGCATATTGCCTTGAGGTAGAACCATCACATTTGGTGGTGCCATTTTCTTTATCCTGGATGTATCAATAACATCATGAACAGTACCCCCACCACATCGACGAAGATGTTTGACGACGTCCCACTTCCACTTACTCTTGTAACTACACCTTGGGCAATGGAATGGTTTTTCGTTGGAATGATTCTTCATGTGTTGGGATATCTCAGATGGCCATCTTGCTCTGTATTCACATACTGAACATTTGTAGGGCAGGACAACATCGCTCTTTCCTTTTGAAGGATCCCTAAGTGACTCTTCTTCCAGGAGTTTTCCAGTTTTGATTCTGTGTTTCAGTAGGTCTGTTACATGGTATTTAGGTGTATATCCGTCCATACTGTCAGAGCTAAGGTAGTCTTCCTTCCCACTGTCATTATTCTTGTTGAATGGGGCAGACCTAGGTCTGTTTGGAAGGAGGAGGGATTCAGCATTGTGTCCCATTTCTCTTCTATGTTTTATCTGCCTTTCGAGCAGCTCTCTATAGAACTCCTCAGTGTCCTGGAAATCTGTCTCGGAAAAACGCCTTTTCTTAGAAGGGGGTGTTTCCTCATTCATGATATAATCCTCACCAACCATACTTGACTCCATCAGGGCTGTTGCAGCTCTAGAGATGGATTCTAGTGGAGGTGTGGCAGGCGACGAAGTGCCAGTGGGGACCACACCACCCCCTTCACGTCTCTTGTAGGGATTGGGCAGGGAGGTATGACTCTTTTCGAAATGTTTGACAAGATCCCACTTCCACTTGTAAGTAGAGCCGCATACCATACACACAAATGGTCGTTCTTCAGAATGGGATACAGCATGTTTCTGCAATTCTGCTGGCCATTTAGCAATAAAGTGACACATGCTGCATTTCAATTGCTTGGGTTCATTTGACAATAGTTCTTGTGTTGATAGATTGGAAATAGATTCAAGTGGCATTTTAAGGAGATGATATGTTTGCTGTAAACCATGAGGTATTTTCTGAATAGCTTCTTTGTGTTCCTGGATCTTCTCGGAATGGTTATCCATGAAATGTTTGTTAAGTTCCTCAACGCCATTAAAATGGGACTGGCACTCTGCGCACTTGAACGCTCTTTTGTTTAGATGGAGTGACATATGAGCGCTGTAGTCAACCAAAGTTTTGGCAACAAAGGAACATTTACCGCACTGTAGAACTGGACTGTCAGCATCACCTCCAGATGGATTGCTCTGTTTCATGGCCAAAGCTATTTGAGAATTAGCCTGAGACATTGATATTGGAATATCTTGAAGACTATCAGCAGATTCGCTATTATCATCGCCCCAAATTGGCTCTGATTTAATATCATTTTTCCTGGAAAAGTCAATTGGTTTGGAATAATCAATGGGTTCATGTTGTGAGTTTTCTTTGAATGGACTAGTCTTGTCTGAAAGTTGCAGTTTTCGATTTTTCAAAGCATTTGTTCTTCTCTGCAGTTCATCCATCATTTTTCTCATTTCGTGGTGGTTTTCTGGCATTCTGTTTCCCCCTTGTGTGGCAAGAGATAGCAACTGGCTTCGGTAAAGCTCTGGACTAGAGGAAGACATAAATGGAACAATTTGTCTATGAGGAACCATGCTGGGTAGGTCGTTGGCTAGATCCTCAGACTTACTTGTTGGAGTGGCTCTGTTTTTCTGTGGATTTGTTGGACTAGGTATAGCAGCCCCATAAACTACATTAGGGGCTGCAGGTGGTGGGGGTTGACCTCCAGCTTTTGGTTTGAATCTGGAGAATAAAGTGTAATTCTGTAATGTTGGTGGTGGCTTTGTCAAATCAGGCACCTCTCCAAAATGCTTCTCTTTCCAATGTTTGTTTAATGACTTTCTCCATTTGTATACATTTCCACACTTTGAGCAAGCATATTTCACTCCACTTTCATCCATAACTTCAAAGTATTTCAATGGGTCAACTTCTTGTCTGATTCTTTTCTTCTTCTCTACAGGTGCTCCTAACACTGCATGATGTACTAAACTTGGAGAAGCACCAGTGAGGGCTACAGCAATTTCTTCTTCCTCATCTTCCTCCATGTCCACTTCCTCGTCCATCTCTTCTTCACCATTCACAAAATCTGCATTGACACTAGAACTCTCTTTCATTTCTCTTAGTTCTCTCTCCGTAAGACTATTGTCTAGATCAGATTCAGCCAATCCATCTTTTCCACTAAAATGAAGCTTTCTATGACGTGGTAACTTCTGTTTGTACTTAGTGGCATAATCACAGATGTCACATTCATATATTATAATTTCAGGATGGTGTACGTCTTTCTGATGATGTAAGTAGCTTTTTGCATTTGTAGTACTGTACTCACACATGTTACAGAGGTATGTTCGGTTTTGGATATTACCAGTCCTGTACAGTGAATGAGGGTCAAGGCCACTTTGATCCATCATTTCACCTTCACCTTCGTCAGCAATAAACAACCTAGGCTCATCATCGGGGTCTTCTTCGCGGTTGATTAACAAAACTTCTTCAGTCATACCATTTTGTTTCTCAATCATAATTTTTTCTGTTGAAGGCCTTTTTATTATTGAGTGTTTCTCTATATCTAATTTCCCATTCTCTGTAGGCATGGGCGGAATCTTTCTAGCCAGAGCAAGGCTTTTTAACAACTCTTCTGATATTTCTTTACCTGGATCCATTTTGTTCAAATCTGATTTTGTTTCAGTCGCTCTATGTTGTTCAGCAGTTTCTTCCTTTGTCTCAACTTTCCCTTCTTCTACCACTACTTTTGGATTATCGCCCACAGTGTCTTTGTTTATCGTTTCGTCATTGACAGTGGTTGTATTTATCTCTAAATTGTTATTATCTGTCAAAGGAACATGAACCACAGTGACGTTTTCTTTCGGATTTTCTGTCACTTTGTCTTCATTTAATGTTGCTTTTGTTTTAGTATCTTCTTCTGTTGTTTCAGCTACGAGAGCAACTTTAATTTTCGGATCCTCTATTATCACATTAACTGCTGATGACGATCTACGTTTAGCACTAGTTTTACGATTAACCGCTACCTTTCCTTCTGGGTTTTCTTCAGCATGGGCATGCAGACGATGATTTGAAAATTCCCGGACGTTAGTGGTAGTAAATCGACACTGTTTACAAATTCGTGCTCGACCTGCACGTTTTACACCTCCTTCTGTATTTGACCCTTCCTCGTCAAGTCTGCCAGCATCATCAGACATTGTGTGAAACCGGAAACTTGGTTAGTGTCCCCCTGAAAGTAGAAAATACAAGAACTTGTTATCTACATTGTCATTTCTGTTTCGAATCTGGTCACTTTTGAGCCTTTTCCAACTTGCAGACACATTTTGACACCATATTCAACATTGCTCCAGTTACATCACTGCACCAGAGTTAACCCTCTCCCACCGCATTTTGAAGCATCTTCAGCAGACGTCTTTTGACACATAGTGGCAAAACGAGAAATTTCTTATTTTGCCACAATGGTTTCAACTTTTTTCAGTAATTATACCTACAATTAAAGAGATTTTCCATATTTTTTAATAGACATTTTCAAAGTTTTCTGCTGCTAATTTGTTGTATGTGGGAAAGGGTTAACTTATTTTTGTTCTACAGGAAAACATAACCATTACTAGGCTGTCTAGGAATTTGGACAAATTTTGGAAAACAGGAGAAATAGCTTGTTCATTTTTTTGTTTTCAAAAGTAATATGCCCCAGCAGCATCAAAAGGTGTCAAGATTCTAAGGAAGTGTTAACTCTTTACATATAAGGAAAAATCTCTATAAATAAAAGTTTATCCATTGAATAGTGTTGAAAACATTGTGGCAAAAGGACTCCTTTTAACATTATTGTCAATAGTCGTCTGCTTCAGATGCATCAAGTTGTCTGTATGTGGTACAGGTTTAAACCTTTCCCACATACGACAAATCTGTTGCAGACAACTTTGAAAACATCTTTTTAAAAATGTGAAAAATCTCCATTATGACAGTTTAATTATTAAATAGAGTTGAAAATATTGTGGCAAATGGTAAAATTGCTCATCATGAGCAATTTCACCTTTGCCACAGTGTTTTCAAAAGTCATCTGCTGCAGAGGCGTCTGAAAGCGTCTACATGTGGGAAAGGGTTAATGTTAACACAAAAATATGCAAAGTCACTACTAATGAAATTCTCTTCATTGAAAAGGGTTGAAAACATTGTGACGAAGGCAGAAATAACTTGTTATAAGCAATTGTCCTTTTGTCACAATTTTTTTCAAAAGTTGTCTGCTACAGAGGCGTCAGAAAGCATCTTTAAGCGGGAAAGGGTTAAGTGAATTTCAGAAAACTTGACAAAACTAACATAACTCAAAGTCCTCCTCTTATTCAAAGTGTGTGTGCTCTGAAGTACAGTTATCTCCCTTTAACTGTACCCAGCAGTATATTGTCAATAATTACTAGTCTATTAACCCTTTCCTTCTGACAAAATATGTTCAAAGTTGTCTGCTGCAAAATTTATTTATTGTGAACAATTTCTCCTTTTACCAAAAAGAATATAATACTATTGTATCAAGATATCAAGGCATTGCAATTTTTCAAGAATCCGACTTAAAAATAGTTAACAGAAAATCAAAACAGAAAATCAAAACTAAGATTTTGTAAAATAATGTTGTACAAGAATAATCACATTTGTATTGCTATTTTATGTGAAATTACACACAAAGTCAAGCTCTAAAATTAATTTGAGGAGTAGTTATAGTCTTTATAATGAATCCAATAATAATTCATTTATGATAGATCATTTTTGGCTATGATATGCATTATAACTGTTCCTTGCTTGTATTAAATATTTAACTAAATGTAATTTATATTTCCAAAACAAATGAAAAAATATTAAAATAATTACAGTTACTGAAAATATCCTAAGATGTAGTAATGTGCATATTAATTTTACAAAATAAAATATTTACATTTTCCATTGATTTCTTGAAGACACTATAAGTTTAATATTCCAGTTTTAAGTCCAGGTAACAGAATAGATATGAAATATCAAAGTCAAATCCTTTTATAAGTCACACAGATACTTTATCAGCAGCTATCCTGTCTGTCCAACCGATACAGTTACGAATGAGATAATCAGAACTAATGTGCAAATACACCCCTGATAGTCCATGTATATATAGGACAATTGTTGCTGATAATTATCACCCAATAAGCAATGGAACTCTTCCTCCAATTAAAATATAATATCTACTGACAAACAAGTAGATAATCATTTTGATCATTTCCTGTAAAGAACAATTAACCCTGCAGACACATTTTGACACATCTGCAGTAGATGAGTATTTAAAACATTGTGTGAAAAGGGGGAGATTAATTGCTCTTAATGAGCAGTTTCTCATTTAGCAATTTTTTTTTAACACTCTTGACTGTTCAATAATTACACTTCCATTTGTATATATATATATTATATAGTTTTGCCAGCTGCAGAATTGCTGCATGTGGGAAAGGGTTAAGAACAATAGTAAATAAGAAATGAACCCTTTCCCAAAAGCATTAATCTGTTATCTGATGAACAATTGATTGTTGGAGAGGATATAGAATCTGTTTCAACTTAAAGAACCATTTCAGGTAGGGAAGAATTGTTGCTGTTCACATTTTGTTTGTTATAGTTTTTTCCTTGTTGCAACTGTACTTTTTCAGAAAGATATTTGTTTAAAAATGTTTCTTTTTCTTAAAATAATGAACTTGTTGAAGAACAGTTCCTGCACAACAATAACTTAACCCGTTCCCTCATATATAAGCTTTCTAACGCCTCTGCACCAGACTGATTTTTGAAAACATGGTGACAAAAGAAGAAATTGCTCAAAACGACCAATTTCTCCTTTTGTCACCATGTTTTCAATTATTGTACTTTCATTTAAAGGGTGTTTCCAAATTTGTTGGGGTATGTTTTCATAGTTATCTGCTGCAGAGTTGTTGCATGAAGGAAAGGGTTAACAGGACATTTTTCCCTTCTTATCCATTTGAATCTGACATTTTATAATGCCAATAGTTTAGTTCCTGTATCTCTCTCTGTATTTAGATAGGAACAATATTTGTCAACCTAAGGCAAGTTTTTCTAAGAGAGAACTTTCCAATCTTAAACCTGTCAATGTCCCTAAACACTTGACTTCTATGATCTATTAGGCATCCCCAGGCTATGGTGAAATATGATGCTCTCTATCTAAAAGAATCAGGTGGTAATATATACTACCTAAGGCTTTTCTAGGATTGCTCTCTTCCCCTTCAACAATTGGAAAACTTTGACATTTTCCACTTAACCCTTCACCTGATATATCAAGCTGCTGCTGACAACTTTTGAAAACATTGCAGGAAAAGGTGGAATTTATTGTTTTAAGTATGTTTTTCCTTAACCCACTTAAATATTTTAAACACTGTGTTCTGCAATGTCTTAACACTTTCCCTATTGTAGACACTTTCTGACGCCTCTGCAGCAACTTTTGAAAACATTGTGACAAAAGAAGAAATTGTTCATAATGAGCAATTTTTTCGTTTGCAACAATATTTTCATTAATGTATTCAAGTATGATACTTTCATTTTACACAAATTTTCCATCTTTTTCTCATTTTTTTGATGTGGGAAAGTGGGGCTAAAACATCATCTATATGAAGAATTGAGCCAGGTACCTATTTAATATTTTTGACTGTTAGGTTACTGCAATTTGACCAGATTTGTCATGCCTTTCCTCAGAGAATTTTGAAATTGGGTGAATTTTTGTATTGCAATGAATTATTTAGCTTGGAAATTGCATCTTGAAATCTACAAATTTGAAGCTGAGAGTTAAATCTCAAAAGAAAACATGTTTACTTGTATATTTGTAGTATTTTGGGGAATAAACTTCATGACATCAGTCAACCATGATAGATGAGGGGATCTTTTCCCTGATACAGGCAATATTTAAAATCTTTTGCACTTGCAGATGCAGAAATTTGCTCATAATGATAAATGCAACTATTTTTTTTTACGATTTTTGCACACATCTTTCCAGATATGTAAGTCTCTCGGTGTCAACAGGCCAATTTAAGGGAATGGTTTGATCCTGTCCCACAAGCAGATGCGATTTGAAACATTGTGACCAAAGGAGAAATTATAGTTTATTGTGAGTAATTTCTCCATTTGTCATTATATATGCTTTCAATTTGATTCTATACTAATTAAGACTTTATAAAGACTTTCCTTGTTTTAGGCGTAGATGTTTTCAAAATAGTCTGCAGCTGATTTGTTGTATGTGGGAATGGCTTAAACCACACAGTGTCCTTTTACCTGTAAATAGGTAGAACTGGGTGATGTGACAAGTAAATATACTCTCCCAGTTTCTATTAATTTTGTTTGGAGTTTAACGCCGCTTTCAACAGCTTTGGTCATATCACGGCGGTCAGTGCACCTACCCATGTTTTCCTGGCTTTCCCACACCAGTACTTACACAACATTCTTTCGAAGCCACTGACTACTTTCTCACATAGATCAGAGGTGAGAGGCAATGGAAAACATCGCCCGAAAGAATGTCGCCGCAACCGGGTATCGAACCCGTGACCTCCAGATCACGAGTCAGATACGCTACCAATTGAGCTACCCGGCCGGGTTCAGTTTCTATTAAATACAACCCTTTATTCAAAAATAAGTATGTTAAAAAATAATAGAGAAAAATTAAGGCATCATATTTTCAAATAGTTTCTTTCGAAATATTTTTTTTATCACAAAGTCAGTTCTTGGAATTTTTTCTTGGAATAGATATTGTATTCACAGATGATGGAATTGATAAATTGTGTGTTCATAATAAATGATTTTAATTTGAGAAACTAAATACAAAAATAAAATAAAATAACAACAGTTTATCAGTGCTCAAATACATTTAAGATCATCAATAGAAACACATACTTAAAGTATCTTTTTTATAATCATTATAAAAACAAATAGGCAAATAAACATTATTAAAAAATTCAAGAACATTTCAAGTCAAGAAATATTCTATTCCTATATTGAAAACAAACTAACTCTATGATTAAATCCTCAAATTTAAAAAATAATTTTACAGTTGATTTGCAAATGTTTGAAAAAGAACAGAGTAAACAAATAATTAATTAATTAAATCTGTAGAAAGAGGAAGAGACAAACAATTGAAGAAGTAAAGAGATCGTTTTTTTTTAAACCACCTCTATATATAGATTTACATCTTCACCTTTAAAAAAAAATACTACACAAAATATTCTAAAATCTGAGTGGGATACCAAGTAAACAAAAGTTTAAGTCCAATGAAAACCAATTAAATTAAAATAAATAAAAAAAATAAATAAAAAAAATAAAAATAAAATTAAAATAAATATCTTACCATAACTACTGTAACGAAAATCCAATCAAAGAACAAAATAAATATTTGAATATCTATAAACCAAAAAAGAATAAGTTCAAACAAAAAAAAGTAAGATGGTATCCTATGTACTGTACACTCGAGAATAATCACAAATATTAGAAAACATGATTTTAGTACACATCCTCAATGTGGCCTGGCCTGCTTGTCAAAATGTCAATGCTTGGTTATCGGACAGAATCTAATCACTGCCCGTGCTCAACAATTTACCTGTTGAATGCCTAAACATATCCTTTTCTGTCATTGGCTTTTTTCTTCTTGTCACATGTAATGTTTCCGCCCTTTACAACAAAAACAGGAGTGCTAATTTTGTGTGTTTTTCTGATCTTAGTCATCGCCAGGTAATCAACCAACGATAAATCACTTTCTCTACCGAAAATTGGTTCTTGATTTTCATGAGGTGTACGATCAACGAAGCGTGGAAGATTCCCAACCTATGAAAGTTTATCACTATGTGACGCGATGCAGAACAATCCAGCCCAATATCAAAAATATCTACTAAAAGGATTTCTAACAACCTTGTTCCCATAGTAATTGGTTTCAGTTGAACTATTCCTAAATTTGGGGCATTTTAGGAAAGAAAATAAGTCTTGAGTATTTGCGTCGGTTAAAATGGGTTTCATTTCTGATTAACATCTATAGCCAACAGGTAAAACAACTTAAGTCTATCTGAGTGTGACTATAATTTAGTACACTGTTGTTTTCAATCCAGTTTCTTTAAATGGTAAAATAAATCAAAACTTTCTCTTGCAGAAAAACAGTTGAATTTAAACACGAATAACCTTGACAAATATTTCGAACGACAACATTTCTTTATCATATCCTATCCTGTTGAGGGTTTGGTTCTTTTCTCTTTTTTCTAAAATTACATGAGCAACAAACAAAATTACTTCTCAAAAAGAAGTGAAGTTGATCCAAGTTAAGTTTTAACCCTTGACAACATCAGAAATATACAGCAGACAACTTAGGAAATATATCAATACAAATATATGAAGAGTTTGTATGTATATGAAAGTATTTTTTATTAAATTAAGTTGAAAATTATAAAAGTGGTCTGCCCCAAATGCATAAAATTGTGACTGCATGTGGGAAATGGTTACATGTTTTATTACCCTTTCCAACCTATAGACGCATTTTGATGCATCTACAGCAGACAACTTTTGAAAACATTATGACAAAAGGAGAAATTGCTAAAAAACAAAGAATCTCCTTTTGCCACAATGTTTTCAACTTTTCTTTTAGTAAGTATATGTACATTTCTAGAGATTTTCCAGATATTGAGTAAATGTTTCCAAAGTCGTCTGCTGCAGATTTGATGAATTGATTGATTGATTGATTGATTGGGGTTTAACGCCGTTTTTAACAATTTCTCAGTCATATCACGGCGGCCAGTTCACGGTCTACTCATGTGTTTCCTGGTTTTCGCACACCAGTACTCCACACAACAATCTTCCCAAGCAACTGGCTGCTTTTCCACATAGACTTAGCCTATTGGTGGAAGACGAATGACGCATGTCGCAATGACTTTTGTCAAACGTCGGAAAGAAAGTTGGACGAGCCGGGATTCAAACTCACAGATTTGATGAATCGGGAAAAGGTTAAAATCCTTTTTTATCCAATTTGAAGAAAAAGAACTTAATTCATATGAAACTAAATTGCAAGCCTAATGTTACTTTGGTTCATCAATTACAATTTATGTTATACTGTATGCATTATCATTAACACTTTCAATGAAACGCATCACTTTTGAGGCCTCGAGATCTGTAACATATTAACCCTTTACCCTCATATAAACGCTTTCTGACACCTCTGCAGCAGACGGCTTTTTGAAAACATAGTGACAAAAGAAGAAATTGCACAAAATGTGCAATTTCTCCTTTTGCCACAATGTTTTCCACTTTTCGTCATAAGTTATCCATTCAATTATGGAGATTTTCTATGTTTTGACAAAATAAGTTCAAAGTCGTCTGCTGCAGAATTGTCGTATGGGGGAAAGGGGGTTAAAGACTTTTGAAAACATCAAAATATGAAATATAAAATTTTCTCATAATGAGCAAATTCTTGTAATGCATAATAAATCCATTCATGATTTGCCTGTTATTTCAGTAGATCTTTCCAATTTGGGAGAGTGAATTAAGCATATCTGAATATATGACTGAGGAAATAATACAAGTTCTATACATCAATTACATGTTATGTCTTTGCTCTTTACTTGATGACTTAAGAGGCCTCTTCACCAGACAACATTAGTAAACATTGCGGGGAAAAAGGCATTGCTAAAAAAACACAATAATATTTCTTCTTTTCTCTAAATGTTTTCAACTAACAACTACACTTTCAACTTTTTAGGATGTTATAATGTATCAAAGATATCATATCGGATTTATAATTCTTAACGCTTGCCAACACTTTTTGACGAATCTAAAGCAGATGACTTTTGAAAACATTGTGGCAAATGGAGAAAATTTCTCACAATGTTTCAAATTCTGATCAATCACTTCTTCTTTCATCTATGGAGATTTTCCATTATTTGTACCTTAGTGTTTTCAAAGCTGGCTGCTACAGATTAAACCTTTCCCTCATATAGACGCTTTCTGACGCCTCTGCAGCAGACGGCTCAAAACGAGCAATTTCTCCTTTTGTCACCATGTTTTCAACTCTATTCAATTACTGTACTTTCATTTAAAGGGAGTTTCCAAAATGTTGTCAAGATTTGTTCAAAGTTGTCTGCTGCAAAGTTGCTGTATGTGGGAAAGGGTTAATAAACCCAACAATCTTGTAATAACGAAGTTTTAAGGACACATACATTATTGTTAGTATACATTAAACCAGAGCTCTAGATAAGGGGCATATTACATGTTCTGAAATCCTTATTTCACACTCAAACCCTTTGTTGTGGGTACACAAAAGAATTCTCTCACTTAAAGCCGATTCTTTTGAGTACGCATAACATAGGCTTCCGTCGAGTCATAACAGATATATTGCGGGAAAAGGCCAGTTTACTTCCCCTTATCAAGTCCCCTGCATAACTGAAATAGTGCCCCCCCCCCCCCCCCCTTTCCTCTTTAATTGTCTATCTGTCAAAAGCAAGGAGCAAAAACAAATGAAGACAAAGTGGTCAAAGACCTTATAAAACATGACAAAGCAGTCTTGTTTTTATTTCTACCTAGGTTGTACATATAACGAGGAGTGAGTAGCGGTTTTATGACGATCTTCAAAGGCTGCTAGAACACTGGTGACAGATGGCAATCATAAATTGTCATTCAAAGACCGTTAGCATAATGTACTGTGTTCTTATATGGGATGAAAAACGAGTTTCGTAATCAGACAATATACAATCCATACTGTAACAAGTATAATACCATGTTATATTCTTATATATTGTATACATACAAAAAATCTGCAGCAAATCACTGAAAGCCATTTTTTTTTTTAGAACTTTCTAATTAACTAAAGTTGAAAGCATTGTGACAAAAGGCGAAATTGCCCACCATGTGCAAATATTATCGCCGTTTCAAAAACCATCTGCTGTGGAGGTGTCAGAAAGCATTTGTATGTGGGAAATGGTTGAACTTTCTTAACCCTTTCCGTCATATAGACGCTTTCTGACGCGTCTGCAGCAGATGGCTTTTTGAAAACATAGTGACAAAAGAATTGATTGATTGATTGATTGGGGTTTAACGCCGTTTTTAACAATTTTTCAAGTTATATCACGGCGGCCAGTTCACCTACTCATGCATTTCCTGGTTTTCTTACACCAGTACTCCACACAACAATCTTCCCAAGCAACTGGCTGCTTTTCCACATAGACTTAGCCCATTGGTGGAAGACGAATGACGCATGTCGCATTGACTTTTGTCAATCGTCGGAAAGAAAGTTGGCCGAGCCGTGATTCAAACTCACAACCCCTGGATTGACAGCCCGCGTCGCTACCGACTGAGCTACCGGGGCTCGGCAGTGACAAAAGAAGAAATTGCTCAACGAGCAATTTCTCCTTTTGCCACTATGTTTTCCACTTTTAATCATAGGTTATCCATTCAATTATAGAGAATTTCTATTTTTTGACCAAATATGTTCAAAGTCGTCTGCTGCAGAATTGTCATATGAGGGAAAGGGTTAACATACAGAAGCAATATGACACATCTTCAGCAGACCACTTTTGAATATATTGTTGTATAAGAAAATTGGTCAAATTTCTCCTTTCGCCACAATGTTTTCAACTCTATTCAATAATTTGTAGAGAAATTCCATAGTTATATGCTGTTTTCAAAGTTGTCTGTGGCAGATTTGCTCTATGTGGGAAAAGGTTACCCATTACCCGATATGACATTTTAGACTTTTCCATATAAGAAAATTGAAAAAAGAATTCTTGATATCTGAATGAAGCAGAAGACAATGTGGACGAAAGAGATTTTGCTCTTATTCCTTTCCCTCATATGACAATTCTGCAGCAGACGACTTTGAATACATTATGTCAAAAAATAGAAAATCTCTAGAATTGAATGGATAGCCTTTGACTAAAAGTGGAAAACATTGTGGCAAAAGGAGAAATTGCTCGTTTTGAGAAATTTCTTCTTTTGTCACTATGTTTTCAAAAAGCTGTCTGCTACAGAGGCATCAGAAAGCGTCTATATGAGGGAAAGGGTTAAGCTCATTTAGCTACCTTTGAAAACATTGTAAAAAAGAAAGAAATAGTTAACCCTTGCCCTCATATAGACGCTTTATGACGCCTCTGCAGCAAACAGCTTTTTGTCACCATGTTTTCAACTCAATTCAATTATTGTACTTTAATTTTTAAAGCGAGTTTCCAAATTTGTTCAGGTATGTTTTCAAAGTCATCTGCTGCAGAGTTGTTGAATGTGGGAAAGGGTTCAAGTAGTGGTAGTACGTAAAGTTGTTGAAAACCATGGTTCATCCTTTGCAAATGTTGTCTGCTGCATATAAGAAGAATCAAAACCATAAGGGTTTCAGTTTTAACCCTTTCCCTCATATAAACGCTTTCTGACGCCTCTGCAGCAGACGGCTTTTTGAAAACATAGTGACAAAAGAAGAAATTGCTCAAAACGAGCAATTTCTCCTTTTGCCACAATGTTTTCCACTTTTAGTCATAGGTTATCCATTCAATTACAGAGATTTTCTATGTTTTGACAAAATATGTTTAAAGTCGTCTGCTGCAGAATTGTCGTATGAGGGAAAGGGTTATACAGAGGACTAGATAAGGAGGAGTGAACTGGTCTATCCCCCATCCATATCTCTTCTATGACTCCACTTATGTTGTGGGCTCTCAAAAGAATATACTGGGTTCAAGGGTCAAATAAGGATTGATTTACTTCATCATCAAAATCACACTTCCATGGTTTCCAAATATAACAAAATTCCAAAGCATCTGTCAAAAACACATTAGGTAAACAGTTAACGCTTTTCCCACATACAGAAGCTTTCCGACGCCTCTGCAGCAGACGACTTTGAAAACTTCTAGACAAAAAGAAGGATTTTTTTTATAAATGAAAGTGCATCATTATGAATAATGAAAGTATCATTATTGAATAATGAAAGTATCATTATTGAATAATGAAAGTATCATTATTGAATAATGAAAGTATTATTATTGAATAGAATTGAAAACATTGTGGCAATGAGCAATTTCTCCTTTTGGCGCAATGTTTTCAAAAGCCGTCTGCTGCTTATGCGCCTGGATGTGTCTACAAGTGGGAAAGGGTTAATAATGAATACAAGTCAGAAAAGCAAAAAAGATTTCTACCTTGGGCAGTTTATTAAACTGTCAACACAATGTCCCGGAGTCCCCCACAAAAAAATAAAGATTCAGGTGTGGAAGAAGTGGAACAATATTCTATCCACCAACAGCACACCTCAGCCCCAAGCAAGTTACACTTGACAGGTTGTATCCATCAATCCCATAACATTCCTATATTTGTCTGATTCACATAAACACACTGTCAACTTCAAACGTCCCAGAAAGTCCACGTCCACATCCTCTTCGTTTACCAATTCAGTAACATATTTTTCATCTCAGAGTTCACAAGGACGGGGATGTAAAAGGAAAACCAAGGTAGCGGTCTAATGTCCCCAATAGCTCGAGGTGTTCCATTATAGCAGTAATAATTCTTTATACAGCTGAATAACTTAGGTCATGCTTTAACTCCGATGTATATATATATATATATAATAATATAATATAGATATAAAAACTTAATATTTCTTTCGCTTTTAGAGGATAGAATTTTGAAGAGAAAATGGAAATAAGATTTTATGCCAAATTATATACTTCTTAACCCTCTAATTACCTCACACAACATTGAAAACATCTAAGCAAAATATATGGAAAATGTCTGAAATATAGATTCAAATATGGATACTTAAATATTTATTGAATTGAATTGAAAATATTTCGGCCATAGGAGAATTGCACATTGTGTGTTTAACCCTTTTCCCTCATACGACAATTCTGCAGCAGATGACTAATTAGAACAAAAAATTCTCATTTTGTCACAATGTTTTCAAAAAAATGTCTGCTGCAAAAGCGTCTGAAAGTGTCTGTAGGTGGGGAAAGAGTTAATAGCAATTACTTATCATAAATTTCATGAATTTCACTGGACTTTTAAATATTGTATACCAATTTGTAACACGTAATTGCATTTGATTCAAAGGTATCCTAAAATGCTTATCTACATAAGCATTCCAAATATCTAGAAGAAATAACATGTGATAACCCTTTCCCTCATAGGACAATTCTGCAGCAGACGACTTTAAACATATTTTGTCAAAATTAACATAGAAAATCTCTATAATTGAATGGATAACCTATGACAAAAGGTTGAAAACATTGTGGCAAAAGGAGAAATTGCTCGTTTTGAGCAATTTCTTCTTTTGTCACTATGGTTTCAAAAAGCCGTCTGCTGCAGAGGCGTCAGAAAGCGTCTATATGAGAGAAAGGGTTAAAACTGAAACTCTTATGGTTTTGATTCTTCTATGCAGCAGACAACATTTGCAAAGGATGAGCCATGGTTTTCAACAACTATATAGGTATATACTACCACTACTTGAACGCTTTTGGGAAGATCATAATGTAAGAACCTTTTACACCTTCCTGCATTAATACAGACATAAATAGATGCATCTGCAGCCGACTTTAAAACATTGTGACAAAAGGAGGAATTGGTCATTATGAGCAATTTCTCTTTTTGTGAGAATGTTTCAAACTATATTCAATGATTATAATTTAATTTTTGGAGATTTTCCAGATAATTTTGCCTTTAGATGTTTTCCAATTCTTCAATTAAATATATCTGCAGCAGATTTGTTTGCAGTTTACCATTTCAAGCCAAAACAACTTGTATTCAAAATGTGACATGGCAGGGAAAATGTTTATGCACCACACCGCAGACAAAAATATGTTGTCACATGAACAGAGATAGGAGAAGAATTTGTCTCTTTATGACATCATATCATGGAATGTCGAATAACATCTCCAAGATCCTATTGTTATCTCTTTGGCTTGTCCGCCTCAGTGGTGTAGCAGTAGAGTGTCTGTGACTTGGGTGTGGGAGGGGAGGATAGATCCCGGGCAGGGTCATGCAGAAGACATTAACCCTTTCCCTCATCGACAATTCTGCAGCAGACGACTTTGAACGTATTTTGTCAAAAAATGGAAAATCTCTATAATTGAATGGATAACTTATGACAAAAAGTGGCAAACATTGTGGCAAAAGGAGAAATTGCACGTCCTGTGCAATTTCTTCTTTTGTCACTATGTTTTCAAACAGCCGTCTGCAGCAGAGGCGTCAGAAAGCGTCTATATGAGGGAAAGGGTTAAACAATTATAGAATAAAGATGAAAACATTGTGGCAAAAGGAGAAATTTCACATTATTGCAATTTCTACTTTGTTGCCAAATGTCGTGACTGCAGCGACATCTTCTTGCATCTTCTGAAAGAGTCTTTCAGGGTTATACAGATAAAATAAAGTCCTCAACAACTGCATGAATCTTTATTTCTTGTGTAACAGAAGAAACGACAACTAAGATGATACAGACAATCTGATACCAAATTAACTCTTTCCCACTTACAACAAATCTGCAGCAGACGACTCAAATTGAAAAGACTAAGTAACAAATTTGGTAACTCTCTATAAATGTAAGAGAAATTATTGAATAAAGTGGAAAACATCGTGGCAAAATGAGAAATTGCTCATCATGATCAATTTCTTCTTTTGCCACAAAGTTTTTAAAAGTTGTCTGCTGCAGAGGCCTCAATATGTGGGAAAGGGTTAACAGACATTGGAGTGAAATAATAGAGAATGTGTAACACAAATAAAGTAAAGTAAGCATTTGCCCATGCAGATGCCTTCTGATGCACATCTACAGCAGACAACTTTTGAAAACATTGTGACAAAAGGCGAACTTGCTCAAGATGACTAATTTCCCCTTTTGCCATAATGTTTCCAACTATATTCAATAAGAAATCATTTATTTATGGAGATTCTCAATATTATTGCCCAAATGTTTCAATGCCACATTCCTGCTCAAGATTTTTCATATGTGGGAAGGGGGGCTTGTTACAGTATACATCTCTATTACAATTACTGGGTTCTTTTCTACAAGGGGAATCTCGGGTCCCACAGAAATATGAGACAGCACACTTTTCTAGTGGAGATTATGTCTCTTCACTTTTTACCTGCAAGTTTTAACCCTTTCCCTCATACGACAATTCTGCAGCAGACGACTTTGAACATATTTTGTCAAAACATAGAAAATCTCCACAGTTGAATGGATAACCTATGACAAAAAGTGGAAAACATTGTGGCAAAAGGAGAAATTGCACGTTTTGTGCAATTTCTTCTTTTGCCACTATGTTTTCAAAAACCTGTCTGCTGCAGAGGCATCAGAAAGCATCTATATGAGGGAAAGGGTTAACCCTTTACCTACTGCAGATATATTCTAACCCTTACCCACGTACAACGAATTTGCAGCAGACGACTTTGAAAACATCTAAACAATAATATAAAAAATATCTACAAATATAAGGGTAATTATTGAAAAGAGTTGAAAACTTTGTGGTGAAAATGAAAAATTAATCAATTGCTAAAACATCAGAATTAAAGCATCTGTATGTAGGGAACGGGTATATTGTAATCCTTTCCCATGTACAAGGATTTTGCAGCAGACGACTTTGAAAAAAGTTAAGATAATTATATGGAAACTCCCAATCAATGAAAGTATAATTACTGAATATAATTGTATTATATAACATCTGATTAAATGTTTAACATATAAGCTCTATAATATTTGCTTGAGAGGGTTAAAAAACTTTCAAGTACACTCAAAACTGCAGCAGACGACTTTGGAGAGAAATATGGTTATTCCCTATGAAAAGATAATTATTGAACAGAGTTGTAAACATTGTCACAAAAGCTGAAATTGCTCATTATGAGCAATTTCTCCATTTGCCACAATGTTTACAATTGTGGTCTGCGGTTCATGTGTCTGCATGTGAGAAAGGTTAAAATAGGTAGCAGGAACATGGTGAAGGGTGATACTAATGTCAGTACAAATGGTACTTTGTTCTTTTTTAATTGAATGACATCATATCCCACATCTGAAAAACTCAAGTGAAATGTTTTTTGCCTGAAATAAATGGCAATTTATTTGCAGCTATAATAAAGTGATTTTTCCATCATTTATTCCTTCATGTGATGATGGGTGATCTGTACAACTGATGAAAGTTCAATTGATCTGTGACCTTTCCAAACATGTGGATGCATTTAAACACATTTGATTAATTGATTGATTGATTGAGTGTGACCTTTCCAAACATGTGGATGCATTTAAACACATTTGATTAATTGATTGATTGATTGAGTGTGACCTTTCCAAACATGTGGATGCATTTAAACACATTTGATTAATTGATTGATTGATTGAGTGTGACCTTTCCAAACATGTGGATGCATTTAAACACATTTGATTAATTGATTGATTGATTGAGTGTGACCTTTCCAAACATGTGGATGCATTTAAACACATTTGATTAATTGATTGATTGATTGAGTGTGACCTTTCCAAACATGTGGATGCATTTAAACACATTTGATTAATTGATTGATTGATTGAGTGTGACCTTTCCAAACATGTGGATGCATTTAAACACATTTGATTAATTGATTGATTGATTGAGTGTGACCTTTCCAAACATGTGGATGCATTTAAACACATTTGATTAATTGATTGATTGATTGAGTGTGACCTTTCCAAACATGTGGATGCATTTAAACACATTTGATTAATTGATTGATTGATTGAGTGTGACCTTTCCAAACATGTGGATGCATTTAAACACATTTGATTAATTGATTGATTGATTGAGTGTGACCTTTCCAAACATGTGGATGCATTTAAACACATTTGATTAATTGATTGATTGATTGAGTGTGACCTTTCCAAACATGTGGATGCATTTAAACACATTTGATTAATTGATTGATTGATTGAGTGTGACCTTTCCAAACATGTGGATGCATTTAAACACATTTGATTAATTGATTGATTGATTGAGTGTGACCTTTCCAAACATGTGGATGCATTTAAACACATTTGATTAATTGATTGATTGATTGATCGAGGTTTAACGCCGTTTTCAACAATTTTTCAGTCATATCACGGCGGCCAGTTCACCTAATTATATGCTTCTTGGCTTAAATTTCTCACACCAGTATTTCATACAACATTCTTTCAAAGCAACTGGCTGCTTTTCCTCATAGAATGAAAGCCTATTGGTGGAAGACGAAAGATGCTTGTCAAAAATACTTTTGTCAAACTTCGGGTTCAAACTGATAATCCCTGGATTGACAGCCCGCATTGTTACCGACTGAGCTACCTGGGATCGGATCAACAAATTGGAAACAAATAGTTTTTGAAAACATTTTGACAAAAGGAAAAACTAATACTACAATAGTCCTTCATATTGCCACATACAATTCCATTAAACAATTTTGAGCAATTCCTACTATCTAAACAATATTTCTTCAGATTTCAGAAATTAAAGTTTGTGAGGGAATGGTTATATCCCTTTCCCACATGCAACAAATTTGCAGTAGACGACTTCAACAGAAATATCTCTGACACTGAAAGTAAAACAATTGAATAAGACTTGATGAAAATATTGTGGCAAAAAGGAGAAATTGCTCATCAAATGGGTCAAAATGTGTCTGTTGGTCGGAAAGGGTTAATATACATACAATACGGTCTATTGGCCCATGTTGAAACTACGCACAAAAACACGCAAAAAAAAAGAAAGAACATCATCATGTCATTAACGAAGATGGTGATTTCTCTGTGAAGAAAACTTCCTTTCTCGCTACTTCAACCCTTTCGTTGATATAATAACATTCTGTCTGCTATGAAATCAAATGAGTTTTGGAAACAATACGAGACAAGCATAAATTGCCCGTAATAATGGGTAGTGAAATTTCCTACTTTGTCCGTATATAACCTTTTTTTGCCAACATATTTATTTTTTACCTTTAAATTGTGTTCATATTGGTTGAGTCTATATAACGAGCATATCCTGGTAATGGGTTTAATCCTTTCCCACATACAACAAATCTGCAGCAGACGATTTGAAAACACGTTGGCAAAAACATGAAAAATCTCCATAAATTAAGGGTTTAATCATTAAATAGAGTTGAATACATTGTGGCAAATGGAGAAATTGCTCATATGGAGCAATTACTCATTTGCCACAATGTTTTCAAAAGTCGCCTGCAGTGAGATGCGTCGGAAAGCGTTCATATCATGTGGGAATGGGTTTAATAAAACAAGAAATATACTCAGGTCTGATGTTTTCTGTTTTAGCATGCATCAATTCACCGAGGTGTGTTTTCTCTTTTTCCCAAATAAGCACCTTTCAAGACATTCCAAACTTTAGTTTGGTTCAAACTTAAAACATTCAATGAATCGTAGTGCTAAAAAAACAAAAAAAATATCAAAGGAATCTTGATTTTACGATACAGCCAATATACAGCCAATCGCAATAATGGTTTTTGATTATTTTCGAATGTTTTTCCATGCCTGTTTATTTACAGGATGTGTCTCCATTTTTCTGATTTAATGATAAATCAATGAAGGTAAGCGTATGGATGGTGTAAAGTAGAATTTTGGCGATATTTTATGATTTCTAGAGACGGATTTGCCTCCAGCAATTACATTTGACTAAATAATTTTGTTTAACCCTTTCCCCAATAGAATCAACTTCTGATGTAGATATATGCTTCAGGAAAACATTATACTAAGAACAGACAACATGAGATATATCTTAAGCTTAATCAATTACTTTCTTTCCCTCCCCCCCCCCGAAGAAAATCTTAAAATCATTTAATCTTTCTGGAAGTAATTATGCTTCTCTTCCAAAAATGTTTGTTTCTATTTGAAACAGTCAAAAATGGGATGTCTTGTCAGCGGGAGGAAGCCCTTTCATATACGAATCTTGCCCTCTTTTTCCATTAGCAGCAGGCGACAATAATTGTTCAATTTATTACCTTTTCAAAGCAAATGCAGCTTGTCATCAAACTTTCCCATATCTATTTTCTCCTTAACACTTTCCCTCATACGACAATTCTGCATCACTGACGACTTTGAACGTATTTTGTCAAAACATAGAAAATCTCCAAAATTGATTGGATAACCTATGACAAAAAGTGGAAAACATTGTGGCAAAAGGAGAAAGTGCATGTTTTGTGCAATTTCTTCTTTTGTTGCTATGTTTTCAAAAAGCCGTCTGCTGCAGAGGCGTCAGAAAGCTTCTATATGAGGGAAAGGGTTAACCGTTAACCCTTTCCCACATATAACAAATCTGCAGCAGACCACATATTAGGCAACAATATCTAAACTATTAATAAGTGAAAGTGTTGGTATTTAATGGAGATGAAAACATTGTGACAAAAGAAAAAATTGCCATCTTGTTCTCAAAGGTCGTCTGCTGCACTAAGGCACCAGAAAGCGTCTGTATGTGAGAAAGGGATAAAGAAATTCTCAGATAAAATAATAATCAATGTGATGAGACAATTTCAGAGCTGACTGCTTTCAAAACATCATAAGCATACTAAATACGAAATAATCTACAAATCGTAATGGAAGTATAAAGTGAAAATTGAGTTGAAAACATTGTGGAAAAAAGAGATATTGGCTCATTGTGAGCGCTTTCTCCGTTTCGCCACAATGTTTTCAAATGCCGGTCTACATGTTGGAGAGGGTTTAAATGTACTTTATAGTACCAAGAATTTAGGAGGGTTTATTTCTGCCTAAATATGGGATGGGACAAATTGTATTTACCTGAAGGCGTTTTCCAGTGATTGATAACTGAATGCTACAAGTTTCCAAATAATCATCATTCTCCTCTCACACTTAACCCTTTCCCTCATATAGACGCTTTCTGACGCCTCTGCAGCAGACGGCTATTTGAAAACATAGTGACAAAAGAAGAAATTGCACAGAACGTGCAATTTCTCCTTTTGCCACAATGTTTTCCACTTTTTGTCACAGGTTTATAATCCATTCAATTATGGAGATTTTCTATGTTTTGACAAAATACGTTCAAAGTCGTCTGCTGCAGAATTGTCGTATGAGGGAAAGGGTTAACCCTTTTCTCTCATATGACAATTCTGCAGCAGACGACTTTGAACATATTTTGTCCAAAAATCTCTATAACTGAATGGATAACCTATGATTAAAAGTGGAAAACATTGTGGCAAATGGAGAAATGGCTCGTTTTGAGCAATTTTTTCTTTTGTCACTATGCTTTCAAAAAGCCGTCTGCTGCAGGCATCAGAAAGCATCTATATGAGGGAAAGAGTTAACATCTATTGGACTGTTCATATAATTATGTTGAATTTGGTCTGTTCAGAGGCTTGTTTAAATTATTTTCAAAAATTAAATAAATCTGTAGCAGATAGCAAATTTTGTTAGCAGAAACCTAGCAAGGAAACTCAACAAGGTGTATGGAATCACAGTTATCATAATAAAACTAAATAATGTTGAAAAGAAGTATACAAACCCAATAAATCCAGTCAACAAATTGTTAAATATACAGATTATTCAATCAATTAACCAAGCTTTCCCTAAAACCATACAACTCTGAAAGCATTCTCAGTGCTCTACAATAGATTAATTTTAGTACTGTGTTCTGAAACAACATGTTGTTCTGTTGGATTTCAAGAATGCATTTGTTGATACAGAAGACTTGTCAATATATCCTGTTATTTGTTGTCATTAGGGATATATGTCACTAACCTGAGCATCCTCCACTTAAGTCAGTCCAATGTGACAAGGTGATAATGTGCAGCAGAGACCTTTGAAAACATCTAGGCAAAATACAAATATGCAGCAGACAACCTAGAAAACATCTAGACGTATTGTATTGTGAATAATTGTATGAAGTAATATCGAAATCCATTCAAGCATATGGAAGATTGAAGCCCGGACAAGGACATTTCGGTTGGACTGACAGATGGACTGACAAACGCGAGCAAACGAAACGGTGCCCAAACGGTCTCTGATTGATGGGCAATATTATTGAACAGCAGAGACCTTTGAAAACATCTAGGCAAAATAAATTAAGAGTTAAATATTATTGAATGGAGTTGAAAACACTGTGGCTTTAAATATGAGCAATTTCTCCTATTGCTGCAAGGTTTTCAAGAGTCCATCATCTGCTGCAAAATGTGTCAAAATGTGGGAAAGTGTTAACCCTTTCCCTCATACGACAATTCTGCAGCAGACGACTTTGAACGTATTTTGTCAAAACATAGAAAATCTCCATAATTGAATGGATAACCTATGACTAAAAGTGGAAAACATTGTGGCAAAAGGAAGAATTGCACATTTTGTGCAATTTCTTCTTTTGTCACTATGTTTTCAAAAAGCCGTCTGCTGCAGAGGCGTCAGAAAGCGTCTATATGAGGGAAAGGGTTAATTAATTCATGAAGAATTAAGAGACTGATGTCTTGAATCAGAAACAGTGTCTCAAATTTCACCTGGAATATTAATGCTTGATTAAAGTTCCTCTGACTAAGGCTTTTACTTCCTCTCTGAACTCTTTGCCACATGCAGACACATTTGTATAATTTAATAATAATCTGCAGATTCGTTGTATTTGACGCCTCTGCAGCAGACGGCTTTTTGAAAACATTAAGTGTCAAAAGAAGAAATGGTTCAAAACAAGCAATTTCTCCTTTTGCCACAATGTTTTTAGTCATAGGTTATCCATTCAATTATAGAGATTTTCTACTTGTTGAAAAAATATATTGTTCAATGTCGTCTGCTGCAGATTTGTTGTATAATATGCTGGAAAGGGTTAAACCTTCACTTGTTGAATGCACATAATATTAATTTTTATCTTTCTGCAATATCTCACTTCATCAATTCAAACTGCATTTCCAATGTTTTATTCCATGTTCCTTAGATGCTTCCAAAGTTTTTAACCCTTTCCCACATACAACAAATCCCAGCAGACTTAAACAAGAGTGCTACGGAGCGAACGCTCTTCTGTTTTTTAATGAGTTTCCAAGTCCAAAAAGGGGCAAAAGTGAATATTTATTAAAGCCAGAGTTATGTGACTTGGTATAGACATGTGTATTGTTTTTAGAAACA
This sequence comes from Serripes groenlandicus, assembly GCA_031761405.1. Taxonomy (NCBI): domain Eukaryota; kingdom Metazoa; phylum Mollusca; class Bivalvia; order Cardiida; family Cardiidae; genus Serripes; species Serripes groenlandicus. Next base: position 5,183,578 of record JASEVX010000010.1, on the reverse strand, counting down.
TGTGTACTATACTAAGCTTCGTTTGAATATCTGTAACTGTTTTTGAGTTATGAGGTAAGGTTAAAATTTTGTGATGACAACGCAGACTACGACACCAAGGGTATCACAATTAATAGCCAGATTTGTTTTCTTCGCTGCTACATATGGGACAGGGTTAACTGAAATAAATAGTGCAACAGCAAACTGCACTAATAGATTACACTTTTCATTTTGGGATGTGCCAAGTGTCTGAGGATATCAACCCTTTCCCACGTATAGAGCTTTTTGATGCCTCAGCAGCAGACGGTTTTTGAAAACATTGTGACAAATGGGGAAATTGCTCAAAACAAGGAATTTCCCCATTTGCCACAATGTTTTCAACTCTATTAAAAAAATTATCCTTTCATTTATGGAGATTTTAGCAATTCTGGTCTGGATATTTTCATAGTCGTCTGCTGCAGAATTATCGTATGTGGGAAAGTGTTATTTGAAGACATTAATTTCACAGGTGTCCCCCAATTTATCTGAATTCCACATTGATGCAAAGGGTACAGGTATCTGAGAGACAGTAATTCTATACCTTACCAAATTTCTCTCTCTACCTGTTGTAGAGAAATTTCCACTGGTCGATAATCACCCAAATTTCCTTGTCACCCCCATAAAACAAGACTGTGCATGCTTTGAACATTAATTCAGGCAACCATTCCATGATCTAAGTCATGAAATGCCTGACTTGAATAAATCAACCTCCAGAGTGATCCAGACCAAAAGTTTTGGCACTTTAATCCCTTCACATCCTTACCCTTATTAGGATAGGATATTCTTTTTCAAAATAAAACATTCCCACATGCAGACAGACGCATTTTGAAATATATCTGCATCAGATGTCTTTTAAAAATGTTGTGTCTAAGAGAGGAAATGGCAAATAATGAGCAATTTCTACTTTTGACACAATTTTTTGAACTCCTTTCAATTAGTACTCTTTCATTGACAGAAAATTTGTTTCATATTTTTACCATGATATTTGTCAAAGTCAGCTTGTGAAGATATAGACACTTGTGAAAGCCTCTGTAGCAGTCGACTTTTGAAAACATTGTGACAAAAGGAGAAATTGGTCAAAACAAACAATTTCTCCTTTTGCCACAAATTATGTTTTCAACTTTGTTTCATACCTTCATTTAAAAAGAGTTTTCCTATTCTCGCCTAGACGTTTTCAAAGTCGTCTGTTGCAGATTTGTTGTATGTGGGAAAGGGATAGGAGAGATAACCTGAGCGCCTGCAATTCCAATTAACATATTCAGATACATGATCAACAATTATAAATGAAACAAAGCAAACTTCTCAAACACCGATAAAACCATGATAGACCAGTTCATCTTGGTTTCTTCATAAGCCCTCAGAAATGCTTCAACATTCAGTTTCCCATAGAAATCTTAGGATTAGCATCAACAGTTTTTTAGTCGATCAAAAGGTAAGGTTGGAAATAGCAGTGTCACAAAGCGTCCCAAGCTCTATTCATCTCCGTCTTAAAGTCCGCGGCAATGAATTATTCCACTTCAATTCAGCCGGAGCATTCAATACAATACATCTTTTCAATGGTAGGGGAACTTTTTGTGTATGCTGCAGTGGATTTTTGTCAAGTTTTATATTTCAAGCCTCAAAGACCAAACATTTGGCTAATAGATTTCTTTCTCTTCCCTTTTCCCACTTGTAGACGCAATTATAGACACATATGCAGGTGACGTCTTTTGATAAAATTGCGGCAAAAATATGAACTACTTATAACAAATTACATGTATTACCCATTTGCCTCCATGTTTTAAAATATATTAAATAACTACTTTCATTTAGTGATTTTCCATATTTTGCCCAGATGTTCTGCAAGTCGTCTGCTGATTTGTTGATTGCTGAGGAAAGGATTTAGAGCCGATACATGCAAAAACATGAGTCATATTTTATATTTGCCAAAAGTAAAGGCTCAAGACCATTTCTTTTTCTGTAAACAAATAATGCAACATATTTATATAGGTATATTCTGACAGTAAACAAGAAGTGTAGCCCCATTGTATTTCTCCACATACATTTTCATATTATGAAAGATCTGAAAAAACACCAAGAATGGGCCAGTTTTGTATGGAGCCATTCTTGTGAAAGAATCAACCTGTAGAATTCATAGCCCAAACAAGAACCCATGTGGGTTTGGTGAGAAATCTTTTTCGCCTCTGATTTCCATTAAAATTAAAATGAGGTTTTTGCCAGATACAGATTTCCTTCATTCACCTGTTGAAAAATTATTACAGGTATGAATCATAATAATGTATTTGTTTGATGACATATTATGAGTGTAGATTCAGGACAAGGTACAATACCCTTGCCATGGGATGTTCTAAGTCTGCACATTTGTAATTAACTTATGAACTAATATTCAATTTAATTGCAAAGAACTGATTTAATTTTAGTTTGAATTGAATGAGGGTAAAGATATAACCCTGTCATTTCTCCCTTTTGCCACAATGTTTGAAACTCTATTGAATGATTAAAAAAAATTAAATAGTGATTATTCAATATTTTTGCCTATTTAGATTTTCAAAGTCATTTGCTGCAAATTTGTGCTATGTCAGAAAGTGTTAATATTAAAACCCTTTCCCACATATAGATGCTGTCTGACGCCTATATGCAGCAGATGATTTTTGAAAACTTTGTGGCAAAAGTAGAAATTGCTCATAAGGAGCAATTTCCCCTTTTGCCACAATATTTTCAACTCTATTCAATTCCATATTTTTGCTTAAATGTTTTCAAAGTCATCTGCTGCAGATTTGTTGTATTTGGGAAAGGATTAATTAAAGGAGATGTAAATCTGCAGGTATGCTGACTGCATTTTACCTGTCAACTAATTCATCCTCTAAATGGGATTACATTAAAGCAGTGCTTACAGGAAAGTCATTGCATTTGCAACCAGTGCGCAGATCAAGATCACTCTGCAACTACACATTATCAGATCTAGTACTGCATTTAATGTTGATAAGAAGCATTCAAGCAATAAATCTTTAGTATAACCATATGGTGTGAATGTGCAATTTGATTTTTCTCATTTTGTCACTATATTTGCAAACAACGCCTTCTCCAGAGGCATCGGACAGTGTCTGTACGTGGGAAGGGGTTAAAAAACTGCTTAAGGATTGTTTTTTCTTAGAGCACAGCTCTTCTCTTTTCATTCCTAAGTCCTTTACATCATGAAAGAATTTAAGAGTTGCAACTATTGTATGAAAATGAGAAAGGACTAATTTTCCAAAAATGTTTCCTCCTGTAGAGGCATAAAAGGACATCTGTATAACGGAATAGGTTAACCCTTTCCCTCATATAGACGCTTTCTGACGCCTCTGCAGCAGACGGCTTTTTGAAAACATAGTGACAAAAGAAGAAATTGCACAGAACGTGCAATTTCTCCTTTTGACACAATGTTTTCCACTTTTTGTCATAGGTTATCCATTTAATTATGGAGATTTTCTATGTTTCGACAAAATACGTTCAAAGTCGTCTGCTGCAGAATTGTCGTATGAGGGAAAGGGTTAAACATTTTCCAGTTGCAGACACATTTTAACGCATTTGTAGCAGACGACTTTTCAACTCATCATGGCGAAAGAAACAAATTCTCTTTTTGCCACAATGTTTTCAACTCTTTTCAATAATTATACAATCATTTTCACAGATTTACAATATTATTTCCTAGATGTTGTCAATGTTGTCTGCTGCTGCCAATTTGTTGTGTATGGAAAAGAGTTGAACAGTTTAGACATTAGCACCTCCTAGATGTAACCGCAGCCAAAGTTGAGAGGACAATTATAACACAGCAACGAAATATTCCTCGAGGGCAAGCTGGGACCATTATAACAACACAATGAGTATATCTCTATCTAGATATCCCTTTTCCTCACATAGACGCTTTCTGACGCCTCTTCAGCAGATGGCTTTTTGAAAACATAGTGACAAAAGAAGAAATTGCTCAAAACGAGTAATTTCTCTTTTTGCCACAATGTTTTCCATTTTTAGTCATAGGTTATATATCTCCATTCAATTATAGAGATTTTCTATTGTTTGACAATGTATGTTCAAAGTCGTCTGCTGCAGAATTGTTGTATGAGGGAAAGGGTTAAGATATCCCTTCCTAATTGAAGACACATATGTACCGTAGCAGACTAGCAGACGACCGTTGAGAAATATGTTTCATCTTGAACACTGAATTGATACTTTTGCGTCCTAGTAGAAAGAAAAATAGTGGGAAATATATTTTTTAATTATCTTAAAATGTTTCCCCTTCTTACACAATGATTTTAAAGAGACAGTTGTATCAATGATGAGGATTTTCTTACCAATAGTCAATATTTGCATTATAGCACTAATACGTTGTTTCTATGAGGGAAAAGGGTTATGGCCAGAAGAGAATGTTTCCACAATGATGCACAAGATATATCAAGACAGGTTACAAACAGGCTGTGGTGACAGACTACACTGTACTCCAAATCTGAAGATATTTTAGAACATTTAAAACTTTAAGTCCTGTACATAACACAATGCTATGGGTAACCATGACATTCGCCTTGTTGAGGTATTTCTGATGGGTACCCACAAGATAGGGTTTTGTATGGAAATAAGGGAGATATTGTTAGAAATGAGACTAATCTTAGATCTATGATTTATTAAACATAGATGGGAGGAGGACCTCAGATCTTCACAAGGTCATTTCTTGTGGAACAAGGACCATAAAAATGTTTTACAACAAAATATCTGGCAGTGCCTTCAGGCAATTATAACTACGCTTCTTGTCATTTTGCTGTGAACAATGCACCGAAATACTCCGCGGTTCAACCGCTCTATTGTCAAGTCTCCATCTCTACCTGGTCACCGGAATAATGCCTGTAAATGTCAACGAGACAGGACATAAAAACCACATAACCCTTTAACCTGGTCTTACTGAATTCCTTTAGTCAGATTCATCTAATCAGATAATAGACAAAAGAGTGTTGTTAAAAACATTTTGATTTAATAGCAATTTTAAACTCATCATTTCTTAACACTTAAATTTCAGTGCCATTAAAATCAAAATCACCCAAGAATTTAAATATATATATAAATGTATTACTTCAAATTCGAAGCATTATAATTCATTACGATAAATTAAAAACAAAGTTGAAATATCATTTTACAATTCAAAGAGACAGAGAATTTCTTTAACTAAGAGTATAACAGATGTTTTATATCAAAACCAAAATAAAATCTTAAACTTAATCTACAGGTATTGCAACGTGTTTCCGACAATGTCAATGGGAAAACACCAAACCATTAAAATGATCGAGGACAGTTTTATTCCAGCCCGGGCCAATCTGTCATTCCTACAGGTAGGTTCATTTGTAATGGGTTCCATTATCCTGTCATTTGATGAACAGCTTTCTGACAAGGACAAATACCTTGCAATGGAGGCTACTGCCCAAATTTGGGACAGGGCCTTGGAAAGGGTTTTTTAAAAACCTTCTTGTTGAAGTGGGGCGTTCTCCTTGAAGGAGAATGTTGAAAAAAGTGAAAGGGCAGTTTGAGTAAACAAGCATGTCCATTATGATAAATAGAGCATTCTGTGGAAATCTTGAAGCTCTGCTAATTACATAGGTTATTACCAAATTGAAAAATGTTAACCCTTTTCCACATACAACAAATCTGCAACTTTGAAAACATATAGGCCAAATGTAAACCTTTCGTTAATTGTCTAGGCAATAATCAGACAAGAGACCTGCTTACACCCAGTCCAAACTAATGACAAACATATGTGTTTACAAATAGTGAAAATCTCAAAATACACAGACATGAAAAAGACTTTGACATCCTTGTCCAAAGAACAGGATTTCCCTGGGAGTCCTCAAATACAACATGTTTGTTTAACAAACTGAAGAACCTTCCAAGTCTTTTAATTGTTTGCCAAACAAATGGATTCACCCTTCATCCTTATTTAATCTTCTCACATTGGCTAAAACAATCTGCTAATCCAATGCCATATTCAGTACTACAATCCCCAAGTGCGAGCTTGTGGAAATTTCATACAAATTTACCATTCAATGTGTTACACAGTAAAAACATACATGTTCTGATTGCCTTTATGCTTTGACAAGGCCAAGGGCAATTGCTTACCTCTGAAATTGCAAATATAACTGAATTAAAATACTAAAGGATGCATGATGAAATGGCATCCTTCAATCTATGACTTATCTTTAATTAAATAACTAAAGTACACGTTTTGACTGTGACATCTGAAACAGCGACTTTGGCCACTTGTCTTAAAACTCAATGCAATGATAAATTAACCCTTTCCCTCATACAGCAATTTTGCAGCAGACGACTTTAAACATATTTTGTCAAAAAATAGAAAATCTCTATAATTGAACGGATAACTTATGACTAAAAGTGCAAACAATTGTGGCAAAAGGAGAAATTGCTTGTTTTGAGCAATTTCTTCTTTTGGCACTATGTTTTCAAAAAGCCGTCTGCTGCAGAGGCGTCAGAAAGAGTCTTCTGCTGCTGATTTCTTGTATTTGGGAAAGAGTTCAAAAGCAGCCATTCAGTCCTTCTTCATATAACCTAACAATATACAGTTCCTTTCCCAAGAAAAACTGTATTTGAATTAAAACTGTTTGAGGTCAAGGACTTAGGGTCATAGGTCATCTATCCAAGCACAATCTTTTCTTTGCAATGATAAGCTGATTAAAAAACCCTTTTCCCATGTTCGTACTATTTCAAATTAAGACTTAAAATTACTGTTGTCCTTAGAACACATTCTAAGCAATAATTATAGTTATATTACCATTTATGAATTTGCCACACTAAAAAGGAAAGCAAACCAATTGGGGTTTTGCACCATGTTTTCATAATAAAGCCTAAAATTTGAGGACCCAAATATCATAGCACTGCATGTATTGAATGTATATGTACTAAGCACATAATTGGATAACTGTTGGTCACATTTCGTTATGATTAAAATCAAAACTTATTTGACAACTCCAGCAGACAAGACCATGTTCAGATAAAGGCTAAACCTTTTCCACATACAACACATCAGCAGCAGATGAGTTTTAAAATGTCATGCTAAAAATATGCAATATCTCTATACACAAAAGTATGATTATTGAATACAGATTAAAACATTGTGACAAAAGAGAAAATGCTCAATTTTTCCCTTTTCCAGAATGTTTTCAATAGTCATCTGCTGTAGATGCATCAAAATGTGGGAATTGGTTAAGGGTTCAAATATCCTTAAATGTAATATCAGCAATCCGACAGGAACTAGAAGATAAAAGGTCAGTTATGACAATACTTCATTTCAATGACTTCAGTAAGTCCTAATATCCTAGGACCAAGGATATGCATTAACATTAAACTTTGGAGCTCCTTGTATAAACCTGGATACTTACTTATAAGGGGGAAATGGCATCTGTATCCTAGTTCAGAGTATGCCCTTAACCCTTGCCCAGTTGTGAAGATGCATTTTGACGAATTTGATGCTTTAGATGCGTCAAAATGCATCTACATGTTCAATTAATGACTTTACAAATTTAATTTTTTCCCATGTTGTATGACTGTATGCATTGGAAGCTATATTGAATAAAAGAAAATCAAAGTACTGAAAGTCTGGGTCAGAACCAGTACTCACTACCTCACCACATGGACTATTCAATTGTTGCAGACGCACTTTGATGCTTCTGCAGCAGACAACATTTGAAAACATTGTTGCAACAAGAGAAATTACAAGATGAGCAATTTCTCCTTTTGTCACATAATAATTTCCATTCTATTCAATGATTATACTTTATTTACTGAAATTATCCATAATTGGAAGTCCCAGAATACACAATACAGAACTCAAGCCCCTTCAAGGACCTCTAAGCTGTCAGAGAGACCAACTTTTGCATTAGAACAAATCAAGCCCCAGGGCAGCAATTAATGTTAGCAGAAAATGAGAAAACCAACCTATCACTTTTGACAACTGACCATTCTAGTGGTACCTGAGACGGTCTCTTACCTTTCAGAATGACCAAAAATTACCACACAGGTATAAAACGTCTTTGGACATTTACCAATAATGACCAGTGAATATTCATTACAGTTTCCTTGTATTGAATCCCTGGAGTGTCAATATAGTCAAACCCATCAATGCATTCACAGGTAAACACTTTTCCCTCATTAACCCAGTGCTGCAGCAAAACTTATTAAAGACTGCCAATCTCAAAATGGAGAACCTTTTTTTTCTTTAAATTAAAAAGAATAATTTTGCATAGCCATAGAGTTATTTATCATGGCTGAGTAGTTATCATGGGGTATCCTGGACCCTAACATTAACCCTTTCCCTCATATAGACGCTTTCTGACGCCTCTGCAGCAGACGGCGTTTTGAAAACATAGTGACAAAAGAAGAAATTGCACAAAACGTGCAATTTCTCCTTTTGCCACAATGTTTTCCACTTTTTGTCATAGGTTATCCATTCAATTATTTTCTATGTTTTGACAAAATACGTTCAAAGTCGTCTGCTGCAGAATTGTCGTATGTGGGAAAGGGTTAACTCTTTGCCACATACAACAAGTCAGCAGCAGACTACTTTGAAACCATGGCACACTCTCGAAACTATGGAACATTTTAAAAAAGCCAAGTATGAATAATGAGTAGTGGTGACGAAATAGTAGCAAATGGCGAAATTGCTTGTTAAGAGCAATTCATCCATTTGCCCAAATGTTAACAAAAAAACATTTGTTGCAGAGGCATCAGAAAGCCTTTGTATGTGGGAAAGGGGGGTTTAAAAACACAACAAGGCACCAAAACAGAGCTAGGTTTAAATTTCTTTTAAATGTTGATTATAGAAAATTATAAATTTGCTCATCATGTTTTCAAGTCTTCTGTTGCATAGGTAAAGATGCGAGATATGGCAAAGATATTGAAAATCTTTATAAATGAAAGCATCATAATTGAATAGAATTGAACATTTTAGGGCAAAATGAGAAATTGCTCACAATGAGCAATTTCTCCTTCTGCCACAATGTTTTCAAAAGTTGTCACACTGGGAAAGGGTTAACCTGCCTGCAGCAGACAACTTTGAAAACGTCTAGACAAAAGCACAGAAAATCCCTTTAAATGAATGAACAATAATTGAATAGAGTTGAAAACATGGTGACAAAAGGTGAAATTGCTCATATTGAGCAATTTCTTCTTTTGTTGCCATGATTTCAAAAAGCCGTCTGCTGCAGAGGTGTCAGAGAGCGTCTATATGAGGGAAAGGGTTAATGCTAATGTTACTGTTATACAGTTTCCATAGCCAAAGGGAGGGGCCACATTCCTCTCTATAAGGCAAACTCAGATCATGATAAATCATCCAATATGACACTTACAGACCAACCATAAAATGAATTCTATTGGACCCTTTATCTGATGCAGACAACATTGAAGCATCAGTAGAAGACAACTTTTCAAAACATTGAGACAAAAAGGAGAAATTGCTCATATTTCTCCCTATGCCACGACGCATTTCAACTCTATTCAATAGTTGTACTCTTATTTATGGAGAATTTTTAAATATTTGCCTAGATGTTTCCAAAGTTGTCTGCTGCATTAATTAGCTGTATATGGGAAAGGGCTATTGGACCCTTACCTGTGTAACCATTAAGGATATAACCTTTTACCAGATAAATACATCTGCCTCTGAAGCAAAGACCTTCGTAATTATATTGTCATCAGAAAAGACATTAAATCCGAGGACATAGATGGACCTTAGTAATAATATCGCTCAAACTTGATAGTTTTCATTCATTGGTCTTATAATTACTCTAAAAAACTTAGGAAAACAAGCAAAGCACCCTGATAGTAATTTCTACTGATCAGAATAATCCTTACAATCTTGCTAGAGGGTCACCCAAGGAGGGTTCCAACTTATTTTAAAATCAGGCCTTTACTTTTGGTCAAGGACCCTTTTTGCCAATTTTGTTTTCAAATTAGGCATATACTTTTGGTCAAGAAGATCTTAATGTTTTCACTAAATATTATAATATATATCAGGAAAACAATATCCGCCCCCCCCCTAAGTGGCCATGTTTTACAACAAATCAGAATAGTTTAAAGAATCTTGGTAGAGGTTTACACAAGGGTTATTTCAACCAAATCATTTTCAAATCAGGCAAGTACTCTTTGACAAGATTATTTTTTATAAAGTTCTGCATGAAATTAAGTTCTTTGAGTAATTTTGATACAGAACCACACGTAAGGAACATTCCTGTGCAATACATTTGTAATAGGTCCAATAGTTTTAAGGAGAAGTTGATTGCAGGAAAATGTCAACGGACAGACGGCACGGTGAGCTATCACATTATAGCTTTTATCACATTAACCCTTTCCCTCATATAGACGCTTTCTGACGCCTCTGCATTTTTCGACAAAATATGTTCAAAGACGTCTGCTGCAGAATTGCCGTATGTGGGAAAGGGTTAATCATAAGGTTGAGGAAATCTGTACATTGCCAGACAAAAATATGACTTGGGTTTCCCATAATATTTTCAAAAAGGTCATTGATAATCAACATAATTTATGTGAAATATGCCTTATTCATACATTTACAAGTGATAAAAATGTCAAAATAGGAACTAACAACCATAAAAGGCACATTTATGGGCCAAATTGTATCCATAGACATTATTCCTGCCATTTTAGGTCATCAGATTGTGAACACCTGCAGGTTTGTTTAATGCTATTCTCTTCCCTCATGGAATAGTATGCGTGAATGTTACATCTACCAGGGAAGACATTTGAAAACATTGGCGGAAAAGTTGTTTTCAATGCTGTAGTAATTATTTAAATTATATTTTGAAAATAGATTGACCCCATAGTAAGATTATACATTATTTCACTCACTGCTCTTAAAAAATACGGTACCTTTGTGAATGTTGGTATTTGTCTTCCTTTTTTCCCTATGTAAGCCAATCTACAAACATTCACTAAAGTACCGAGTCTACGTTTTCAGCAAGTGCAGTAGACCAAAATGAATGATGTATTCTGAATCTGCAGTCAATTAGTTTTTGCAATACTTCTAATTATATAATCTTAATGTAACAAGTTTTACCTTCAATGTTTTCAAATCAAACAATTCTGAATAAGGCATATCAGGTCAACAAACAGCTAACGACACACTGAAAAACCTGCATAACAGTTTATATAAACCCTTTCCCACATGCATCAAATCTGCAGCAGATGACTTTGAACACATACAGGCAGAAATATGGAAAATCGCCATATATATATATGAAAGTATAGTCATTGAATAGAGTTGGAAACCTTGAGGTAACATGAGAAACTTCTCCTTTTTTCAACAATTTTTTCACTAGTCGTCTGCTGCAGATGGGTCTGAATGCGGCTGCAAATGGGAAAAGTGTTAAGGCACCACATTTGCATTCCTCAGAACAGTGACTCAGGTTATATGGCTATCGGAGGGAAATACCTGCCACATTTTTGGTTACACCTGTAATCGGGCAGTCATGTGACATGCAGAGACATCCCCAGCAATCTATCACTGAAATTATCATAGAGATCCAGGTAAAGATGGAATACCCTATTAACAGGTTTAAAATGTCTCCATCTTGTTTCTGCAGCAAAACATATGAACATGGAGACTCTGGTTACATCATTAACACTTTCTCACATAAAGCAAATCTGTAGCAGATGACTTTGAAAATGTCTACTTAAAAATATGGAAAACCTCTAAAAGTGTAGGTTTAATTACTGAAAAAAGTTGAAAACATTGTGGCAAAAGGAGAACTTGTTTGTTGTTTCTTCCTTTGTCACGATGTTTTTCAAAAGACGTCTGCTGCAAAGGCGTCAGAAAGCGTCTGTTTAAGCGCACCTAACATTTTTTTTTCTGGCATTGTGGCACCAAGGCAACTAATTCAAAATTAAGACACCCATGTTTATAGCTCTCTTTACCAACTGAGCTTTATAGCTGCTCGAATTGTATGTGGGAAAGGGTGCAATATTGAATATAATCCATTTGGGACCAATCTGGAACTTTAACCCTTCCCCTCATATATACGCTATCGGACGCCTCTGCAGCAGACGGCTTTTTGAAAACATCTTGACAAAAGAAGAAATTGCACAAAACGTGCAATTTCTCCTTTTGCCACAATGTTTTCCACTTTTAGTCATAGGTTATCCATTCAATTATAGAGATTTTCTATGTTTTGACAAAATACGTTCAAAGTCGTCTGCTGCAGAATTGTCGTATGAGGGAAAGGGTTAAAAGAAAAGGATCTTCCAGTGTATCCAACATACATTTACCATTGCCATGCCTCCAGGGCATTCAGTTCTATCAATCCTTCACAATCTCTACTGTCCACTTTCCTGTCAAATGTCAAATGGAGCGGTCAATGAGGCCGAAATAAATCCCTTTACCTGTTGTTGTTGGCATGGAGGGTTCTTTGGAGAAAAGTTTAACCCTTTTTTAATTAATATTAGAAATGCGCTTTGACGCATCTGCAGCAGATGACTTTTGACAAAATCATGGCAAAAGAAAATATTGAGCACTTTAAACAATTTCTCCTTTTGTCGCAGGTTTATAAATATATATATGCATCAGACATCTATAGTCTCATTTTTTAGAGATTTTCCCTATTTTTGCCTAAAAGTTTTCTGCTGCAGATTTTAGCATAATGTATGTGGGTAAGTAAAGTGGATAAATGTATTTCCCTCATATAGACGCTTTTTGACGCCTCTGCAGCAGACGTCTTTTTGAAAACATAGTGACAAAAGAAGAAATTGCACAAAACGTGCAATTTCTCCTTTTGCCACAATGTTTTCCACTTTTTGTCATAGGTTATCCATTCAATTATAGAGATTTTCTATATTTTGACAAAATATGTTCAACTATAGTTTGGAGAGCAGAGCTCTAGATAAGGGGCTTTTCGCAAATTCTAAAATCTTTATTTAACCTCCAAAACCTATGTTGTGGGTACTCAAAAATATTGTTACAGTGAGACAATTCTTTTGAGTAACCACAACATAAGTTTTAATGATTGCTTACAAATATATTGTGGAAGCAAGACCTGTTCCCTCTTCCTCAACCGTTCCCCTCATATAGACGCTTTTTGACGCCTCTGCAGCAGACGTCTTTTTGAAAACATAGTGACAAAAGAAGAAATTGCACAAAACGTGCAATTTCTCCTTTTGCCACAATGTTTTCCACTTTTTGTCATAGGTTATCCATTCAATTATAGAGATTTTCTATATTTTGACAAAATATGTTCAAAGTCGTCTGCTGCAGAATTATCGTATGAGGGAAAGGGTTATCTAGCCCTCTGAACCTGAGTATAGATTGCCTGCTTTTACTGGCAAACTAATATGTTACGTACTGGGTATCAGTGCAACAAGACCAATTATGTTTTGCCCCCTTTATCACAATGTTTTCTATCTTGTCTCAAACATGTATTATCATTTGTGCAGATTGTAATAATCATAAAAGCATTCAGTCTCATTTAATTTGTAGAAGACTTGTATGGCATGGCAATAATAGCTAAATTGGGCTGAAAGCGCATGAGCCAAATCAAACCAATTGCATGCATATGCAAACAGCAAAGACACAGAAGGTATTAAAAGTCTTTGAAATGTTTTAAACTTTATTCAATAACTAATCCTTTACCACATACAACAAATCTGCAGCAGACGACTTCAATAATTTTTTAACAGAGCTGAAAACAAAGTCGCAAGGGGAGAAATTGCTCATGTATCCGCTGTATAAGAGAATTAGGGTTCAATGGGTATAAAGTACATAAAAGGAAACATTTCTAGAAACAGTCAATATTGCCATGATCTATGGTTTTATACAAATATCTTCAAGGCATTAAGTTGATAAACATCTTTGATCAAAATCAGGTCTTTAAATTCAGCATTTCCTGGTTTTTGATTTATGTATTATTGAACATTTTATATAACTGGTTGAAAAAAACACTAAAAAGGTGACTTCGATCTTTACAAACTAAGTGAAATACAAATCTTTTCTGTGTTTACCCAGAATGCTTTTACGTATTCATTTATTATCCTACAATTACAAGAAACTTAATATCTAGTTAAAAATATAGACTACACTGTAATCTCTAGAAAGAGTTTAGAGCAAATTCTACTTTTGTCACAATGTTTTCATAAGTAGTCTGCTGCAGAAAGCATCAGTCTGTATGAGGGTAAGGGGGGGGTAACCCTTTCCCTCATACGACAATTCTGCAGCAGACGGCTTTGAACGTATTTTGTCAAAAAATAGAAAATCTCCATAATTGAATGGACAAGCAAATTCAGAGAATTATGGTCCCCCGCCAGGGTCAAGGTCACAAATATTGGTATTGATGGAAAGGGGTTGTCACAAGGAATACACATGTGAAATATGAAAGCAGTACCTATTACGGTTCAGAAGTTATGACCAAGGTTAAAGTTTTTGTGACAGCGTGACTGACGGACGGACTGACGGACTGACTGACGAATGAGAACTAATAGTCCCCACGCTTTCGCTAAAGCGGGGGACAATAACCTATGACTAAAAGTGGAAAGCATTGTAACAAAAGGAGAAATTGCTCATTTTGAGCAATTTCTTCTTTTGTCACTATGTTTTCAAAAAGCTGTCTGCTGTAGAGGCGTCCGAAAGCGTCAATATGAGGGAAAGGGTTAAGAAATATCATCTTATATTGATTATGAAGCTTCTTTGATGAGGTTTTTACAACTTATATTAATCCTTTCCCTCTTACAGACACTCTTTTGACAAACCTGCCGTAAGTAGTTCAAAAGTCGTCTGCTGCATTAAATTGTGTCAAAACGTGCCTGCAAACGGGAGAGGGTTAACCCTTTCCCTCATACGACAATTCTGCGGGCCGACGACTTTGAACATATTTTGTCAAAAAATAGAAAATCTCCATAATTGAATGGATAACCTATGACTTAAAGTGGAAAACATTGTGGCAAAAGGAGAAATTGCTTGTTTTGAACAATTTCTCCTTTTGTCACTATGTTTTCAAAAAGTCATCTGCTGCAGAGGCGTCAGAAAGCGTCTATATGAGGGAAAGGGTTAAAGAACAGGTGAATAATTCAAGTCTTTCAATTTCCAATTGCTCTGTTGCATTTCACTGAATCTAACAGTTAACAGTCCCTCAAAAAGACATCTTTGAACACCTGTTAAAACCTTTACCGCATACAGTAATTCTGAAGAAAAAACGAGCAATTTCTACATTTGCCACAATGTTTTCAACTTCAATTATATTTTCATATACGGAGGCATTCCAATTTTTAGTCTAAATAATTTCAAAGTCGTCTGCTGCAGATTTGTTGTATGTGGGAAAGGGTTCATGCTATCTTACAGTTTCAGTTTCTCACTTACAGATCTTTAAAATGTATCTGCATGTGAATTAGGAGTGAAATAAGACTGCTGTAACAGGGTTATAGACATACAAAAAATGTCGGGCCCAACCTGCTGCATGGCATCTCCGGATTTATGCAAATTAGGTGTTTGCGACAGAACAACAGCCATGCAAAAACTGGGTTGTCTGCTTTATTGACAATCAGAGTACCAGAGATAGATTCATTAAAACATTTAACCCTTTCCCACATATCTGGAGCAGACAGTTTTGAAAACATTTTGTTGAAAATATGAAAATAATTGTGGCAAGAGAAGAAACTGCTCATAATGGGGTATTCAGAGGTCATCTGCTACAGTTTACATTATATATTTCATGCTGGCCCATTAAGACCCATTTTGACACATCTACAGCACATATTTTGTTAAAAACATTGTGGCAAGGAAGAATGAAAACAGTAATAAGAGCAGTAGTTCTTTTGCTTTTTGCTTTATTTTCCTTTTTGAAAAAGGTACTTTATTTGTTGAAGTTTTCCGAGTACTCTATTTTCACTATCACACAAGGTCAAAATACCAAAACGGATCCAATCAAACAGTTCCAGTGCATCCTGCACATATTAACTCTTTCCCACATACAATAAATCTGCAGTAGACGACTTTGAAATTATCAAGTCCAAAATATAGAAAATCTCTCTAAATTGAACAGAGTTGAATGTAAAAATTGCTCATTTTGAACAATTTCTCCATTAAATTTTGACACTATGATTTCAAAAGTCAACTGCTTCAGGTGTCAGAAAGCTTCTACATGAGGGAAAGGGTTAAGAATGAATTTAAACTCATTGTCTCAATATATTCAATGCATTTTGGTGAAGGTAATAAACTAATTTATAAGCAAAACACATGTTTTTTTTTAGGGACTACATGTATTTGGTGTAATTTGACCTATGAAGAGCAGGGGAAGTAAATCACATGAACTGGTCCCTATTATCTTGTCTGCATCCTAGTAGGGAACCAATGTTAATGACCTTCAAGACAAGTCTATCAGTTGTTAATGAGAGAATTAAGTACTATAAAATATTGGCATACATGTCTTAAAGGGCAATATTAATCATTTGTCTGCCATGATATTAACCCTTTCCCACCTGCAGCCGCATTTTGATGCAAAAGCAGCAGACGACGTTTGAAAACATTGTGGCCAAAGTTGAAATTGCTCATGAGGAGCAATTTCACCTTTGGCCACAATGTTTTCGACTTTATTTTAACAATTATGCTATCTTTTATGGAGATTTTAGCTTTTTATCACTATGTTTTCAAAGTTGTCTGCTGCAGATTTGTTGTATGTGGGAAAGAGTTAATACAGTTGTCTGCTACAAACATATCTGTAGAAAAACATGGAACAGTTTGACAATTACAGGTTGTATTTTTAGATAGAGCAGAGAACATATTTTTTTTTAAATAAATGGACCAGTAGTACAGGTAACTTACCCAAGAAACGCTGTGATATAACTGAACAATTGTTGAAAGCGGTGTAAAACACCAAACAATCAATCAATCAGGACAACAAGACAGTTACATAACCCTTTCCCACATTCAACAAATGTCCTGCAGACAATTAAGAAAACATCTCGGCACAAATATAGCAAATCTTTGAAAATAAAGTGATTGTTTAACCCTTTCCCATATATAAACGCTTTCGGACGCCTCTGCAGCAGACGGCTTTTTGAAAACATAGTGACAAAAGAAGAAACAATTTCTCCTTTTGCCACAATGTTTTCCACTTTTAGTCATAGGTTATCCATTCAATTATGGAGATTTTTTATGTTTTGACAAAATATGTTCAAAGTCGTCTGCTGCAGAATTGTCATATGAGGGTAAGGGTTAACCCTTTCCCATATATAGACGCTTTCTGACGTCCCTGCAGAAGACAACTTTTGAAAACATTGTGACAAAGGCCACACTGTTTTCTACTCCATTTAATTATTGCCCTTTCATTTATTGTGCTTTTTCATATTTTAGCTTAGATCAATTTGAAAGTCGTCTGCTGCAGATATCTTGTAAGTGGGAAAGGGTTAACAGGTTTGGAAACATTCTGGCAATAGTCATCTGTTGCAGAGGTGTTAAAATACATCTGCATTTGGGAAAACGTTAATTTGATTGCTCAATTTGAACAAATTTTCCTTTTTCTAGTCCGTCATTGTTTGCGCAAATTGACTGCTGCCTAAATGATGTCTGTATCCTGGAAAAGGTTAAACCTTTCCCTCATACAACAAATCTGCAGAAGACGAATTTTAACATATTTTGTCAAAAATTAGAAAATCTCCATAATTGAATGGATAACCTATGACAAAAAGTGGAAAACATTGTGGCAAAAGGAGAAATTGCACGTTTTGTGCAATTTCTTCTTTTGTCACTATGTTTTCAAAAAGCCGTCTGCTGCAGAGGCGTCAGAAAGCGTCTATATGAGGGAAAGGGTTAAATGATGTCTGCATCCTGGAAAGGGTTAACCCTTTCCCACATACAACAAATCTGCAGCACATGACTGTCAAAATATTTAGTCAATAATACGGAAAGGTGTCCATAAAGGAAAGTATAATATTTTAATTGAGTTGAACTTTTGAAAACATTGTGACATATATAATGAGCAATTTCTCATTTCGCAACAAAATGAGAAATTGCTCATTATATATGTCACAATGTTTTCAAAAGTCGTCCGCTGCAGAGGCATCAGAAAGCATCTTTATGTGGGAAAGGGTTAACCCTTTCCCTCATATAAACGCTTTCGGACGCCTCTGCAGCAGACGGCTTTTTGAAAACATAGTAACAAAAGAAGAAATTGCACAAAACATGCAATTTCTCCTTTTGCCACAATGTTTTCCACTTTTAGTCATAGGTTATCCATTCAATTACGGAGATTTTCTATGTTTTGACAAAATACGTTCAAAGTCGCCTGCTGCAGAATTGTCGTATGAGGGAAAGGGTTAACAGGATGCTATGTCTAACCATTGGCATCTCTATTATCATCTTTTAGCAGGAAATGTGACATTTTGCCCTTATCCAGCAATACAGCTGGCACTGAGGCATCATGGGATTATTTCTCTTTAACCCTTTCCCTCATGTAGACGCTTTCTGACGCCTCTGCAGCAGACAGCTTTTTGAAAACATAGTGACAAAAGAAGAAATTGCACAAAACGTGCAATTTCTCCTTTTGCCACAATGTTTTCCACTTTTTGTCGTAGAAAATCTCCATAATTGAATGGATAACCATTGGATGTTTTGAGAAAATACGTTCAAAGTCGTCTGCTGCAGAATTGTCGTATGAGGGAAAGGGTTGAAATGACAGTCAATATAAATGAACTTACGTCTAATAATTTCGGGTCTTTTTGTTTCTCTGGTTACGAATCACTTAAGGTTTAATTAATATTGGTAGTTACATTAGAAAAGTAGGAAATAAATATAACTAGAAGTGTCAATTTGATAAAAGGATTTCAAAAATCCTCTGTATAGCCCTTTCCCACATACAACAACTCTGCAGCAGACGACTTCTGCCAAAACATCTTGGCAAAAATGTGAAAAATCTCTATAAATATGATTGAATAAAGTTGAAAACATTGTGGAAAAAGGAGAAATTGCTCGTTTTGAGTAATTTCTTCTTTATCCACAATGATTTCAAAAGTCGTCTGCTGCACCCGCGTCAAAATGATTCTTTAAGTGGGAAAGGGATAGGTAAAGCTTTAGAACATTAAATTTGCTAATAAAGTCAATGGAGGGCATTCTGTTTTCCCAACAGTTTCAAATATATTTTCATTTAATTATTCCTCTCCGATATACGGATGCTTTAATTCTGATGCCCATGCAGTAGACCACTTTTGGAAACGTTTGTGGCAAAAGGAGAAATTATGCTCATGATGATCAATTTATCCTTTTGCCACAATGCTTTCAACTATATACAAAAAATACAATTTCATTTCCAATTTTTTCCCTAGATTATTGTTAAAGTCGTATGCTGCATATTTGCTATATGTGGGAGAGGGTTAGCCCATGTACATGATAACTCTAGTGTAACTAGCAGAAATGTGTTTGCGAAAACAAGGGAGAATTTGTCTGAAGAGTTTGGGCACTGTTAAATGTCAGAGAATAAAATTGGATCAAAATCCATGTGGAGAAAATTAGTCTGGCATTCTGTTTCCATTTTTCATCGTTCTGCTTAATTTGTTTCCATATTTTACAATGGAATGGAATAACCCTTCAAAAATTGAAAAGCCCAAATTTAATTTACAATGGAGTGGAATAACCCTTCAAAAATTGAAAAGCCCTGCTTGCCCAAGAACTATTAGGAACAGAAGATCTCTGTAAACCCCTGCTTGCCCTGAACTTTAAGGAATAGAAGACCTCTTGAAAGGTCTTTGAAGAAGAAGCAAGGGTTCAATAAAAGCAAAAAAATGTGGTAAAATGAAATTGCTTTGAAATAGTTAATTTCCATTTCTCACATTATGCTTTCAAAACAGTATTTAAATAAAAATTTCTAGTTAATACATTTCCCCTCCTGACATATATCAAAACATTTAATCCGGAACGCATCATACTTAATTAATCATGTGCTATTTGTTTTAGAGGTCATATATAGGTATAATAATAGACTGGATGGTTACAAGATCCTAATCCCCACAAAGTTTTACACATACAGTGAAACCTGTGATTAAAGACCACTGATGGGAAGAGAACAATTTGGTCTTTGTTCACATGTGGTCTTTAATTACAGGGTCATTTACGCCGAAAATGTGTAATTGGGAAATAAAAGGTGTGGTTGCTATAAACAGGGAATTGCTAAACAAAGGTGGTCTTTAGCACATGTTTGACTGTACATTCAAACCTGTGTTTAAAGACCACCGATGGTAAGTGAACAATCTTGTCTTTGTCACAGGTGGTCTTTAAAAGACAATTTGACATATTTGCTACAGATGTCTTTTGCTTGTTATGAGCAATTACTCCTTTGCCGTAAATACATATTTTCATTGATAGAGATTTACCACATTTGTGCCCAGAATGTTTCCAAAGTTCTACTGCTGCAGATTTGTTGTATGTGGAACATGACTATAAGACTGGTAACTTTGACAGGTAACAGACTGGTTTACCAAAACCTACCTGAAGTCAAGAACCCATCAGATCCCCATGATGGAGTACCAGACATTGGGTGATTGACAGTTAATTCCCAATTTTGTCCATATACGGTCATAGTGTGGTTTATACTATCTATCACCAGAAAGAAAGTGACAGTGTAGAGGTGATTCACCTGTACGAAGACAAGCTCTAGGGGAAATCTTCTGAAGAGAGAGAGCAGAGCATTAACCCTTTCCCACGGACAGAAAGTCGGCAGCAGAAGCCTCAAAAACTATCTGGGAAAAGATATTGAAACTCTCTGTAAATGAAAGAATGATAATTGAATCCAGTTGAACACAAATTCTTAATAAGCAAACTTATCTCTTTTTTGAGAAAACTCCCAAATTTGTTCAAGAATGGTTTTTTGTATGCAAGTTTCCAATCTGATGTGTAAAAATGACCTAAAAGCAACTCCATCTTCAATAACATTCATTAACCCTTTCCTAAATATAGTGAATCTGCAGCCGACGGCTTTGAAAACATCTTCTAGAAATTTATATCCAAAATCTCTGTAAATGGAAAAATTGTTATAGAATAGAGCTGACAACTGTTGCAATAGGACAAATTGCTCATTAAGAGCAATATATTATCTTATTGTCACCATATTTCAAAAAGCGTCTGTAGCAGATGTGTTAAAATGCGTCTGCAAGTAGGAAAATGGCAGGGTTAACTACATATTCCATAAAATAGATCAACTCTTGGACTTCTGGAACAGATTTGCTTAAGTCTGGGCCACAATTAACGCTTTCCCACATACAACAAATCTGCAGCAGACGAAAACATACCATCAGAAATATAAGAAATGTTTTCAAATGAAAGTATGACTAATTAATAGAGTTGAAAGCATTGTGGCAAAAGGAGAAATTGCTCATCTTGAGCAATTTCTCCTTTTGTCACAAAGTTTTCAAATGTCGTCTACTGCAAAGGCATCAAAAAGCTTTTGTATGAGAGAAAGGGTTATAGAACAAAGCAAGGAGACACGTCCAAACCATCTGACCAGTCTCTATACTGATGGCGGCACAACTTACTATTTTTATATATCCCTTTTCCACTTTTGAAGACTTTTGAAGACATTGTAACATTAAAGGGATTTCTCCTTTTGTCACAAAGTTTTCAATTTCTTTCAGCAATTATACCTACAATTATAGATATTTTCCATATTTTTGAGTAAACATTTTTAAAGTCGTCTGCTGCAGAATTGTCACATGTGGGAAAGTAACTGAAATTTCAAGCTTTCAGCCTGACCGCCTTCTTCAGAATCTGATATTCAATTGACTGTTTTAGCATGCATCTTTCTATTTCAATATACTATTTTAATCTTGATATTCCTAGAATTGACTATTGACTCTTCCAAATGTAAAGCAGGACAAGTCCATTATCAAAATTCATTCAGAATGGTTAAGTGGGAGTTCCTGATTCTAGTACCACGTACCAGGATCCCCAGTAGATCCGCGATTTGTAACATGAGTGCCCATTGGCTGAATGAATGAATGACGCAGGTTATTAAAGTACACTTCTGTCAAATAATAGGTGGGAATAATGACAAGACACAAGACATGATGGAAAACTTGGAAAGAAAAAAATCTGTTGGCCTTTAATTAATCTGACATGCTATTTGTAGAATCGGCTGCTTTTAATACTTCTGAGTAAAAAACCCACCAAGGAACATGTGAATGATTGGATAGTTATTTTCATACCACGTTTTAGTATAATCAGAAAGAGGTGAACTTCTCATTTTGAGCAATCTCATCTTTCTCACAATGATTTCAAAAGTCATCTGCTGCAGAGTGGTCACATGTCATCTGTATAAAGGGTTAACTGATTACCACAACTTGTCACCACAATGATGTTATTACCTTTAAGTCAGGTACTTTCCCTTTACCTATAATGTAACTTTTATCACTTACAACCAACCATCTTTCCAGTTTGACTGAAAAAACTAGATGCCCACAGGCAACATGTCGATACCGCTCCAAAGGTTTTGTCACAGACATAGTGCTCTTCCACACAATTGCAACACAAACTGACAAAGAGTTGACCTGATAGCAGTTAATTAAGGGACTTAGTAAATTATGCATCAAAACACATCTACAAGTTGGAAAGGGTTGAATAAAAAGAAAACAATCTCCTTTTTTGCAAATTTTGTTTTCACTTCTGCCATCATCAACTCATCATATTGAACATGTGTGCCCAGCCACTTGGGAATCCTATGATGCAGGGTTTCTCATTTTGACCTTTGACCTCTAAGTGTGACCTTGACCCTTGACAGACAGACCAATGGGTCTTGTGCGCGACACTTCAACTGATCATGGTGAACATGTGTGCCCAGTAACTTGGGAATCCTATGATGCATGGTTGAGATGTGGGCCGGACAAGGTAGTCCTATCAAACAATACTCATTTCAACCTTTGACCTCTAAGTGTGACCTTGACATTTAAGGTACAAGCCTAGGTCTTGTGCGTGACATGCCACCTAATCATGGTGAACATGTGTGCCCAGTAACTACGGAATCCTATAATGCATGGTTGAGGTGCAGGCCAGACAAGGTAGTCCTATCAAACAGTACTCATTTTGACCTTTGACCTCTAAGTGTAACCTTGACATTTGTGGTACAGGCCTGTGTCTTGTGCGAGACGAACAGCCTCATCATGGTGAACATTTGTGCCAAGTTTCTTGAAAATCGTATTATGCATAATTAAGATGCGGACAAGGTTCGATATCAGACCGACAGAATCAGGCACCAAATTTTCTTTGAATCAGACAAGCAGATTCAGGAGAAGAAATTTTAATTTCAGGTATCTACCCTTCTGATGCCACAGCAGCTTATCTTCTTCAAAATATTTAAACCTCTGATCAATTTTGAAAAAGGACCCTCGAAGAGACATTCTTGTGAAATTTTGTTGCGATTGATCCTAAATTAGGAGGAGATGTGGTTTTAAACTAAAAACTAGCAACAGACAAAGGACAGAGTATTCGGAATAATTATATATTCATTTCAGCAATTTCTCATTTTACCACAATGGTTTTTCAAAAGTCGTCTGCTGTGGATGCGTCAAAATGCATCTACAAGTGGGAAAGAGATAATTATACAAACCATTTCTATTGAAGTGCAACAATTAGAACAAGTGTATCCAAAATCAAGGGTTTAATTCAGCCTATCCTGCAGTGTTAACCCTTTCCCTCATATAGAATCTTTCTGATGCCTCTGCAGCAGACAGCTTTTTGAAAACATAGTGACAAAAGAAGAAATTGCACAAAACGTGCAATTTCTCCTTTTGCCACAATGTTTTCCACTTTTAGTCATAGGTTATCCATTAAATTATAGAGATTTTCTTTTTTTTGACAAAATATGTTCAAAGTGGTCTGCTGCATAATTATCGTATGAGGGCAAGGGTTAAAGTGTTAATGTGATGAAACTTAGTACAACTATGTTAACAAGCAAGGAATTACCTCAGATTTACTCACCCTGCCAAACAATACCTGTTCACAGAAATTCCAATATTTTCCCAGCAAGTTTAAAGACCCTGTTTATATAACAACAATCTCCAGCCACTAAATTAGACCAATAGCCCCCCTCCAGGATAATATTCTATTGACAATAGTTTACCTTCAAAAGGTGCCAAAACAGCCAACAGACATTACCAAATACCCTTCTCCCTTTGAGAAAACATTCATTATAGCAAACAATTCTGCATTTTTAAAACAATTGGTCAAAGACCAGGAATTTCTTACATAAGCAGCACCTGCTATTTCACCATATTATTTATTTGATGCATCTCAATGCAAACCTTTTTTGTTGTTGCTAAAAACATTGCTTCAATACCAAATATGACCAGATATTAGGAATGATAATTCCATAGCCAGAGGGGGTTTAAGATTATGTCAATGTAAATTGCCTGAAATTCCTTCTCAGTTCTTTTACCTGTGCTGGCAGAAATTCTAAAGATATATACCTTTATGATTAAAATCCCAAACCCTTAACCCTTTCCCATATGCAGACGTTTTGTGACACATTTGCAGCAGACAACTTTTGAAAACGTTGTGACAAAAGGTAAATCATGAGCACATTTTTTTGATAGAATGTTTTCAACTATTTTTAATAATTAAACTTTCAATTATTGAGATTTTCCATACCTCAGCATTTATATTTTCAAAGTCATCTTGTCGTATATTTGATGAGGATGGGAAAGAGTTCAGCTTTGTCCCTATAAAATTCCATAAGCACTAAGAACTTTTACAAGAGAAGGCAATATAGATATATTACCCTGTCATCACATCATTTTATCACCTTTTACCATTTCCCACATACAATAAATCTGTAGCAGACGGCATTGAAAACATCAATTTAGACTGACTGGTGTCAGGATAAATGAACCTGTAGTACTGTGAACTAAAGTACCCAGGAAAAGCTGTGATATAACTAAAAAGTGTTGAAACGTCACTAAAAAATAGGGGGGGAAAAGAGAAATTGCTCAAAAAAGGAATTTCATCCTTGCCACAATGTTTTTTTAATAATACATCTTCATTAATATAAATAGAGATTTTAACATAATTATGTTTGCCTAGATGTTTTCAAAGTAAGTCTGCTGCAAATTCTTTGTATGTGTGAAAAGCTTAAGAAGAGTTAAAGATACATCTTTGGATGTCACTGAATGTGATCTCTTTACAACTAAACCACTTTCCACAGGACACAATAAAATATATAATTATTATGCAATGAAATAGTTTGCCATAAATGGTCCATTTCTGACAAGTCTTTGAATGACTAATGTTTTATGAGATCTATAGCAGACAACTTTTGAAATCATTGGGATAAAAGGATATTTTGCAAAGCAATTTTCACCTTTTGCAACAATGTTTTCAACTCTTATTTAATTATTTAACTCTCATATAAAAAGATTTCCCTTATTTTAAGTCTTTTTCATGTGGTCTGCATCAGATTTGTTACATGTGTGAAAAAGGTTATTGAGCACAGAGCATATTGTTCAGATGCAGGTACCAATAGAGATAAATCAAAACATGAAAATAAGCAGTGGGGACCATAATCTAACACGAAATGTCAACTTAATCATAACAAAGTGGGAAGAGGAGCACAAGTTCTAAATCTCAATACAATCACTTAATCCTTTCCCTGATACGACAATTCCGCAGCAGACGACTTTGAACATATTTTGTTTAAAAATGAAAAATCTCTATAATTGAATGGATAACCTATGACTAAAAGGGGAAAACATTGTGGCAAAAGGAGAAATTGCTCGTTTTGAGCAATTTCTTCATTTGTCACTATGTTTTCAAAAAGCCGTCTGCTGCAGAGGCGTCAGAATTTAGCGTCTATATGAGGGAAAGGGTTAAACATTGTTAGCCCAGCTTGTCTGCATTTTATACTAAAGATAATAATTTTGATAATGCCAACCATTATGGAATTTTATTTATACTTTTTCAAAACAATTTATTTGTTGCCAGGATTCGACATTACAAACATTACACCCAGTTCACACAACACTGGGTTATGGAATTAGGAAGTTCTTTTTGGAACAGAGCTGTGACATACTCCCCTTATCTATCTGGTCTCTACCCCAAAAATAGCCAGACAAAACTACAGATTAACCCTTTCCCACATACAACAAATTGCCTACAGAGGACTTAGAAAATAATGTGGCAAAAACGAAAAATATCTCAATAATATAATTATTATAGTTTATTTATTTTATTGGTGTTTTACGCTGCTTTCAACATTATTTCAGTTATATTACGGCGACAGTTCACGTTTTCATGATCCCTGGGTAAACAAACCAGTACTTAAGGCTAGAAAATGTGCCTTGCCCATGGAAGTACACCGAAAATGTGCCGTGATTGGGGTCGAACCCGTGACAGCCCTTTCCAAATCCCCGACGCTAACCACTTGACCACAGCCGATTATTGAATAGAGTTTAGAATGTTCTCATCATGAGCAATTTCTTCCTTTGCACAATGTTTTTAAAAATCGACGACCGCAGAGGCATCAGTAAATGGCAAATTTCTTGTTTTTAACCCTTTCTCACATGCAGATGCATTTGCAGGAGGCAACTTTTGAAAAACTGATGAATTTGGTCAGTATATATGTTTTCCACTCTATTCAATACTGATTACCACATTCTTGCCTATCTTTTCAAAGTCGTCTGGTGGCATATTTGGTGTACGAGGGAAATGGTTAAATTCTTATTTAAGTCCAAACTTTAATTTTGCGCGTACTCAAATCAATTGTCTTTCGAGTACCCACGCCCTAAGGTTTTAATCTGTAATCAAAGACAAAATTGTAGGAAAAAGAGCAGTTATTATTAATATGATGATCCTCCTGACGGTCCTATTATTCGGGACTATGTGTAGAGTACCCTCAGCTGATCTTGGAGGTCTCTTCATTCCTCTGTAAACACCCAGACAAATATTTCTAAAGATAAGGTTTATTAGGGACCTCTTCAAACCCTTGTCTGACTGGGGACATAATTCTATAAACTTAATGTTCCATTAATTTATTATCCCTTGGCATTTACCTAATAACTGGTGCTGTATTACAATCCCTTATAAAACTGTCGTGCAGTAATAAAACTATGGGGTATTTGTGTATATATGGACACCTGATGGACAGTGTAACAGCATTTCTGTCAATAAAACATCTCCTTTCCAAACCTGTTTTAACCCTTTCCCACATACAACAAAACAGCAGCAGAAAACTTTGACGAATTATCTTGGCAAAAACGCGGAAAATCTCTATAAATGATAAGTATAATTTACTGAAGAGTTGAAAACATAGTGGCAAAAGAAGAAATGTTTTCAAAAGACGTCTGCTGCAAAAGCATCAGAAAGCGTCTGTATGTGGGAATAAATAGGTATCTGCAGAAGTGGCAACAAAAGATGACCGTATTGGAAAAAGGGACTACAGAAACCTTAAAGACACCATGTTCAAATAACATCAAAAGATAGGAATTGCTTTGTATACAAAGAGTGTCACCCTTTAAAGACATAACATATTCTAGCAAGCTAGAAAATTTAACCTTTCCGGTATAGCAGACTCTTTCGGACGCCACTGCAGCAGACGACTTTTGAAAAAAAATGTGGAAAAATGAGAAATTGCTCATACTCAAGTTATTTCTCCTTTTACCACGATTTCATCTATTGAAAGTTTCCATATTTTTGACTAAATGTTTTCGAAGTTGTCTGTTGCAGATTTGTTGTATGTGGGAATTAAAGTGTTAACTTGCTAAACAATGACAATTAACTAATTATCTGGTGTTAAAGTACCTTTAAATACATCAACAGCAGAGGTTATCTATTTTGATTGGAGGATGTTTAACTCCAATTTTAACAGGTTTTCAGTTATTTCACAGCATTTCCTGGGTAAATTACCAGTAGTACTACCAGTATTATTTATCCCAACACCAAGACTTCAGTCCTAAATAAGAGGCTGTGCATCCCTGATGCCATTCCTACCATTTTAAAGTCATTATGGGCAATTTACTTTGAACGTATTTTGTCAAAACATAGAAATTGTTTTGTGCAATTTCTTCTTTTGTCACTATGTTTTCAAAAAGCCGTCTGCTGCAGAGGTGTCAGAAAGCGTCTATATGAGAGAAAGGGTTAAAAGTTAACTACTGCAGATTGTGGCCTCAGATTCTACTTGTGGGAAAGGGTTAAATTCAACAGGTAAACAGAGTTCCCAGAAAAAACATGTACCAGAATCACAACAGTTGGCATTGGATTCTGAGTCAGTCCATCATCAATTTTCAAATGGCTTTGAAAAACAAACAATTTCTACTTTACCCATTATGTTTTCTAAAGATGTTTTCTGAAGTGGCATAAAGCTTCCACTTTGTCAAAGAAACAGTTTAGCCGTGGAAAGAATCAGTATTTGAAAAGAATGAAGGGTTCAGGTCTCAAATCTCTATGAAAGAAATGAAAAACTGTTTTATTGTACTGTGGTGGAGACAATTTTGGCATTAAATCCCACATATAATCTATTCAGTAAATAGCCTGTTATTTCTTTGTCAATTACAAAGAACGGCTTTAGTTCAAGCCAAAGCAAAGGTTTTTGCTCTTTTATATTAGAAAGGTGGGGGGGCTTCTTAATTAGAAAACTCCTTTACTGGGCAAAAGTTTGGCATTTTATTCTGCATTCAACTAAACCAGAATTGCATCTCTCAAATGTTAACAGCTCACCTGACATGATATTGACGAAAACCGCATGCTTTGAAAACACCTGCAGAGCTCTAGATATTGAGGGGCGTTTTGCATGTTCTAAACTCCTTAATTGACACTCTAACCCTATGTTGTGGGAACTCAAAAGAAAAGCAACATAGGGTTTGCTTTGATAATAAGAGAGAAATTGTGGGAAAAAGAGCTTAACCCTTTCCCTCATACGACAATTCTGCAGCAGACGACTTTGAACATATTTTGTCAAAAATAGAAAATCTCTATAATTGAATGGATAACCTTTGACTAAAAGTGGAAAATATTGTGGCAAAAGGAGAAATTGCTCGTTTTGTGCAATTTCTTCTTTTGTCACTATGTTTTCAAATAGCCGTCTGCTGCAGAGGCGTCAGAAAGCGTCTATATGAGGGAAAGGGTTAACACACCTCCTTCTCTGGACCTCTGAATATGTTTTTAAAAATTTGATGTAAGAAATTTAAAACGAGTTACAAAACATTGTTGGAAAAGAAGAGATCGCCCTGAGAGCCAGAGTTAGTAATTTTTCCTTTTTCCGTGTCGTTTGGAAAAGAAGAGATCGCCCTGAGAGCCAGAGTTAGTAATTTTTCCTTTTTCCGTGTCGTTTCCTAAAATTGTCAGCTACTAAGGTGTGTCAATTGATGGTGTTATATCAGGTAAATATTTAGCCCACGCCCACTTACAGTGTTTGATGGATTTGAGTTTAACCCTTTCGCAGATACAACAAATCTGCAGCAGACGACTTTGAAAACATAGTGACAAAAACCTGAAAAAGTTTTGGCTAAAATATGGATAAACCTAAATGTAAGATAGTACTGTGAGGAAATAGATCGAGTTAATAAACGCTAAGCAATGATTATGATCAATTCCTAGTGTTTTCGAGTCATCTGGAATCAAGGCATCAAATTACGGCAGTTTTTTTTGGGAAGGGTTAAGTTCATTATGTCATATCTAAAATACTGTGGAAAATGACATAAAATACCAAGAATTATAGATAATTCAAAGCAGATTACATCTGCAGCAGACGACTTTAAAAACATCTGGACAAAACATTTGGATAAACTCTATCAATGATCTTACATTTATTGAATAAAGTTTTTTGTGGACATGAATGATCAAGAGCAATTCCTCCTTTTTCCACAATGTTTTTAAAAGTCGTCTGCTGCATATGCATCAAAATGCAAAAGCATGTGTGAAAGGTTTAAGTTTAACATGTCTTCCATTTAACCACACACATTGCACTTGTGGAATCATGGATAATATATTAAACATAGAACATCCCCTTACGTCATATACTAAATACTTGTGATGCCATTGAAGCAGACAACATATGAAAACAATGTGGATAAAGGAGAAATTGCTCATGATGATTATAGAATACTGTAATTTCTCCTTTTCAACCAATGTTTTCAACTCGTTTCAACTTCAAATTTGAATAATGGTTGTGAGTTAAAATTCACAGCAGACAGCTCAATATTATTATCGGGTAAACATTAACCCTTTCCCTCATATAGACGCTTTCTGACGCCTCTTCCTCAGACAGCTTTTTGAAATAATAGTGACAAAAGAAGAAATTGCACAAAACGTGCAATTTCTCCTTTTGCCCCAATGTTTTCCACTTTTTGTCATAGCGGGGAGGTTATCTATTCAATTATGGAGATTTTTCTATGTTTTGACAAAATACATTCAAAGTCGTCTGCTGCAGAATTGTCGTATGAGGGAAAGGGTTAAATGGATCCTTATAAGGAAATACCATGTGCTCTAAATTGATGAGTCATACAGTTCTGTTACCAATGCCAGACAAAAACACTGTGAAAATTCTCTATGTCATGTACATGTATGTCACAGTCAATGCAAATGATTCATCATGAGCAATGCCTTCTAGTCCTTCAATGTTATTCACTGTTGTTTGTTTGATGTTTTAACCCTTTCCCTCATACGACAATTCTGCAGCAGACGACTTTGAACATATTTTGCCAAATAATGGAAAATCTCCATAATTAAATGGAATTAACCTATGACAAAAAGTGGAAAACATTGTGGCAAAAGGAGAAATTGCATGTTTTGTGCAATTTCTTCTTTTGTCACTATGTTTTCAAAAAGCTGTCTGCTGCAGAGGCGTCAGAAAGCGTCTATATGAGGGAAAGGGTTAAGCCGCTTTCAAGATTTCTTCAGTTATATCACGGCGTTTCCTTGGTAAGAACGCAGTACTCACTGGTCCATTTAGCCTGACACCAGCCTGTCAGACGTAATGCAAACCCCAAAACCCTGAGCGCCAAGGAGGGCAGCCATTACTACCATTGGTATGACCTGGCCGGGAATCGAACCACGATTTCCTGAACCCACGGTGGACGCTCTACCACTACACCTCCAATGCGGTCCTTCAATGTCAATAGCATTTTTTCTACACTTTTACCACCCACAACATTATAAACATCAAAATATGAAGTATGAATCACAAAAATATCATCAATCAAATTAATAAGTCTAGATTTGGGAACAAAAGTTCTGAATTGTGGAACTGGAGAACTGCTGTTACAAAATTCAATAACACAATCCTTTTCCCTTTCCAACATACAATAAATCTGAAGCAGACGACAGCCAACATTTGGGTCTAGTTTAATTATCAAATACGGATTGAAATATTGTGGCAATAATAATATTTTCAAAAGCTGTCTGTTGTAGAGGTGCTAAAAAGCGTCTGTATGCGGGAAAGCGTTAAATAAAAGTTTAATAATTTGAATAATATAAAAGAGTTGAAAACAGTGTGGCAAAAGGGGAAATTGCCAATTATGAGAAATTTCTCCTTTGGCCACAATGTTTTCAAAAGTCATCTGATGCAGATACATTATAAGGGGGAAAGGGGTTAAAGAATGGAATAACACCATCCTGTCAGGTAATGTAGCCACCTCCTTTAAACCCACTCGACCGAAGCCGACAAAAATAAAACCTTGAGAACAAGATATGTATTTAAAAAGAAAGAATTTTACTCAAAACTTTTAACAACAAGAAAGTTCTGTTGCAATATTTACAATATCGATCATCTGCTACCTATCCATTACACTTGTATCATGTTACCCATTTCCCACATACAACAAATCTACAGCAGACAACATTGAAAAATATGAAAAAAATATGTGAATAAAAATTGAATAAAGTTAAAAAACATTGTGGAGAAAGGAGCAATAGCTAATCAGGAGGATTTTTTTTTTGTCACAATGTTTTCAATAGTCGACTGCTGCAAAGGTGTTAGAAAGCATCTACATTTGTGAAAGGGTCAACCCTTTACCTCATATGGATGCTTTCTGACACCTCTGTAGCAGATGTTTTTTTAGAAACATGGCGACGAGAGAAGAAATTGCTGGAAACGAGCAATTTCTCCTTTTGTCACCATGTTTTTTAACTCTATTCAGTTATTGTACTTTCATATAAGGGAGTTTCCAATATTGTTCAGGTATTTTTTCAAAGTCGTCTGCTGCAGATTTGTTGTATTCGGGAAAAGGGTTAAATAACTGGACAGTCTCAAGTCGTGCACCCCATTCAAGGTAACATGTGCCCTTATTAGGTAATATTATCAATTACACCAAACAACAAGTTACGAGAAAGTATAGTCTGAAAGTCAACAAAAGAATACACATGTACAATACAACAAGTTCTATAAAACTTTACATACCTTTAAAAAGTCGTTTAAAAACACAAGTTTAACTTTTGTCACATCTTGCACTGCATATCATTTCAGAAGTCTTAAATCTCAGTCCGCCACTCCTCTTCAAGTTCCAATGGCCGACCCAGTTGATATCAAAACTTCTAATCTGAGATTTATCAAGTTTTATTTTAGCTCTAAGAACCATGCAGGGATGTACTTGTCCCCACAGAAGAGTCTACCTGTTTAAAATGTTGTCACACAAAATAGAACTGATAATGCCTTCAGGTATAAAACCACTTCCACAGGTATTCAAAGACAAGTTCTATTTTTAGATCTCACCTTTAGATTTAAAACCTTTAGATTCCATCCATCCCATCTATCTACACCCCTCCAGAGCACTGAAGCTTAACACTTTTCCATAAATAGCCTTCTTTTAAATTGTCACCAAGTGGCAGAGGACAATTCTTGAAGATAGGAGGTCATAATAAACAATGGCTAGCACTTTCTGGTATTGTATACAGTTTTAAGAAATGGTAAGAAGTTATTTCGGAAACATCTTGGCAGTTTAAGCAAAACCATTCCATAAACTGAGTTGATTCAAAAATTTACCCATGCTGCTAAAAGGGTAAACGCTTTACCATATATATAGTGAAATTGACTCATTAAACTTGTAGGTTTAGGGAATTTAAAATGTTGGTTCTCATAGTATTGTAATTTTTGTGATAAATATCAAACATTTTATTTCAACTGAAGCAATTTAAAAAATGTATTCATAGAAAACTTTCTGATAAAAGTTACCATGACATGATGACTTTTAACATTGTGGTAGTAAAGGGTGAACATCTAAGATGGAAAGATTTAACTCTTTCCCTTTAACCCTTTCCCACATATAGATGCTTTCTGATGCATCTACAGCAGATGACTTTTGAAAACATAGTGGCAAAAGGAGAAATTGCTCATAATTACCTATTTCTTCATTTGCCACAATTTGTTCAACACTTTGTCAATAACGATACTTCCATTTTTTTTGCCTAGACATTTTGAAAGGCGTCTGCTGCTGATTTGCTGTATGTAGAAAAGGGTTAAAGGCATGTCACCTGTAGAAAAAGTAATTTAAACTTAGAAGATAATCGACAATGACGATGCAATTTCATTGCGCAGTATTTTTTAAATTTATGGTCAAAATTCAAAACTCTACAGTGAAAGAATATTAGGAATTATTTTCTCGATTTTTTCAGCAACTCATGCAGATTTGATGACGTGAAGTTAATACGGTTTGGAGAAGGGTCTTTTAGGATGAAATACCTGTAGATGTCCTAAGGTACACCGCCATTTCGCTGGCTTCATTCTACAGAGTTACAGCTATAACTGATGACAGCATGTATTTACCTCTTTGTAGAACTATCTTTTATACTCCTCTCCCTGATTCAATATTGTCTGCAGACTTTTCAGCCCTTAGCATGCAAAATAGTTTTATTTTCAGTTGTCTGGTTTGAAAATATTCAAGGATATAGCTATTCATCTGACAAACTTTTTTTACAGTCTTATTTGAATAAAGAAGAGAGAAACATTATGGGAAATGAAGAAGTTGTTCATGATAAATAATCTTTACTCTTTCTGCATAATTTATATCAAAGTACTACCAATCATTACCTTGTTAGCATCATTTTCAAGGCACGTTGAACATTGTCCTGGTGTAGGTACACCATTTTGAAGATTAGCAATCAGACATTAAGGCAAATGGAAAATTAACTTTCTGAACTGTTCTTATAATGATCAATAACATCTTTAAGAACTTCAGGATGATCTTCAAACATTTAACCCTTTCCCTCATATAGACCTTCTGACGCCTCTGCAGCAGACATGCTTTTTGTAAAACATAGGAAACTAAAATGAATGGAAACTATGCACTAAAAGTGGCAATTTCTCCTTTGTGACAAAAGGAGAAATTGCACGTTTTGTGCAATTTCTTCTTTTGTTACTATGTTTTCAAAAAGCTGTCTGCTGCAGAGGCGTCAGAAAGCGTCTATATGAGGGAAAGGGTTAATAACCATTCTAAATCAGTGTTCTTGCACAGATCAATTACATATGTTCTTGAACAGTAATCAAGAACAGTTCTAGAACTGTTCATAATAATCAATTACAATTCTTGAATGTTCCTAATTATAAGAACTGAATTTCGCATATAGTCATTAGCAACTTCTCCATTTTCCAATATGTTCTCAACTCTAATCAATAATTATAATTTCCCTTACTGAGATTTTCAATAATCTTCTGAAGATGGTAAGAGGGAAAGGGTTTATCAAAATGTAAAATCAAAGTCCGTCTGCTCATCATATTCATAGACAGGGCGCAGGGTTAATCTCTCTCAAATTTAATTCCAATGTTCCATTGCAAACGAAGCTATGACATCCTCACCCTTTACACTGGACGACAACAGAAATTGCATACAATGCAAAGATCAGGATTCCCCAACACATCTGAAATAAGATCACATCATACAAAATCACACTGCATGATGACATTGTTACATTGGCTTGTTTGTATGGTGTTTAATTGTGCTTTCAACAACTTTACTGTTCTATCATGGCAATTTTACAGGTAAGTTACCAGTACAAATCGAGGGCCTGGCGTGAAACAGTTGTAACTAAAAACCTTTTTTGTAAAACCCTGGTTTAGGGGCAATTTTGACCCCTTTGAAAACAATACAAATTTAGGTTGCCTTTGCTCAGAAACGAACAATATGGCACCTGAATTTCCTTTGCTTACCAAGAAAAATGATCTAACGCTTATAAAGACTTTATGGCATGGTGATAATTCTTGTTACAACCTTTTCACACCAAGCCCTCGAAATGGCGCATTGATGGACACTATAGTGAGTCAGTCATAATGCTACAACCCCACAATCCTCAGAGTACCAAGGAGGGACATTTTAAACCCTTTCCCACTTGCAGACGCATTCCGACGCATTTTGCAGCAGACGTCTTTTGAAAACATAGTGACAAAAGAAGAAATTGCACAGAACGTGCAATTTCTCCTTTTGTCACAATGTTTTCCACTTTTTGTCATAGGTTATCCATTTAATTATTGAGATTTTCTATGTTTTGACAAAATACGTTCAAAGTCGTCTGCTTCAGAAATGTCGTATGAGGGAAAGGGTTAAGCAATGGGCTAATTAACGGTATATGTGGAAAAGCAACCAGTTGCTTGGAAAGACTGTTTGTGGAGTACTGGTACTGAGAAAATCTGGAAACACAGAGGAGTAGGTGAAATGGCCCGTCGTGATATGACTAATTAATTTTTGCTAATGGAGTTACACTCTAATCAATCAATCTAAAGGAGACGACTTTTGAAAAAATTGTGGCAAAAGAAGAAATTGCTCAGTGATATTTTCTATTCCATGATAGTGCTATCAATTATAAAGATTTTTGATATTATAATATTTGTCAGTCATTTGCTGCAGAATTCTTGTTTACAGGAAAGGTTTTAACCCGTTCCCTCATATAGACGCTTTCTGATGCCTCTGCAGCAGACAGCTTTTTGAAAACATAGTGACAAAAGAAGAAATTGCTCAAAACAAGCAATTTCTCGTTTTGACACAATGTTTTCCACTTTTAGTCATAGGTTATCCATTCAATTATAGAGATTTTCTATTTTTTGTCAAAATATGTTCAAAGTCGTTTGCTGCAGAATTGTCGTATGAGGGAAACGGTTAACCTTTTCCCAGATACAGAAGACAACTACTGAAAACACTGTGGCAAAGGTGAAATTGCTCATGATGAGCAATTTAACCATTTGCC